>JBBCBC010000002.1:34050760-34556042 GCA_037126765.1 Stenogyne calaminthoides
GGATCAAATGATAAACTGAATCTTGCTTGTGATCTGATTCTTTATGCGCCGTCGCTTTCTGCTTGCGTTACATGCCGTATAATTATTGAACGTAAATTACCACAGTTAGAACTATAAAATCAGGACAATACAAACTTCGTCACAACAATGTCAACGTTGTTGAATCTGCGGTCATCTCTTGGAACTATTACGTGGCCAATACGCGTCATTGAGTGAAACATAACTTTGTTGTGATTTGTAATTATCACAATTGATTGAAATCAGAAAGGCTTTTTAACCAAATACTACTAGTTCTCGATCATCCACCATGTACAAAGAAAACATTCTTTATTACGTCTAAGATACTTTAGAATAGTCTTGACAAATAATCCAGTGAAACTCACTCGGATTCTGTTGGTATCTACCAAATGATGCCGATAGCGAGACCAAGTTTGGCCCAGCCGAAAGTCATGGCGACATGATTGACCCAATCGCATACGCATATGGTACATCTTTCATGTGCTTGATATCGGCTTCAATGTATGACAATCCTTCTTGATAGCTTTATCCCATGATTTGGTCGATAAAGATCATCTCTTAGAGTTCTCTATCGCAAAACGCCTAACACCTTGTCTACACAGTGGACTATGGTGGCCCCAACATCCTCGATCTATCCCCTCGCGGATCATGATCCCTAGATGTAGCAAGCTTCACCAAGATCCTTAATCATGAAGGTCTTTAACAAAAATCTTTTAATGGATCGCAGAAAGGGATATTGTTTCAAAAATCAATATGTCATTGACATACCCCCAATTATGAAAATAATATTTACTTCCCGGCGTTTCATTTATAAACGCAAGGATCTTTGAATTAATGATGAAGTCAAAAGACTTGATAACTTCATCAAATCGATATTCCAACTCCTAGAAGCTTGCTTCCATCCATAGATGGATCTCTTTAGAAAGATACTAGATTAGAATTCCTTTAGATATAAAACCTTCGTTGAGTCATAAACATGTCTTTATCAATGTTGCCATTGAGGGAAGCTATTTTGACATTCATTTGTCAAATCTCATAATCAAAGTGTCTTTATTTATCATAAGTAAAATTAGAATGGACTTGATCTTTGCAAATCGGTGAGAAGGTCTAGGTCACGTCGATTAACTTTCGCGACTATAACCCTTCGTTACCAACCTAGCTTTGTAGGTTTGTACTTTGTCATTTGTCAGTACCTGCATGCGCTTGAAGACACATTTGCAAAATATGGGTCTAACCCATTTAGGTAACCCAATCAAGTCCCCGACTTGATTGGTGTACATCGAGTCCATCTCTTGATTTCACGGCTTCATGCCACTTCTAATCAATATCTAATATTGCTTCGAATAAGTATTAGGATCGTCCTTATCCCAGATGTCCATATTATCGAGTTTCCCAAAGAGGTACTCGTATCTAATGGGCAAATTACGATTCCTAATCGACTTACGGAGCCGTGGTCAGTGTTGTACATTCCGATCATGAAAATTTGTGGTGCATTGATTTCATCAATGTCCTGGAGAGTCCTCAAGAGCTACACTTTCAGATGCCTCTAGGCGGAAGTTTTGAACTATGATGTTCTCATTCAGCCCCACTTTGGAGGTTCTTGCACCGGCAAAGATACTCCAATTACGCCTCCCATCGGGTCGAAAAGACGATCACCTTAAAGGAAAGACTCCCCCACCGTGAAAGTTGTTGAATATTCCCACCGATTTCTTGTCATGTTGCTTTGACAAGATATCGCCTTTCTTTGTTTATTTGTGGTTCTTGAATTTCTTCAAGTTCTATTAGCTTTACGACCTTGTTCCTAAAGACATAGTTTCTTCGAGGAACTTGTTCACTTAGAAACAATCAATGATTGTTTCTCGTGGATATAAGTAATATCATTTAGTTTCTTAGGATATCCCACAAAGTAACCCTTTTCACCTTTGGATTCCAACTTGTCTAAACATCATTTTTCACAATCACGAGCAACCCCATGTTGATATGTGTAAAAGTTGGCTTTCCACACCATAGTCCATATGGTGTATGCTCAACCGAATTTAGATGGAATTATTCTAATGTAAATTGAGGTTTGTAACGCGATCCCCATGAGAATGTGCCGAAGGGATGAAAAAACTCATCATGGACCTCACCTTGTCCAACAAGGTTCGGTTTCTCCGCTCGGACACAACCGTTCATCTGAGGTGTTCCGGGAGGAGTCCATTGTGACTGGATTTCATGTAACTTCAAGTAATTAGTGAATTCATGGCTAAGGTATTCACCTTTTCGATCTGATCAAAGAGTCTTGATACTCTTACCAAGTTGCTTCTCTACTTCAGCCTTAAACTTTTTGAATTTCTCAAAAGATTCGAATTTGTGTTTCATAAGATACATTTATCCGTATCTTGAGAAATCATCAGTAAAAGCGATAAAAGGTCCAAGACCCTAGCCAGAGTGGGGCAATGGTCCACAAACATCGCTTGTAGATCAACTCTAGAACTTCTTTGGCATCCACCCCTTTCCCGAAAAGGTCTGCTTGATCATCTTGCCTACGAGATAAGATTCACACCATAAGACTCACAGTCGAATGGGGTTAAGTAGTCTAACTTTCTTAACCTTGAAATTCCTTTCTCATTTACATGATCAAGTCTACAATGCCACAAGTAAGTCAGGTTTTCATGATTACTAAGTTTGAGTCTTTTATTTTGTATATTAAGAACATTATATCCACAATGCAATAAGTATAAACCATTCACCACAGGCATTCCTATAAACCACACCATTCAACGTGAAATAACAATTATTATCACTAAAATGGAAGGAATAACCTCAATGTCCAACATGGGAATGAAAATAATTTTATGAAAATAGGAAGAACGAAATGACAATCATTAAGTTCTAATCTAAAACCAAAGGGTAAGTCTAACGCATAAGTCTCACACGCTCAAGAAGAAACTCTTGCTCCGCTTCCCCGTAAGACGACTTCACCCTATCTAATCGCCTTAAGACACATGAGCCCCTTCACATTCGTGACAAATGTGTGAGCCATATTCGTATTATCTAATACCCAAATAAGCGTTATTTGTGGATATGTCTATCTTAATAACAAACATACATGTTCTAGTGCGCTAAGCACCTAGTGCCTTCCTTTTAAGAACCGAACCTTATAGTCCCCTTCTTCCAAAATCTTTCTACTTATAGTAGTGACACACATCCTTATCTCACCGCCCTTTTTTTGAACACCAACTTAGTGATAAAGAACTCAAAAGTCTTGAGAGACGCCAGAAGTTCGTATAAGCATCCGTTTTATTCATATTGTAGTTCACAATGAAACTAAAAATATGAATCCGAGAGCGACGGAGGATAATATAAATGAAAACGCTGGTTTTTTAAATTTCAAAGCCTAAATTACCAAGTTTATCAATTAAAGCCTATCATCTTAAGCACACGAGGTAAATTTTTCTCCTTTAGCTAACCTAAGATTCGACGTATCTCTCATCATTTCACAAATCTTTAACGAGATTCAGAATCAAAGAGATCCTTCGGGATGCTTGAGCATTTAGAAGGGACCAATTTTCTCATGTTGCCTAAAGCAATTCGAGTCATGCCGAAAGCAACATCACATATCAAGCGACCTGGGAAGCATCCTTTGATGCTTATTCCGAAGTTGCATTCGCCAAACGTGGTTGCCTCGAGGAACCAAAATTGGGTAACTTGATCATGCGTTCAACACGTACTAATTTTTTTTTTGCCTTAGCACCAAACACATGTTTTGTGTCCCGTAAAATTTGGCTTGCCAATTTTGTTTGTTTCAAAACACATCTCAATAATGCTTATACATTTCAACTAACCAAGAGAAATAAAATAAAACTAGAATTAAACACATAATTCCTATGATCAATATTCAAAGAATCAAAATAAACATGGTCTTTCTTTTGTGGTTTATTTGGTCTCCATTATTTTCACATACTAGAAAGCGGCCTCATTGGAAGAGTACAATTTATATCGATATAAATTGAATGGACAAGATCCACATTCCTACTATTACAATGATCATGTGTCCAACACGTGACTAATTTTTTTTCGTTTTGAAGACCAAACACATGTTTTTGGGTGCAATCCAAAAATTTGGCCTAAATAATTTTGTTTGTTTCCAAACACATCTCAATAATTTACATTTTCAACTAACCAAGAGAAATAAAATAAAACGAAATTAAACACATAATTCATATGATCAATATTCAAAGAATCAAAATAAATATGGCATTTTCTTTTTTCAGGTTTATTTTGTCTCAATTATTTTCACATACTCGAAGACCTCATTGAAAGAGTACGAATTTATATCAGATATAAATTGTAATGACTTAGATCCACATTCCTACTATTACAATATATGCTTGGTTGATTACTCAATATCATAACCGTAGGTTCTAAACCAATTGCAAAAATCTTGTAACTCCTAAAATTGAACCTGGAACCATCGAATTCCTCGACTTTCGCTTCCTGGCGAATTAAAAGTCAAGTTGATTTACAACCATCAAACCAAGAACACTTACGGTCCATATAAAAGTCCCATGATGTAGATCCGAGCAAAAGACTTGGGCCTTAAATACTATTTGAACGAAATCTCGATTTACTTTTTAATTTTGATGGAAAACATCGCTCAATTTAATGAAAAAATCATATTTTAGTGAGGAACGTTTTAAAGGCGGATATTAATTTGCTAATCGAGATCCAACATGTTAATCTACATCACATTTGAGCAATTATTGTACGCCATCCAAACAAAATACGATTTTATACGGACTAACACTTATATGGGCGTCCTACCCAAACAATTAATACTGGCCCGACAATTATTATCGTACTTTACCCAAACAATTATAATGCGGACGTAAAACGCTAAGTAATGTAATATAAAACACGCTAACAAAGTTTTCGATTTAATAATTTATTAAAATTATTAAGGTAAATTCAAAATCTAATTTTAATTTTACTTAATAAAATCAATTAATTATTAAAAATTATTAATCAATCTAATTGAATTCTAATTTTGGTCCAACCAATAATCTAATTTCAAATATTAAATTTTATTAAAGTTTATCTTAATTTTGTCAAGGGCTCAGACGCAATTTTCAAAATTGCTCAGAAGGACCTGGTGAAAATCAAATTTTCAATCCATCCTTTCCTGCATCACCGCCCAATTTCACAGCAACCATTCTGTAAATCGGGACTTTCAGTTTCAGCAATCACCAAACCATCAACAATTGAATCACGTGTTCATCCATAATTTTAACAAAATTTGATAAACAGGGTTCGGTGATTAAGGTCAAGGAACAATTGTGAAAGTAACGGAGTGTTAGGATGCCGCAAGTCAGGTGAGACAGCCAACGCCGAGCGTCTTCATCTTAGCCAAACCAACAACAAAAAAACACCCAAACAGTAACCACAATCGCAGAAAACCCATCGAAAGGAACATAAGTGGGTCAAATCGCCGCCTACACTGCGCGGTGGCCTGCAATTCGAGACCTAGGGCTTCGAATCGCCGCCTCCAATCGCGAGGAGTGCCGATGATTCACCCAGGGGATCGAATCCTCAATCGCCCGAGGGAATACGAGCAGGTGTTATGTATTCGATGCAACCGAAATTGGCATGCGTTTGAATCGCCGCCGCGAGCCAGGATTGAATCGCCGTCGTAGCACGAGATTCGATGCCGCAAGCGTGCGCGCGAAACAGAACAGAGGCATCGTAAAGCGAAGTCGTCGCCCCCGCGTACGGTGCTGCGGGTCCTCACGGCAGTCGCGAGGTGAAGCGCATGCCGCTGCCTCAAGCGGCGCACCGCGGACCTCCGCCGTTAGCGAGCGGCGCACGAAATTGGGTCAGGGTTCAAAACCCTTGGTCAATCGATGCAGACGGAGGATATAAGATTAATGATATATGGGTGGGTTGCAAATATTAAACAAATAAACGCACCCAATATAATAAACAATTGGTGCAATACCAAGTCTGTGAACCAAAGACAAAACCGCAATAAGTGTGGTTGATATCAAATATCGACCGCACCCCAATTCAATTTATCAAAATAAATTAATTGAGTTCAATTCATGCAATTAAATTAAGAGGCTGAAGCTCTGATACCACTGTTGGAATTTAGAGACAAGTAAACACGTAATACACGGGAGCAGAATTAAACAGTTCACCAACAACAAACACGTAATTGCATAATTGAATACGTATAAACATAAAGAGAAATCTTACAAGAATCGCAGACGATATTTCTTACTACAGATTCCACGTAATTCCAGTTCACCGGACTTTCGCATGTAATTGCTACAACAATCCGAGACTTTTAATTTGCTGGAAAATTCCTATTCTAGATTTTATGGAGAAATATGAATTATTAACGTTTGTGCGAATTCTCAAGAAATTATATATAGGAAAAATTCAAATTTTAAATCTTAAAATTAACCCGATTTAAATAAAATTCTAATCTTTATTTAAATAAATCTTTAGATTTATTTCCCATAAAAATCTCTACGGATTTAATTATCATGTATATCAAATCTCTACGATTTGATTATATATATATTAAATCCTACAATAATATTCCATATATTATTATTAGAATTTTATTTAATTAAATCCAATTTAATTAAATATTAATAATAATTAATTCTAAATTAATCTATTATTAATTAATTCTCCATAAATTAAATATTAAATCAAATTTAACATTTAATCAACAAACTATAATCCGTAAAAAACTACTTGTTGTGTGATCCATAGCCCTCATATATCGGCGATTAGTCAAACTAATCAGTCTTAATTGAACCCTAGACAATAAATCGACATTCTCAATATATGAGGTACACCGCGAGAAAAACCTTGTAACCTACAGAATCAAAACATGGATTATTACGATTTTCTCCTTTCATTCGAATACTCGATTAAGTCTTGAACATGATGGTCATTTATTCAAATAACTTAATCATATTATCTCTAATCAATAATTGATCATGTGTGTCACACTTAGCCACAAAGTCTAAGTTGGCGTGCATTACCAGATAACTTTGATCCAATTATGATGAAAGACGAAAGTATTCTCTAAATCCACATTGAGGAATGAATCCTATTCTTGGCTCAACTACCACACATAATGCGTTTAAACGATGAACCAAATCCAAGTCATATCTACCCATGGAAGGGTGCAAGCGCCATTATGGTCAAAGTTCATCATCCCACACATGTCGCCATTAATTTCAAGCCACAGACGCGATTCCCACTAAACCGATACACACATAGTGGAAATACATCAAACAGCTTTCTGATGGGTATACCAATACCCTCTAAGGTTTTTCATGCATCCATCATGAGATACCTAGATCTCGTAGTAAGTGAGATCTTCTACACTCTCTAAGAAAGATGACGCAGATCGCACATCAATCTCCATTGATCATCAATATCTCATTCTTGATGATCCTTGATCGGCTATTTGAGAATCATGCTTAAGTCATCCGAGTTCTCACAACTTCAACGACATCAATGACTCACGGGAACACTTGTATGAATAAACGCAAACAATCAAACATAATATTCAAACAAGTGTATTGACATACATTAATATTAAGAACTATAATATTAAATCAACCAATATCATCAAGATTATGTCTTACAAGATTGTCATTTACACTAACACTAACACACCCGCCGTCCAAGCCCCGCCCCACGCTGTGCCCCCGTGTATTTTTTTTTTAATGCAGAGTATTGGCTTTGGAGGCCGGAGCCGTGGAGATGTTTTGGTGTGAAGGCTGAGATTTGGAGAATCAGAATAGCGTGATTAATGATAGCACTATTTGGAGAATTAGCATGAATTGTAAGCAGATGGGTTGGGCTTTTGAGGGTGTTTTTGATTTTTATTGGGCTTTTCTTCATATTGGGCTGAACAAATAGGCTGAAAAAAATTCAACAAAAAAAATCGAATCTAGCTTGGCTCAGACGCTTGGCGGTCAAAAATCGTCCACTAATGATTTTTCGACTTCGCACTCCTTGGCCTCGATCAAAATATATAAATCAGGTTCACAAATTACTTTATCCTCATCTGTTGATATTTTGCATTTTATTCTACGTACATTAATTTAAAAATGAAAAATTGACATGTCATTGTGTAATATACTAATATTGAGACAGAGTTAACGGGCATGAAGAAAATAATAGTCCATGATGTGGCTGGACAAACACGGAAAGCATCAATATGGCGATAACATAAATACAATTTCTTTTTGGACAAAAAAGGTGGCCCCAACGTGGTCCTTAGTCCCAGCACTACGTAGTCATCATCGTCCCATTTTTATTTTGAAAAGCACGACCATGTGACTTTCTATTTTAATTTATCAATACACCTTATAACATTGTGCATTCACAATTTTACTAAACTATATTTCTAGATTCAATTGATCTTGGGTTCGAGACACAACAAGGAAAAAATTTATTCCCACTTGTTGTTTCGAAGGTACTTTTTATCATTAAGCATTCTGATTTATTTGTAAAGGTCCCCATTTTGTTGTGATTGCAGCTTTACGATCTATAATGGTATTTAAAAATACGTACATGGTGATTTGGTTTAATTGGTCTCCCTGGTGTTGTGGTTTCTTGGTCCGCTTATAAGCGTGATGAAAATATTTGTCATGTTTGCTATTCCTATTATAGGCGAAGACGAAAATATTAAATGTATTCGTCAAAGTAGAAGAAATTATCAGAATTGATTATCTTAAAAACTATTGCAATTGATTATCTTTATCAGAATTGATTATCTTGGGAACTATTGCGAATTGATTACATTTAAAAAAATTGCATTACACAATGCAATTGATACACAATTAATATTTTTTAGTAAAAATATTAAAAATAATATTATAAACGAATTAATTCTACATATTTCTATAAATTTGAATTTTTAGATAAGATGTAATTCTCACTAAACAACTAATACTCCCTCCGTCCCATGAGAACTTGAACATTGAAAATGACACAAAAACCAAGTAAAGTGGGTTTTAGTGGGTTTGAGTAGAATAAAATAAGAGTGTTGTGAGTGTATTAATATTATGTTTGTTTCATTTTGAACGTTTTAGAATGTTGGGACGTCCAAATAAAGCCCAAGTGTTCAAGAATCGGGACAGATGGAATATTGTTTAACAGAACTACTAATACTGAAAGAACTAATATTGTAACTCGTAAGAAATAATATTCATGATAATAATTAATATTGTTTAAAAATCCAATTGATATTGTTTAACAAAAATATAATTTATATGGAACAAAATATAATTTGAATATAATATTTTTAATATATGAGATTTTGTATAATGTATGACATCGTCTTATACAGTGTTTTAGTCTTTAAAAAATGAAATTGCCAATAATTTTATAAGAATATAGTTAATTAATAAAAAGGAAAAAGTGCGGCTACAGTAGAGAAAGAGCATCTAGATCTGATCTTGCAGCAGCAGCACACAGAAGCTTCTCCTTCACAAACACATTCTCTTTCTCTCTCTCAATCTTGGCGACCACTCAGACTTTTAGGACCAGAGATGAATAACGCTAAAGAAAAAGAACACCAGAAAAAGAACACAATGAAACCTCATTACATCACTATTTTCTTGATCCTATCATCACTTGCATTTTCCAAGGCTGAATCTACCCAATCCCCAAATTCCACCACCAACAGAAGAATCCTGCACCAACCCTTGTTCCCATCCTCCTCATTCCTGCCTCCGCCCTCTCCGCCGCCTCCCCTGCCCGGACCAGCCATTCTTCCACGAAATCCCAAATGGCCAGCCGGCCGATCCAGACCAGCAACCGCCGCCCTCACCCGCCACCACGGCCGTGGCCAACTCCGTCGCCAAAAGGAACCAAATTCCACCAAGAAAGTAGCGATCCTAGTCTCCACGGCGGTCCTCGCAGTCGTGGCGTTCGCCGCGACGTTGGCTTTTTTTCAGCCGAAAACGCCGCGCCCAACGCCCCGACGAGTCGCGAAAACTCGTGCAACGAAACGACGATGAATCGAGAATGCCGCCGTCGACTTTTCTCTACATCGGGACGGTCGAGCCGTCCACTACGACGAGCGTAGTCAGCGAGTCCACCGACGCGGCCGGTTCGCCGTACCGGAAATTAAACCCGGGAAAACGGTCGAACCGGTACCGGCCCAGCCCCGACCTCCAGCCCCTGCCGCCGCTGCCCAAACCCCCGCCGCCACCGACGATAAATTCGCCGCCGTCGATGTCGTCCTCCGACGACGAAAGCCACGACACCAATTTCTACACGCCGCAAGGATCTTCCATGAGCAACGAATCACCCAATTCACGCCACAATTACTTCATTAATTACCAAAATCAAAATCGCATTCCTCATTCCAAAAGAACTTCCCCCAAATCACGACTCTCTGCTTCATCTCCAGACACAAAGCTCGTAATAATCCCCTCAATTAAGCAATCGCCGCCGCCGCCTCCAGCGGCGGCGGCGCTAGGCCCGTTGCAGCCTAGCAAACCACTGTCATACACCCCTAAAATGACTAAATTCCCACAACCACCTCCGCCGTTAGATATGGCGCGGCTCCGATCAATAACTAACGACGATCAACAACCACCACCGCCGCAAGTCCCAATTCCGCCGCCGCCTCCACCGCCGCAGCCGTCGAAAGATGTGAAAAAAGTACACCCCTCCACCACTCCCCAAAAAGTGCCAAACATCCCTGCCCCCAACTTAAATCAAAAGGTATTAGATGAATCTAGTAAAGGTATTAGTTCAACAGAAGAGAAAGAGGGGTCGAAACCGAAACTGAAGCCGTTGCATTGGGACAAAGTGCGAGCGACCTCGGACCGAGTCACAGTCTGGGACCAGCTGAACTCGAGCTCATTCCAGTATGTCACACTATTAGTTATATTTCTTTAGTTATGTAAAGGGGATTTATAAAATTGATGTACATTTTGTTGCAGATTGAATGAGGATGCTATGGAGTCGCTTTTTTTGGTGCAATTCCGGGAATTTGGCTTCTAAAGAAGGGACCAGAAAGTTGGCGATGGAGCAAGAGATGAGAGTTTTGGATCCGAAGAAATCTCAGAACATTGCGATTCTGTTACGAGCATTGAATGTTACGAAGGAGGAAGTGTCTGAGGCACTTTTAGATGGTATGAATGCGAAGATTAGTTGATGTTGTATCCATAATTGAATAAAAAATTTAGGATTCCGATTTCGAATAAATGTTATTGATGCAGGAAATCCGGAAGGATTGGGTTTGGAGCTTTTGGAGACTTTGGTGAAGATGGCGCCAACCAAGGAGGAAGAGATCAAACTCAAAGACTACAATGGTGAAATATCGAAGCTAGGATCGGCGGAGCGGTTCCTGAAGGCGATTCTTGATGTTCCGTTCGCCTTCAGAAGAGTCGAAGCTATGCTGTATAGAGCAAACTTCGACACGGAATTGGCATACCTAAGGAAGTCCTTCCAAACGCTAGAGGTATTCGCAACTATCACTTTATAGTACAACAACTAATACTTTTAAATAGAACAACTAATACCTTTTAATGAAACAACTAATACATGCATGTATGTAGGAAGCAAGTGAGGAATTGAAGAACAGCCGCCTATTCCTCAAACTGCTGGAAGCCGTTTTAAGGACGGGAAACCGTATGAACGATGGCACCAATCGTGGCGACGCCAGAGCTTTTAAGTTGGACACGTTGTTGAAATTAGTGGACATCAAAGGAACAGACGGCAAAACAACGTTGCTCCACTTCGTCGTGCAAGAGATTATCCGATCACAAGGTGCGGAAGTTTCTGATCCGAATCAAAACAGTTACAAGTTCAAAGAAGACGAATTCAAGAAACAAGGTTTAGAAGTTGTGTCAGGGTTGAGCAAAGAGCTCGGGAGTGTGAAGAAAGCGGCGGGAATGGATTCGGACGTGCTGAGTAGCTACGTGTCCAAGCTCGAAATGGGGCTGCAAAAGGTGAGATCGGTTATGCAGCAGCACGAGGGGCAGGACGGAAAATTCTTCGACGGAATGAGGGAGTTTCTGAATGAGGCGGTTGGAGAAATTTCAAGAATTAAGGGGGAAGAAAGAAAGGCTCTGTCACTTGTTAAAGAAGTGACGGAGTATTTCCACGGAGACGCCGCGAAAGAAGAGGCACATCAGTTTAGGATATTCGTGATCGTTCGTGACTTTCTGTCCATACTTGATAATGTGTGCAAAGACGTCGGAAGGATGCAGGTTTCGGCCACGATGGGGGCCGGGAGAGCCTTTAGAATGCCGATTTCGTGATCTTGGAATGTGCACGTGATCTCGGAATGTGCACGTGATGTCCCACTGCATTTGGAAAGCCATGAAATTAGACCTCAAAATATACAGAGGAGCAGCAGTAGCAGCTGGGATTTTGAAGATTATTTAGTATTATATCTAGAAACTGCTCCTACTTGATACAAAGAGAAGCTTAATTATTTTGTTTATTCTTCTATGAATTAGTTTATAGATCCTTAGATGAATAGCAATGTTAATTTACATACATATATGATCTCTGGAGAAAAAAAGAGTTCAGGCAATGGCAAATGAATTCAAAACATGAGTCAACTTATTCTCAGTAAATATATTTCTTACTTTGTATGAATTAATTTGGAAGATGGTCTCGGTGTTATGTATCAAATTATAGTTTGTACAATTGATGAGGTTTAAGGAGTTAATATATTATCTATAAAAACTAAATGTTTGGATTTTAACGGCAATTATAGAGAAATTGATAGAAACAAATTAAAAGTATGAGCTTAATGTTAGAATTTTAACTGCAATTATAGAGAAATTGATGACGTGACTATGTTTGGGGCACTATCAAGCCAGAAGATTTTCTAATATTTTCGGTGATAACAAATACAATGAATCATATAGGTATTTATAAGCCAAACTAGGTCAAAATTCAAATCGAAAACTCCCTCCGTCCCATGAGGACTTTAATACTGAAAATGACACGCAAACCAAGTAAAGTGAGTTTGAGTGGAATAAAATAAGGGTATTGTGAGTGTATTAATATTATGTTTGTTTCCATTTTGAGAATGTTCAAGTAATGTTGGGACGTTCAAATAAAACAAGTGTTCAAGTAATCGCGGGATGGAGCGAGTACTGTTTAAAAGGCCTAAAAAATTTCAACTCGAATACTACTTAAAAGTTGGATCACAGAAAAGATGGAATGTAAAACAGTCGATCAAACTTCATAACTCAAGCCGTGACTATTGCAACTTGCAATGCCGCTGAAGTTGATTTGGAGTACCTTAAAATCAGTGACGATGGTTGAATCAAATGTGGATATGTTGCTGCACGTGGACAATGGCCTGTCTTCATCCGTGTGGAAAACTGGAAATTAAATGGTTAAGATTTTTCAATCAAAAACACTACTGCAATTCAGGAAACTTCATTAACCATAGAGGGTAATAATTCAAGTATTATCCCCCTCAAAAATAAAAATAAAAATAAAAATAATTCAATTATTATTTTAATGGATAAATTGCAATCAAATTTAGGAGCTTTTGATATTTTTTGCAATCTGTTTATGGTTTTTGTTTTATTTGATAAAGTTTTATGTCAATTAATTTTACTTAGGAACTATTTCTATTTGGATTGTAATTTTAAACCGTACTTATAATTATTTCATCTAAGTTTTAAAAAAATCATTTAAAAGTGTGTAATATTATTTTTTTTACTATAAAATGTTAGCTTTAAATCAATTACACGATAAAATTGTTTAGTATAATACCAAATCTTTTTATTTTTACAATATTATAGATCATTTTCTATTTATTTTGTACAATACGATGCACAAAACGATTATCCAACAAACAAAATTGGTTAGTCGTTTAATTGAATTGCAAAACGACAAACAATATCGTAATAATTGTAAATATCAATTGCGGAAATAATAAAATATCTTAAACTTATTTACAATTTTCACTTTTTAAAGAGTATGATTCTCTTGCAAGTGTGTGAGGGGCCATGCACAATGACGTGGATGGGTGGATATCATCATAAAGCTAAAATCTTTGTTCGGATTATTTTACTTCATACTAAAGTAAAGGTACGTCGTGAATCAATGAAAACAAATCTTGCAATATCTAATGGCTAGGATTCTTTATTATGGGACCCTTAATTTTAATGATAGAGTGAATCGATTGAAACTCGTGACATTAGAGTGTTTGACGAATTCATTAGCCACTGCAATTTGATAGACTTGCCACTATCTGGGAGGAAATACACCTGGTACAGAAAGAATGGAACATGCAAGAGTAGATTAGACATAATTCTTGTCAATGATATGTGGTTAAGCAAATGGCCTAACGCAAGGCCTGCAACGAGAGGTTTCGGATCATTGCCCGATCGTTCTTCAATTCCCCCTACAGGATTTAAGGAGTTCCTACTCGAGAGATGGAATGGATACGAAGTAAGTGGATGGGGAGGCTACGTGTTAAAAGAGAAGCTGAAAATTTTGAAAACGGACCTGAAAATCTGGAAAACTCCTCACTTTGGGGCCCTAGACACTAACATTGAGAAGAAAAGACAGAAAATTGAAATTCTTGGGCTTGAAGAGGAGGAAATCATCGACAGAAACAGAGTTAATGCAAAGTTGCTGAGAGATCTACATCGGAGGGAAAGCATGTTGTATCAAAAGGCAAACACTAAATGGATCCTTGAAGCTGATGTCAACTCGAGTTTCTTTCATCGGTGGATAAACAAAAGCAGAAAAAACTCTGAAATCAGCGGTATCATGGTACAAGGCAGATGGACTGAATCCGTTCAAGAGGTCAAAAATTAAGCTTTTGGGTATTTCAAGACACATTTCCGCTCCAAAAAAGATAGAGGACAAAGCTTTGAAGATTATAGGCCTATTTCACTTATAGGCTGCCTATACAAGATAATTGCAAAAGTTCTTGCCTCGAGGATTTCCAAAGTTCAGGACCCCTTCATCTCTGAATTTCAATCTGCATTCATCAGTGGAAGACAAATAATCGACGGAATCGTAATCATCAACGAAGCAATGGAGGAAGCAAAAGAAAAAAAAACAGTGTGTCATTTTCAAAATCGATTTCGCTAAAAGCTTATGATTCCGTCGAATGGGATTTCTTAGAGGAAATGTTGGAGAGAATGAACTTCAACGAGAAATGGAGAAAATAGATGGAGTGTGTGTCAACGACATCAACATCTGTCCTCATCAATGGTAGCCCATCCGGTGATTTCAAGTTGGAGAGGGGTCTTGTGATATCCGAGTCTCTCACTACTGTTTGGTCAATATATTTCATGCAGTGTGTGCATTCTATATTATTTACGTGTTAATATTTTCATGTGATATTTGTGATTTTGCATTATTTATTATGTGTTTGAATTATTTTAAAGGTTGGAATTATTTATTATACCCATACGTGAGTAGTGGTGAGGAAACCCTTATACAATTAATTGGGTTTAGTAATATTTGAATGCACATTACAAATCATTTGATTGTTAGTATATATTAAGTGCAATTAATTTAATAATTAAATAATACTATTGGTTAGATATAGAAACTAAAATAAATATGTGCATATATATATATATATATATATATACTTAGTATGGTATAGCATTTGTGTATGATGTTAGGCGTGCATATATATTAGTGCACATACTAATATGTGATAGGTAAGGGAACTATTATTAGGATATATACTATAATAGGATATATAAGTAGTAACAGATGATAATATTGAGATAAAGTTAAACAAATCTTCTAAGCTAAGCAAGGTTGAGGCAGTTCCTCGAAACTCATAAGGATATATATCTGTGACTATAAGTTAGCTAACATAAGAAAAAAAATAGAGGAGGAGGGTTCGACGAGGCGACGAAGAAAATAGGAAGGAAAGAAAAGAAAAAAAAAGAGAGAAAAGAGAGAGAGGAAAAGAGAGAAGGAGAGAGAGGCGGGCTCGAGACAATAGACGTCAAGATTTTGCAACCGACATAGTTGGGCGCGATAAGACAATTTAGGAGTTCGAGTAATTTATTTTCTCGGGTTCGAGGTAAGTAAAAATTAATTAGCAACTACAATGCATAAACATAGTATTATGTGACTAAGTTATGTGTGTAATTGATAATATGTGGATTTATGTGAATTGTGAGATATCTTGTGTTGCATTGCACTGCATTATGCATATCATGCATTATTACGAGATGATAATTGATCAGGTGATGTGAGTGTTGGCCACTGATTATACACCGAGGGCTAAGGGGGCGACAGGGAGTAAAGGCGACGAGGAGAACTCGGCGGGCTACCTTACCCAGTAGGCCAACGCCTTATGTGATTATCTGGAAGGGGTGACTTGGGAGTAAGACGACCGGGGGAGATCTGGCGTGGGCTACCCAGTGGGCGCGCTTTATGTACTATGTTGTTGGACCACCTAGGAGTAAAGGCGACCAGTGAGCTCCTGGCGTGGGCTACTCAGTGTTTGCCAAAATGTTTGCCATTTGATTTGATATGTGTTGATTGAGCTCATGCCGGTGTATAACAGTGAGTCAGGGGTCCTATGAGTGTTATAAATAAATTGGTGATTTCAAAAGAGAGTGTGTATGGGAGGATTTTCAAAGATTCACAAAGATCATACATAATTTATGCTTCGAGATTTATATGTCTCACCTAGTTTATGCATTGTAGGTAATTTTGTCAACTTACACTGGTGGTGGTTGGAGTACCTGCAGATTCTGAGAGTTGTATACATGGATGACGACCTGTGGGGCTTGTGTTCGAGTTGTAGTATATATATATTATATATATAAAGTTTTGTATATTATGAGTCATTCTTATCAAGTTTTAAGTGTTCAAAAGATTTGTCATTCTGTTAATTGTTTAATAAAAAAATAAAAAGTCACAAGTCAATTCTTGTAAATTTATTTATTTGGTTATTTGAGAGTGGGCGTGACACAGTGGTATCAGAGCCCAGGTTATGGTTATGTAGACTGTCCATGTATACGATCTCGGAATTTGTGGTACACAATCACTCCGGTAAGTTTAATGTGAAATTATTTATGTTTTATGGTATGAATATGTTGAACTTCATTTTTATTATGAGCTTGATATGATATTAAAGTTACCAGTATATTGAGAAAGCATGACATGCATGTGTAATGATTCAAATAAATTTCATTGAGATTACATTCTTTCCTAAAATGTTTACATGACTTTCATAGGAAACTATAGAATACCTTATGTTGAAGGAAAGAATGGACCTAATGGATTATTGTTGTATAACACTTTAAGCTAGAAATTTAAGGATTTAAATTTTTATAAGGATCTTGATTTATGAAATATCCCAGCCACAATATTATTTGGTCAATAAATATTTCATAATCCCACTATATTATTTAATATTAATATTTTCATATCCATTTTAACCCATATTATTTATTATGGCTCCCTGAATATTTTAAAGGTTTAATTATTTATTATACCCATTAATTAATTCAAGTAGTAAAAGGAAACCCTTCTACAATTAATTAATTTAGTAATTTTGAATGCACATTACAAATCATTTGATTGTTATTATATATTAAGTGTAAACTAATTTAATAATTAAAAGAATTTTATTGGTTAGATATAGAAACTAAAATAAATATGTGGGCAAATCATATATATATATATATATATAATATATATATACTTAGTATGGTATAAATTTGTGTATGATATTAGGCGTGCATATATATTAGTGCACATAAAAATATGTGATAGGTAAGGATTCTATTATTAGGATATTTACTAAAGGATATATAAGTAATAACAGATGATCCTATTTATTGAGATAAAGATTAACAAATAACTAAGCTAAGCAGGTTTAAGGCAGTTCCTCGAAACTCATAGGATATATATGTGACTATAACTTAGCTAACATAAGAAAAAAATAGAGGAGGAGGGTTCGACGAGGCGACGAAGAAAAATGGAAGGAAAGAAAAGAAAAAAATCCGAGAGAAAAAGAGAGAGAGGAAAAGAGAGAAGAGAGAGGTTGTTCATTTCATCTAGGTTTTGCAATGGCGCAGTTTTAGTTATAAGACAATTTGGAGTTTAATTTATTTTCTCGGTTCGATCCGTATCAGAAATTCATTTGCAACTACAATGTAACACGACGATTTATTGAACAGTTTATCAAAGAAATATATGTAACATTCGATAATATTTAAAGCATCGCTGATAAATAATTTATTTCAAGAAATATGTCCTAAATTCGGTTTTGATTATACAAAGTAAAAGCATACTTTCCAAAGATAATCCCAACAATCTCCCCACTTATACTCAAAGTCTACTTTTAAGTATACTACAACATGTCTCGTGTAGTTCCTAATTCGTGACGCCTAATGTCACCTACACGAACCTAATAATTTCTCCCACTTATACTCAAAGCAGATAGCAAACGGTCTTGACACCAATTCCTTCCACATGTCTCTCGAATGTATTCAAAAGCGCACCCTTTGTTAATGGATCCGCTAGGTTGTCTTCTCGACGCTATCTTTGCCACATCTATATCTCCTCTCTTAACGATATCTCTCAGATAAGATGGTATTTCCTTTCAATGTGTTTTCTTTGGCTTTTATGGGCTCTTGGTTCCCTTGAATTTGCAATCGCTCCAAGATTGTCACAATAAAATGCGATTCTGGCTGGGCAAATTCGGAACCACATTCAAGTCCACTAGGAAGTTCTTGAGCCAAACCGCTTTTTCCGCCTGCATGGTTAGCCTACATATTCGGCCTCCATGGTAGAATCTCGCGACGATTTCGCTTGACGCTTCTCCATGTCACGGCTCTCCCCCATGCAAAACACACTACCGGGAGGTAGATTTTCTCGAGTCTATGTCGATTGGAAATCCGAGTCCGTAGCCGATGGGATTGACTATCTCGATCGATAAATTAACATTCTATCCCGAAGTTCTTTTCGGATACTTCGTAATGTTTTTAATCGCCATCCAATGTTCTTTTTTTCCGTGTTACTTTGATATCTTGCCACCATGCCAACCAAGTTAGATATCCAAATCTCGCATACAAAGATTGCATACATAAGGCTTCCGACAAAAGATAGGAAAGCCTTTCGCTATCTTATGGCACATTTTTTTTCGATAGATGGATTCCATGTCCGAAAAGGTACAGCCTTTCTTGAATCCTCGCATCTTGTCAATCATTTCAAGACGATTGTCTATATATGAAAAACTGCGATAAGCCTATCATCATTTTCTTTGCGATCTCGGTGATCTTGATCCCAAGGATGTGTGCGGCTTCCCCAAGTCCTTCATATCAAACCGCTTTTGAAGCCATGCCCTACGCCCGATAACACCTTTACATCGTTCCCGGCGATCGTAATGTCGCCTACGATAGTACTAAGAATACGAATGCGCCCGGACACGTTTTTTGTACACACAACTTTCAACTCATTTTGATCGAACCCTTAAGACTTTATAACATGATCAAAACATTGGTTCTAAGCTCGATGCCCGCTTGAGTCCGTAAATGGACTTCATGAGCTTACAAACTAAGTGTTCTTGGCCTTTTTCAATAAAGCCTTGGGGTTGTTGCATATAGATCTCTTCATCAAGACTTCATTCGGGAAAGTCGCCTTGACATCCATTTGCCGATTTCAAAAACGAGATCTAGAAGAATCGATAAGAGAATTCGGATGGACTTAAGCATGGCTTCTGGCGAAAAAGTTTTCTCATAATCGATCCCTTCTTTTCTCGAGTATAACCTTTCGCCACGAAGTCTTGCTTTGAAGGTTTCCACCTTCCCGTCCTGGTCCTTTTTTTTCTTATACACCCACTTGCAAACCAATGGGTTTGACCCCATTAAGTGGTTCGACTTGCTCCTACACTCGTTATGAAACATAGAACCCATTTTGGCTTTCATTCTTTGTTTGCCAAGAATCAAGATCCTTGTCTTGATTGCCTCGCCATATGTCCATGGGTCCGATTCGCCTTTGTCAGGAATCAAGTCCGAGGACTCTCCCATTCCCATGAATCTCTCGGTCAAGCTTCACAACCCTCCCACTATGACGAGGCTACGGTTGTGTAAGTGTGTCGCTTTGGTATATCATCTTGTACAATTGGCATTGAGGTTAGCCCCCTTAGCTCATTTAAGGTAATCTCACTGGTCTTCTTTCGCTCATATAGTCTTCTTCCAAAAAATCTAAAGTGGGTGCTTATTACCACCTTTTGATCTTCGACCATAGAACATACACCCTTTTTGTTCCCTCGGTATCCCACAAACAACCTTAATTTCCCGATCGAGGATCCAATTTTTCCGGCTTCTTGTCCTACACGAGGCGGACACCCCCAAATCCTCATGTGTCTCATACTATACTTCATACCGATCCACAATTCTTTGGGAGTTTTGGGAACCGATTTGATGGCACCAAGTTCAGAATGTAGGTCGTTGTTTCCAAGGCATGACCCCGAAATCGACTTGGGAAGATCCGCGATAACTCATCATAGATCTAACCATTTCCAAAAGAGTTCTACGTTTTTTCGCTCTGCAACCCCGCTTTTGTTGAGGGTTCCGGTGCAATAAGTCGATGCAATCCTTCATCGATAAGTAGTTCAAAAACTCATCGCCGAGGTATTCGCCTCCACGATCGGATCGTAGAGACTTGATACGTTTTTCCCTATGATTCTCTCTTGAGCCTTAAATTCTTTGAATTTCAAAGGTCTCAGATTTATGCTTCATAAGGAAAATATAACCGCACCTTGAGTAATCATCAATAAAAGTGACAAAATACTCATAACCTCCTCTTGCTTTTGGTTTACATTGACCACATACATCTCAGGTGAATGATTTCTAACACTTTTTGACTTATATTCCTTAGCTCCAAATGCCCTCTTGGTCATTTTTTACCTCCAAACATGATTCGCAGGTTGAATTGGTTCAACTTGGAGAAACTCCAAAGAACCGCCTTTCACCAACCTTTGGATCCTCTTTGGATTTTTATGACCCAATCTTAGATGCCATAGAAGTGTCTTGTTCACGCCGATGAACGTTTTTTTTAAAATAGTTGATGTGTTACATGATGCATATCGTGAGTGGTGTGCACAAATTAATTGTATAGAGATTATTCGATAACGCTCCATGACGAGATAAATTTATCAAAAAGAGAAATGGTAACAACTTTATTAAAAGTAACCGAATATCCATCAAGAAAAAGTTTAGAAACCGAAATTAAATTCTTTCTAAAAATTCGAACGTAAAGAACATCTCTTAAAATTAAAACTCGCCTTCAAAAAAAGTGCACTTCTCCCATCGCTTCACCGCCACTCTCGAAGACGCCCAAAGGTGATGAGGATCTCACTCCCACTAAATTGCCGGGTCCGCTTGAACCCCTCGTAAAGTGAAACAAACATGATCGCGATCCTGTGATCCACTACCCATAAATGGGAGGCATATGCCGCTAAACAAGTTTCAACAACTAGTGCGTGAGAATTACCTTTCTTTCCATTCCTTTTGGGATTGGAACAGGCTGACCTCGAGTGTCCTACTCTCCCACTTTCCAAAACTTTCCTCATGCTTGATTCCATGCTCTTATTTGATGTTGATTCTGCTTGGTTCAACTCTCTTATCTTTTCATCATCCTTATCACCACATGACCTATGGATGAAAAGAAGATTTCTGTTTTCCCAAGTTCTTTTCCTCAAGGCCCTTCCCTTTCAACCAAAGTGAGAGCATTTACAAGATCATCCACTGTAAAATCTAGATCTTTCATTAGATACTCAAGATAGTGGTGATTATAGCTCTTTGGTAAGGATTGGAGAATGAAATCAATCTTAGTCTTGAAATCACATTTTTCGCCGAGGATCTCAAGTTCCTCAAATAGCACCATAACCCTAAGGACGTGCTGCGCTGCAGTCGTCCCTTTTTCCATTTTTAATTCAGCAATTTCTTGCTTCACACTTTGGATTGCCATATGGGTCTGATGTACGAACATCGCTTCGAGATTCTGTAAGATGTCTGCAGCTGACTCAAATTCTTGATGAAGGTGTCTCAACGCATCTGACAGATGTGCCAGAATTGTATCCTTCATCAATTCATTTGCCAGCTCCCATTCACCATAAATCATCTCATCCCATATTCCGGCGTCCTTAGTTGGTTTTTCGGGTTTTGGTGTATCAAGTACCCATTTGGAAGGTGATGCGGTTAGGACAGGTTTTAGTTTGTATTTCCAATCAAAATAGTTTTCACCAGTAAGCAAATTGTCTTTAAGTATATTGACAGTGGATTAGAAGGTTGCGACATGATGAACTGAAATAAACAATAATATGCATAAGCACAAATATATCACAAGGTTCGATCACATGCATCATATTAAAATCTCAAAAAAATATGAACATGCATCAGCCAACATCTCAAAACAGTTTAAATAAGCCACGTGGGGTGGGTCATTATTTAAACACATTCAAGCAGGTTACAAACAAGAACAAAGCATAAACCTTTAATATCCAGATTAATAGTTGGCTCCACTTGACCAATATAAAATTGACAGGGGACTTCGGGGAAGTATATGCATATCAATTTTATACCTAAGTAATAACCATGATTAAATACAGGATTGTTATTTCGCTTTGAACGAGCCTCGTGGGGAGGGTCATCGTCACCACTAGTAATAATCCACAATCATCCATTTGGAATTCATTCATGTGAAAGCTAACTTTTGACCTTCCCGTGGGGGGAATTTCTCCAAAAGAATTCACAAATAAATAAATCATGGAGGTCAAAATTAATTCAATTTTATTATCCGGAATAAAATTGTCAATTAATTATTTAAACATACTTAGTAATTTTTGACGGAGATTTTTCATTGGGCAACTCTCATGCAAACACATTTAAACAAATTAAATAAAGCATAAGATAACACAATAATAAATCAAGCAAAGCGGAAAAATAAACATATTGGGCACAAATTATCCAATTGTCATGGTTTGATTTTTCTTGGCTTGATTTTGAAGAAACACCGTCTTGAATTTCTTCCACTCGATCGTCTCGAAAGAACTCCATCTCAAACGCCACGCCAAGTAGCTCGCAATGATGCACGCCCGCATCCCGGCAGTTCGCCGCCGAAAGCAACCGTGCCCATATGCCTTGGCACAACGCGCATCACCCAGCGCCGCTCGGCGACCTCGGCAGGCTTCGCCCGCGTCGGTCTCGGCAGCCTCGGCAGGGCTCGGCAGGCGACAGCTCGTACCAGCGCGCTCGCCAGCCTCACCTCGCCCGCGGAACTCAACAGTCTTTGCGTCCCCGGCGCCCACGCACCTTCGCCTCATCGCCAGGTCGTTCTCGCGCGGCGCTGCGTCGCGCTAAGCGCCCGCCCGTCTTGTATGGCCTGATCCTCGCATCGCGCTCGGCCCTCGGCCTGCCCTGCGCCCGTCGCGTCGTGCGTGCGTCCGCGTCAGCGTCGCGTGCCTCCTTAGCACGTTTAGCGGGCAAGACGCCGCCGCTACGCCCGGTTACTGATTTTATCCTTTAATTCTTCGTCTCCCTTCATTTTTGATCCGGGTTACAATTTATTTACAAAAAATAAATAAACCTAGATCTAGACTAGTCTATTACATTGATCAAATCAAACAAATTATAATCTACTCGTGGATTTTCTCATTTAGGCAAAACGAATCCGAATCTAATCGAATTAAAACCACAATTTATATGCGCAGATAAATAAACACATTAAATTCAATGACAATTGGATACCTGTAAAAAAGATCTAGCAATACTACTATCCAATTTCAAATTTAATGACAACGAATTAAATTACAATTTAAAAATTCAGAGTCTCAAACCGTGGGCTCGATACGTTGTTGGGGAATAAGTTGCACCTGATCTATTCGGGATGAATATTTAAATACAGATTTAATTCTTATAATTATTACTAGCATGAATTAATCATATATTAATTCAAATAATAATCCAACAACAAATCATGCATATAATTAATTAACGTAAATCCAACGCATGCGGAATTCTACGAGTTTACGTGAACGTACCTCTGGGGATGACAATGGTCTGACTGATTAGACTCACCAAAAGAACTTTCCAAGTATTCCCTTAATCCTTGCTCAACTATCCGGTGGTAGGACACTTGCGAACAATTAACAAAAGGAAAATAAATTATGTTGCATCACCTTTGTGGATTTACTAATTTTTCCAGCACATGGAATTGTATTTGGGAATGAAAGAGTCATCCCCTATTTATAGAGCATAGGTGGTCAAAAATTTTGGGCAAAAAATAATGTGGGAAAATCTTTTCTTGATCTCCAAGAAATCTTGAATATATCTCCTTATTCTTTTTCCCATAATTATAATATTCCACAAAATCTCACCTACTATTTGTTATGGAATATTTTCGAAATTATAGGCAAGAATCCAAGATTTGAATCTTCTTGAATTTATGAGATATTATTGTATTTCAAGAAATACATATCTTCCATAATATCTTTTCAAGAAAATCAAGAAAATCTTTCTTGCCCTTTATATTTCAAAAATTTCGAAATTTTCTTCATGAATAACCAAGTGGGAGATTTTTTGAATTTAATGAGATAATCTTGTATTCCAAGAATACATATCTTCATTCCATAACAAAATTCAAAGAAAATCTTTCTCCCCTTTTTATCCATAAATTTCGAAAAATAATGGAAAAAATAAGCAACAATATTTATTTTATTTTAAACACCTTTTTCAGTTATTGGACTATATGTTGGGCTACTTAGGGGGCTTTAGGACAATTAAGATTGGACCTTCCAATGGATCTTGATTTATCAATATTGAGCCACAATATTATTCAAGCCCATAAATATTAATTAATCCCACTACATAATTAATATTGCACTATCCATCTTAACCCATATTACGGTCAATATGGCTCCCTGCTATTATTTCCCGTGTTTAAGATTATCTAGCCCATTAATTAATTCAAGCCACTGAAATAGCTTTCCATTAATTAATATCTTTTGTCCTTGGTCAAGGAACGGTTCAACATTATTATTGTTGGTCCCGGTGCAAACGAGTCTTACACGTGTATGGGGGGGGAATACACGTGTTCAGTGTTTTTAAAACTTTTTTCTTATCGAGGTCACTGGGTCGATAATCCTCAAGATTAGGTTCTCGAGAAGCACAGATCGCTCTCGAGTCAAAGTTCATCGAGACGCTGGATCCCGAAAATGCTTTCGAAACCTCGATAATCCCAACCGAAGTCCCGAGTGTCGAGAGATCCCGAAGTTGCTTGGATCGATAACTAACTTCATCAACCCTCGTAAGAGTAATGCGTTCGGTTTGGTAACTATCTCGCTCTAGCTACTCACCAGCGGAATGGTTTGGCCCTTAGTTTATACTCGCTTTTAAGCTTTGCGTAAAACCTTCCCTTTATGAAATAATGATTAGGCTGTGATTCACTTATGCAACTTCAAATGATTGATTCCAACTCAATATCGAAAAAAGTATGCTTTCAAAATCAAGTCAATGCAAATGAGATAAGCCGAGATAAGGAAAGCAATAAAGAACACAACAATTATAGTGGTTCGTAGACTCAAGCTCCTACGCCCACTCTCCCGACTCTTCGTGAGAAATTCACTATCAACAATGAGCTTTACGACTACCTCAGTAGTTTACTTACTCAACTCGCCCCGAAGTTTTCTCGACTACTCCACGTAGTTTACTTACTCAACCCGACCTTGAGCTTTTAACTACCTCCGTAGTTTACTTACTCAATCACACACAAGCTTTCGGACTACCCCTCAGCTTACTAACTTCTCCTCTAGAGTTTTCCGACTACTCCGCCAGAGTTTACTAACTCTTTACAACACTTCTCACCAACAAACACACTCCAACTACCTTCACAAGGGTTTGGGGTTTCTTGGTTGGTTTCCAACTAGATGAGATATCCTTTACAATGAAGCACAATGCAAAGGGTTAGATATCTCGACTAAGCTTTGGATAATTCTTATCAAGCTAGGCTTAGTATAGTGAGCTCTCTTCAATATTGAAGCACTTGGGAAATTCTAAGTTTTTTAGTGCTTTTAACTTTTACAAGAATAGGCTTGAGCTCTTAAGTTATGATAAATTTCCGTAACCTTACAATGTAGAGGGTCACCAAGATTTATAGGCATACACCAAGGTCACTCTTGAAAACTATCCGTTGGAGAGACAAATTTTGTGAATTTCCTCTTGTGGTGTGTGAAATGACTATATTTAGGGTTTGAAACTCCCTAACACTTTCTAGGCAATAGCCTTTCCATGTAGCCGGTCTTCACTTTTTGCAACTGAACTTTTGTACATCCGACATCCTTTTCGTAGACCTCACACCGCCGGTGTCAAGATGGTACGTTGTTGTCTTTCTTTTTTGACTTTTTGTCTCCGCTTAAAGGTAGACACCTTCAACGGCTTTTTTTTGGTTACAAACTCGAGTTTGATATAACCTTAACAACACTTCCGACTTAGTTCCTTTTATCCCAAGATTTGAATGTCTTGGCAGAGATATCTATCTTTCTAAGAATCGCGATCTTCTCAAGATTGCATCCTTCAAATAGATATATTCAAGGCTTCTAACATTCAGTTCATATCGAGCATTCAAGACATTATCGATTCTTCAAGAATTATCGTCGCCTTCAATATTCTTGATCTTCGATTTCTCGGCCTTGGTCTTCGTGAGTCTTCGAGTCTTCGTGGTCTTCGAATCTTTGTAGTTTATATTCTTTGTAGTTTATATTGACTTCTTCTTGAAGTCTTCGCCATCAAGATCCTATCGAAGTCTTCAAGAACTATCATGAACTATATCTCACGACTATACATTCTCGCAGATAACATCCTCAATATTCTAAAACCTAATCCTCGACTCAACTTATCAAGATCATTCTCAACATGTCATACTCGGGGGTTTTGGATCTAATCAAAATCATAAATCTTTATTAAAATTCATCTCCCAACAATTTCCCCCTTTTTTGATGATGCCAAAACCTATCTTGTTACAAACAAATAACCTATACTCAGGTTTCAGTTTATCCTATTTCAAGATTGGTTGTCTCCTAACAATTTCTTAAAACAGAGAATCTCTCAACAATTTCAGAGTTTCTCAATAGTTTAATCATTCAGCAATTTCTTCAGTAATGAATCTCTTTAACTAGTTCATTACCAAATACTTAAACAATTTCTCCCTTATCAATCATACAATCAGTTCAGAGACATTCATTCAGGCATATCAAAATAAAATACATGTAAATAAGATAATGAGATATTATCTTTTGAGCATAATGATAAATCTTCATTGATGATTGGTATCCCGTTACATATTACAATGAGTTTATCAACAAAATCAAAAAGACAAAATATAAAGATTACAAAATCTTCTGAGTCTTCAGTCTTCTGATTTTGGCTCTTCAGTCTTCTGCTCTTCAGTTTGCTTCATTCTCAACTTCATCAGCGGGCACCTCCAGGTCAAACATTCCGAAAAATCTCTTCTTCAGCTCATTTCTTTCCTTGATGATGTCCTGATCAAGCTCCTCGTTAAACCCAACCGACCAAAGATATCGAAAGCAATCTCTTGAGTAATGGCCTTCTCATTCACCAAGCCATTTTCAAGTTTTGGAGGTGGATAGAATATGGACCAGGGCTACTATCTGTACCTCTCCTTCATCCGCAGTTAATCCAAATGTAGATACTTTGGATAGAAGATAAGAAGGTATTCAATGAAAGCTTCATTCGACCGAGCTTTCCCTCTCCATTCCCCCGAGAACATCATAATTGAACCAGAAGGCCCTCTTGACTTCTTCCCACATATCGTTGAGTTTGATAGGCATCCATTTATCAACGTGGGGCCACTTTAGTGCTTTTGATGTTCCTTTCCTCTTGCTCACAAACTTCCTGAAATCACTCCTTTGCTTCTGGCTTTCGTCTATCTTCTTTTCTCGATCACAGACGCGTTCACGAGACCCGGCAAGAAATTTCTTAGCTTGTTCTTCTTGGAGTGTCTTCAGAGCATTTCTCGTGTTGAAGACTTTCTTCTGAGGTTGAGACTCAGATTCCACTGGGTTGTTCTTTTTTCATCATCCAGAATCAGTTTTCTCTGGATTGGCTTAGAAGCCTTTGCACGTTTGCTTTCAGGTTGAACAACGCCCAAGGCTTTCCTCTTCATAGGCAGTTCAGCAGCAGCCTGGCTTGTTCCAACCTTTGCTCTAGCACTCAGTTTCTCTCTTGCAACATCAAGCATAGCTTGCTCAGAAACTCGAGTGTAGATAGGCTTTTCTACCTGAGCGAACTTCAACTTCTCAGTCGCTCCGACTTCTTTAAAGGCTTTTGCTAGATTATACATTTCAGCATCTTTCTGAGCCTTCTTCTCCAAAGTACGTGCCATGAACTTTCTGAGATCTTCAGCTTCCTTTTCCCCCTTCTTGGCACCGTAATTTGGAAGAAGCCTGGAGAGTGCTGTGTCCATGTGATATTGCTCTTTGCTTACACAGCGAACTTCTCCTGCTATCTGATCTTGTTCGTCTTCCAGCCTCCTTAGATGGTTCTTGGCCACAGAAAATTCTTCAGATAAGTGGGCAAACTGGCCAGAGAGTGCTTCTTTGAACATCTCTGTCATCTTGGTCATGAGCATTGAGCTCATTTCCTCAACAATAGACTTGATTAGCACCTCATTCTTTTCTGCCAGTTTCACCTCTAGGAAATCAGAACTTTCCTGGTGTTTCTGCTTCAGCCATCACTTAACTCAGCCTTGACTCCTCCAGCTTCTCATTTAGCTTTCCTTCCATGGAGGTCATCTGGGTGGTTAGAGTGTTTTGAATTTGCACCAGTTCTGAAGAGTGACTAAGACCGTCCATCTTTTGAGCTTGATTGGCCAACGCTTCTTCCATCTGAGCAATCTTGATCATCATTGGCTCAACCTTCTCAAGTTTCTCTATCGGAGAGCGAGATCAATCTCGTGAATCTTCTCAGACCTCCCAGTGTTGTCCGATCATCTTGAGCTCCAGCCATTCTCGAGCTCCGGTCTCGGGCCATGCCTCACCAAGAGTACTATCAACATTCGATGTTGACTAGATCCAAAGTTGATCGCCAATGAAGTCTCCTTTTTCAATGAGATCGCTTTTCTCAACATCTCCCTGTTGGTCCCCATCTCCATCTTGAGATTTGTCTCCGCTGCTTGGGGCACCAACCTCAGTTGCTCTCCTCTCAGCCAACTTCCTCTGAACCAGCTCATCAAAATCGGAGTTTTTCATCCTGAGCTTTGTCCTTCTGAACCCTGAGAAGTCGGTCAAAAAGGTTGTCTCCTCATTCCACCAGTCTTCCCCTCTAAAGAAATATCAAGCATCCCGGAAGAGTCCGATTGAGGATAAATCAGCTTGTCCTTAATCAAAGAAAATATCTTGCGGTGATCGGATATGAGCCGAGCTCGGTATCGGTCAAGTATGAACCGCTCCCCCCTTGCTCCTCCACTCGCCTTCTTCAGCCTCGCCTTTCTTCCATCTCGGGCTCTCTGGTTCATTTGAAGTTTCTGCTAAGGGATCAAGAAGTAGATCACTCAGGAGCTCATCAAGACTATTCTGCTCCCCGAGTCTCAAAGAAAGATCCCAAGTTTGTGCGGTCGTTCTCGGTTTGTATCTCTGTGTGGGTTCTCGGGCTGGAATCGTATATCTCGGTTTGAGTCCGAGTTGGCTCGTCGATCCGAGCTTGCACATCTTCGGATCGACTCTCCGCTCTCTCTTCGAAGTCTCCAGACACCCGAGGTAGGCATCTCTCGAGGTCTGAGCTCGCTTTGAAAATTTCTGAGAAATTTTATCATCTTGAAGCGATGTCTCGAGCACCTCGAGAAAAAGACACTGCCCTCGGGCGATCCTCGTGGTCCTGAGATAACCCGAGCCAACACTTGTAATGGTGAACTCGAAAGGTTTGGCCTCGGGTTGAATCTCTTCGAATCACTTCCATCTTCATCGGTGAGAACCACCAATCTTCTGCGTTTTGGAGCAAGATTCTTCGCTTCATCATTTTTTGCTCTCGCTCCATCTTTGCCTCCAACAACATCTTCCCCTAGTTTGTTGGGTCTTTTTTCAAAGAATCGCTGAAGGTGATTCTACCTTCTTTTCTCTCTTCCCCGATAACCTTCGCTTCCTTGTACTTTGGGTTTAAGGAGAATTTTGATTTAGGAAATGGGGTCGAATTGGCGAAGATATCCTCCTCCTCTCTCGCACATCTCCAAAATGTAAGCAATTTTGGTGGCAAGATCAAGCAATTTTGGTGGCATGGTGGATCTTGCCTTTGATTGAGATCGCCTGTCAATCTTCCTCAAAACTTTGGTCCGCTTCACTCACCGTCTGGATCGAATTTCGCCGGTTGAAATCTATGGTGGGTGAAGCTTATATCGCCGCCATCAATCTGAGTTTCGGGTACTTATCTGCCAAAACTCCCCAAGAAGACTCATGATGCACTTGCTCACAATATCCATCAACACACGATATTGTGGCTTTCAGTGCCTTTTTATGCGAAGTCGCCTCAAACTTAACAGATTCTCGGCAATCCTATCTAAGTACTCCTGCTCTCTTTTGACATATACATCATAGATCCTCTCCTCTATCACGAGCTCAAAAACATCATTCAGATTTTTTGAACAATATACGATCCCTCTCAAAATCGACGATTTGGATGACTACTCTAAGTGTGATACAATTAACTTAGAATGCATACCCTCTTCATCTATCTTCAAATTCTGATGAATTGATTACCTCTTTCGCAAACTCCCGGTCCGGGTTTTGGCGATACTTAGTTGGGTGAGTTTAGCCAAATCGAATCATATGCAGAGCCTCCTCTTTCCCGCTTTGAGTTGGTTGTGCTTTCGAAAGTGAGACAACGAACTCGCATTACCGGGCTTGTTGGTTTCTGCTAATCTCTCAAACAGGTTGGAGCCATTTTAGAGTTTGATTGAAGAAGAGAAACTTTAGGGGTTTGGAGATTTTTCGGCAAAGGTGATTTTTAATTGTAGAGGATTTGAGAATGAAGGGTTTGATAAAAATTTTGGCTTGAATGGTCGATTGGGGTTTATATAGCCTTGAGATCGTGGGGAATCGTGTTGGTTAGGTGAGTAATAACGGTTGAGATTAATCTCCGATTAATCGGGTATACGAACCGATGATCTCCTCCGAAAGTAAGCCGCCAAAACATCCTCATTGGTCATTAATGTAGCGAGCATTAAATGATCGTTGACCTTCTTCGGAATTTAAAACGATCCCGCCCCAAAAAAAAAAACATTCCTCAGGTGTTTTTATATTTATTGCGAATGATTACTGAATTTACTTGAGCAATAAATGGATCGCATGAGTCATTACTTCTTCGCACAATTTCCTCTATCGGTTTTACTGAAAATCGATCTTGATAAAATGTCGATAATATCGAGTAATCAATTGGTTTAGTATGCTACCGAAGTTTTCTCGAGATTCATTCAAAGATTTCCATTTTATCTCCGAAGCTCTCGTAAGGATTCGAGACAACTTCATGCATCTCAAAAACCTTCAATTTTTCAGATTTTATTCTATACACCTGGTTCTAGCATCCCTAATTCAACTGAAAAGTTCTTGAAATCTTGATTCCGCCAAAGGTTTAGTCAAGATATCAGCTCTCTGCTTATCGGTTGAATTTTCTCCATCCTTTTGTCCTTCTTCTCGACATGATCTCTCGGCGAAGTGATGTCCGATATCCACATGCTTGCATCCGTGTGCAATACCGGGTTTTGTGAAATAGCAATGGCACTATTATTGTCACAAAATATTAGTACTTCATTGGCTACAACTTTATAATCCCTCAATTGTTGTCTGAGCCAAAGAAGAATATGGCACGCAGCCTTCCTCGCAGCCCATATATTTCAAATTTTCAAAGAGTACTTGTTGCTATCGAGGTCCGCTTTCTTCAAAACCAAGATATCACTTGCTTCCTAGAAATTGACAAGTTCCCCGGCGGACTTCCCACAATTTCAGATCCTCCATAATCAAGATCCGAGTAACCACTTAACTCTAGGTTATCATCAACCGATACCATAATCCTCTATTCATCGTGCCCTTAAGATATTTCAAAGATCTTTTTGGCAAAGATCCATGTGACTAGCCTTTTAGGATTAGCTTGGTATCTTGCACATATCCCAACAAAGAAATGTTATATCCGGCCTACTTGTTGTGAGATAGAGCAATGATCCAATGATTCCTCTATAATCAAAGATGACTTCATGATTTGCCTTCGAAATCGATCCATCTTGTAGTTAGTATTCATGGGAATTCTAATCAGATTGCAATTCAGTACACCATATTTGGCAATCGATCTCGGTGTACTTTGCACGGTTGATGAATATTCCTTCCTTTGATTGTTTCACTTGAAGTCCTAGAAAGAAATTCATCTCTCCCATCATTGACATCTCAAACTTGCCTTTCATCGTTGTTGAAAACTTTTCACACAAATTGATGGTTTGGAGATCAAAAAATGATGTCATCAACATATATCCTAACTAGTAAGATATCTTCCCCATCCTCTATCCTCCGAAACAGAGTTCTATCAACAGCCTTTGACAAAACCATGGTCAAGAAGAAACCGAGAAAGAGTATCATACCATGCTCGGGTGCTTGTTTAAGACCATACAAAGCTTTTCTTAGCCTCAGAAACTTGGTCATTCTGTTTGAAACCGTGAGGTTGTTCCACATAAACCTCTTCTTTAAGCACGCTGCTCGTAAATGCATTTTTCACATCCATCGATAGATCGTGAACTTCATGTGGGCAAGATATGCAAGAAACAATCGATGGCTTCTAGTCTTGCAACAGTGCAAAGGTTTCATCATAATCCAAGCCTTCTTCTTGGGAATAACCTTGTGCAACTAGCCTTGCCTTGTTTCTCACAATGTTGTTGTTTTCATCTCTTTTGTTCTTGAAAACCCACTTGGTTCCAATGACATTGTTCCTTTCTCGGTCTATCTACTAGCTCCCATACTTCATTCCTCGAGAATTGATTCACCATTCATCTTGCATGGCAAGAATCCAAAGGAGAATCTTGTAGAGCTTCACCAATCTCAAGAGTTTTTTTCTCCGATAGAGGAAGCAAATAGTGCACTCTAGTGGAACCTTCTCCATGGAACACCTTCAGCTTAGATCACCCACAACTGGGTTTGTAGGATGGCTATCTAACCATTTCCTTCTTGATGTTCCCCTTCAATGGTATCCTCAACATTTGAAATGTTAGGTTCGGGCTTAAGTCAACAAACTCGGGGAACAACAAAACAGAGAAAGTGAATCATCTTCCTCGTGGAAATTCTATTGAACATTGTCGAGAGACATTTGTTCCCCTTTGGTTGATAGATTCGAGAAATTGCCTCACCGTGACCACATCTTCATTGGCATTACGTGCTGAAGTCCGAATCGTGTCTGCTCGTATTGGTCACCTTTTGGAGTGTTGGTTTTCCGGGTCTCACCATCCCGATTTCCATCCCGAACTTTTTATTCGAGTCCGAGTCACTCCAATCATAGATAGTGACCGACTTCTTCATTTCGATTCAAAGGATGATTTATCTTTCGCTTTCGTGCTTAATCTGTGATCCTCTTTGTCGGGCTTCATTTGCATCATGTTCCTGCTTTTCTTCCAACACAAACAGATTCATCAAAAACAACATGAGGTGTTTCCTCCACAATAAGAGTCCTACAGCTTGTAAACTCGAAGTTTTATCGACTTCGAATATCCTAAGAATATTCCTTCATCGCCTTTTACTATCAAATGTTTTCAACCGATCTTTACCATTATTGTGTATGAAACACTTGCAAACAAAAACACACGAAAAGAAAGAAACAAAGAGGCTTCCTTTCATTCCAAAGCTCATAAGGCATTTTCCTTGACTTTTTGTCAAGATGGATCTATTCTCGAGAGTAGCATGCAAAGTTGATGACTTTTCAAATTTCAAAAATCTTTTAGGAATATCGCCTTCAATATCATTGTCCTTGGCAGCCTTTTTCGTAGTTATGTTCCTTCTTTCAAAGAACACCATTTTGTTGAGGGTCCTTGCAAATGATGTTTCATGTAGAATTCCATTTGTCGCACAATAATCGAAATGATATGATTTATAAACTCGGTTCCTTTGTCGATCCGATTTTGACCACACTCGATTTTTCTCATTATCGAGCCTTTTCAAGAATTCTAGCGAAATTTTATCTCAGTCTCTTTCTTCTTGAGTAAGAATATGACCCATGTATATCTTGAGTAGTCATCAACTACTACCAATGTGTATTTCCGCCATTAGTGCTCACAGTTATATAGACCAAACAGATCCATATGCAAAAGTCAAGTATTCTCTCGAGAAACTTCTACTTTGCTTTTAAATGATGCTTTGACTTGTTTTCCTTTTTCGCACGATCACAAATGTGTTCCTTCATCAACACTTCATTAGGGCAACCCTCTCACAAGAGCTAATCTTGCAAGCTTGTTCAGGTTTTGAAGTTTAGGTGATTCATTCTTTTATGCCATAACCAACTGGTATCTCGTGGAACTTTTAGCAATTAAACATGTATCTTTAGGAGTTGAACTCCAATCGCCAAGATACACATTCCCTTTTCTTGTACCAAATCGGAATACTTTCTCGTGATGTATCATCTTTCACAAAGCATAAATTCTTGGAGAACTCAACATTGAAACCCTTATCACATAATTGGCTAATTGACAACAAGTTATGCTTCAATCCAGATACATATGAAAAACACCATGGATATGAACCGAAATCGACTTCCAAAGTTCCATATCCTTCATCGTCCCTTGAGTTATCTCCAAAAGTGATCTCAGGGCCTTTTGTTCAACATAGTCACCGAGCATCTTCTTGAATCTGTCATATGTCTTGAGCATCCATTTGTCAAGATACCATACATCGAGCTTTTTTCATCTCTCTCATTAGTGCCATGTGATCTTTCATCGACTTTAGTGCCCCGATTTTCCTCCCGAAAAAAAGCAGATCAATTCTTAGGTACCCATTTTGTGTAGGGTCCCACGAGGTTAGTTTGTACCTTTTCGAATCCAAATCAATCGACAACTCTAATCACTTTAGAGTGGCTAATTTGTCTTCCATAAACATCAACATATACATCCACTACTCACGGGTGCCTTAGCAGTTTACAGATATTTGTGCTAACTTTAGCATGAACATGTGCCTTAGAGTTCTTCTTTGTTTAGGCCTTCGCTCAGATGCTTAGGCTTTTGTGCAAACGGTCTAAATCTTTGATGACTCGGGTTCGATAACCTTTACCCTTAGGCAAGTGAGGTTCAGTTGTCTCAGATCAAATCTGGTCTTTCAAAGATAATGAGGACTTGGTCTCTTCATTGAGAATGTCTCTCACGAGTGTTTCTCATCCGAGGATTCCTCTCGATGGTTCAAATGTGGAGCCTTTCGGTTTGCATTCTTAGCCCGAGGCTTTGAAGTACTTGCTCGAATCTTTCCAATCGACCGCTTTCAGTTTTCTTGCCTTCACCGAGGTTTGGGCTTTCTAACCCGATCATTCGTTTTTACCGAGACCATAGGTCCTTTTCCCTTGTCTACAACCTTGGGCATTTCTTCATTTGAAGTGTAGGTGCCATCGGTTTTTACAAAGATAGTCTTCTTGCTACTTGACGATCATTTAGATGACCTTTATGAGGTTCCCCCCTGAATATATCCCAATCCAGATTTTATAGTCACAGATCTCTGTAACTCAATTTCATCTATTACATTAGATGCTTTATTCAATAGAGTTAACATCTTCGCAAGCACTATCCTCACAGCTTCAGAGAGTTTTATGCTTCTCGAGAGGTCATTGAACTTCGCCTTACGATTAGTCAATCTCTTCAAATGATTTCTCTAGCTTTTTCGCCAGGGACACTATCAACTTCTCTTTCTCTGAGAGTTGTACTTTCAGAACATCCAGTTCATCAGTAGCTCCCATTAATTGAGAAGTGACTTCGATATTGCTAGAGTTTTTCCATTTTAGATTTTCAGCTTTCAGTTCCTTATTCTGCTCTTGAGTTTGATTTAGCAGTCCTTGCAAAACAGCATAGTCCTTCATCGATTCTCGAAAAGAATCCATCGTCAAAATGACCGCTTTTCGGTGGAACTTGAAAACTCTTGTGCTAGTGTAGGAGCAACAACGGAGAAAGAAGAGTTTACCTCCTCAATGGCCATCGACATTGATGTCATCACTTTCACCGTCTCGAGAATATCTCATCCGAAGAGCTAGATCCCTCCTCGGAGGTTCTTCTTCCGCAATCATGGCCTTTTTGCTTGAGAACTTCCGGTCTCTTATAGCTTGCCTTTCTCTTCTCTCCTTAGCACTCAAATCTGGACAATCATACCGGGAAGTGACCTTTCTTCTGGCAGTTATAGCATCTGTTGGCATCATCATCCTGATCATTTTCTTCTTTGGACTTGAAGTCCTTTCTTTTGATGAAGATCCTTCCCGACTTTCGTGTCTTTCTTCTTCTCGCTTGATCCGTCCTCGGGTTTTTCTTCGTACCGTGGTTCCCGTAATAGTTTTTGTATTTTCCAAATCTACTATTGAGTCTATCAAACCTTCTTGCCATCAGTGCTAGCTTTTCCTCAAGCTCATCCTGATTTTTGGCATGGGGGTTCTCAGACTCTCTAGTTTTACAGGTTTTATCTTTGGCTTTTAAGGCGACATTCTTACTCGATGAAGAATCATCTTTGTCGACCTTTTTTTTGATTTCTTATCAATTACAAATTCATAGGCTTTTCAAATTTCGGAGAAGACTTGTTGGTAAGGCATTGAGTTAATATTCTTGGTGTTTTCAATCACCACTGCATGAATATCCCATTTCTTAGATAGACCTCTAAGAATTTTCAATGCAACTTCTCTCTGTGGGTATTTCTTTCCAAGTGCATTTAGATCATTCATGATGCTAGTGAATCTGACTTCCAGTTTGTCTATTGATTCACCATCATCCATTTCAAAACTGGCCAAACTTTCCAATTGCCAATTGAAAGTTTGTTTTCTTTTTATATGATCTGTGCCTTGGCACATAACAAATAGTGTATCCCAAATCTCTTTAGCAAGATACAAAGGAGAGAGATCATTCCCATCACACCATCATCAATTGTGTTGTATAGTGTGTCTTTTTGCAATGTAGTCTAGATTGACTAACTTTCTCTCCTCAGAGTCAGGTTGGTCATCGACTTAGGAAATTCTCGCTTCAGGATCAATTCTCTCATCTTCGCTCCTCCGGGATTCACTACAAGAACCGGAATGGTCCTTGAGAAACCACTCTCCACATACGCCATGTTTGGAATACGATGAGCCCGTGATTCTCGGGCCTCCATAGGTCATAGTTCTCCAATCGAGAACATGGGAAGTTTTTTAGAAGACATTTTTCCGATCTCTTGAAAAATAAAAGGTTTCAAAGAAATAAGATCATTCGAGATAGACCACAAGTATTTTTGAAAATAAAAACTTTGGTCAACACAAAGAGTGGTCAAGTTGAACCAATCGCCTCGATACCACTTTGTTGGTCCCGTGAAACGAGTCTTACACGTGTATGGGGAATACACGTGTTCAAGGTTTTTAAAACTTTTTCATCGAGGTCACTTTGGGTCGATAATCCTCAAGATTAGGTTCGAGAAGCACGATCGCTCTGAGTCAAAGTCTCATCGAGACAGTGATCCCGAAGCCGCCGTAAAAACCTCGATAATCCCAACCGAGTCCTCGAAATGTCGAGATCCCGAGTTGCTTGGATCGATAACTAACTTATCAACCCTCGTAAGAGTACGCTCAGTTTGGTAACTATCTGTTTCTAGCTACTCGGTTGTGCGGAATGGTTTGGCCCTTAGTTTATACTGCTTTTAAGCTTTGCGTAAAACCTTCCTTTATGAAATAATGATTAGGTCGTGATTCACTTATGCAACTTCAAAGGATTGATTCCAACCAATATCGAAAAGTATGCTTTCAAAATCAAGTCAATGCAAATGTATAAGCAATGTATAGGAAAGCAATAAAGAACACAAAGAATTATAGTGGTTCGAGACTCAAGCTCCTACGTCCACTCTCTCCGACTCTTCAGAGAAATTCACTATCAACAATGAGCTTTCTGACTACCTCGTAGTTTACTTACTCAACTCGGCCCTGAGTTTTCTGACTACTCCACGTAGTTTACTTACTCAACCCGACCTTGAGCTTTCTGACTACCTCCGTAGTTTACTTACTCAATCACACACAAGCTTTCAGACTACCCCTGTAGCTTACTAACTTCTCCTCTAGAGTTTTCTCGACTATTCCGCCAGAGTTTACTAACTCTTTACAACACTTCTCACCAACAAACACACTCCAACTACCTTCACAAGGGTTTGGGGTTTCTTGGTTGGTTTCCAACTAGGATGAGATATCCTTTACAATGAAGCACAATGCAAAGGGTTAGGATATCTCGACTAAGCTTTGGATAATTCTTATCAAGCTAGGCTTAGTATAGTGAGCTCTCTTCAATATTGAAGCACTTGGGAAATTCTAAGTTTTTCGAAAGTGCTTTTAACTTTTACAAGAATAGGCTTGAGCTCTTAAGTTATGATAAATTTCCGTAACCTTACAATGTAGAGGGTCACCAAGATTTATAGGCATACACCAAGGTCACTCTTGAAAACTATCCGTTGGAGAGACAAATTTCGTGAGTTTCCTCTTTGTGGTGTGTGAAAAACGGCTATATTTAGGGTTTGAAACTCCCTAACACTTTCTAGGCAATAGCCTTCCATGTAGCCGGTCTTCACTTTTTGCGATCTGAACTTTTGTACATCCGACATCCTTTTTTCAGAGACATCACCGCCGTTGTCGATGGGTACGATGTTGTCTTTCTCTTTTTTGACTTTTGTCTCCAGTTAAAGGTATACACCTTCAACGGCTCTTTTTGGTTACAAACTCGAGTTTGATATAACCTTAACAACACTTCCGACTTAGTTCCTTTTATCCGCATTTGAATGTCTTGGCGGATATCTATCTTTCTAAAGAATCGCGATCTTCTCAAGATTGCATCCTTCGATAGATATATTCAAAGGCTCGGAACATTCAGTTCATATCGAGCATTCAAGACATTATCGATTCTTCAAGAATTATCGCGGCCTTCAATATTCTTGATCTTCGATTTCTCGATCTTGATCTTTGTGTCTTGAGTCTTCTTGGGTCTTCGAGTCTTCGTGGTCTTCAATCTTTGTAGTTTATAATCGACCGATGTCTTTGAGTCTTCTTCTTGAGTCTTCGCCACTCGGTATCCTATCGAGTCTTCAAGAATTATCTCAATTATATCTCACGACTATACATTCTGCAGATAACATCCTGAATATTCTAAAACTGAATCGTGACTCAACTTATCAAGATCATTCTGAACATGTCATACTCAGGGGTTTTGGGATCTAATCAAAATCATAAATCTTTATTAAAATTCATCTCCCAACAATTATCCATACCGGAAACTAATTCCACTTGCAAGATTTGGTATGATAAAGCTTATGAACCTCCCAAGGGGGCAAATCGAACAAGCGTACTTGCACACGATTCTCCGTATTAAATCTTAGCAATCACATGTGACCAATAATATTGCCCAAGATAAAAAGTATTGAATCTCGTTGATTCTCTACCCATGATAAGTCAAAGCAATAGTTACCAACCACACGTGATCCTATTTAAGGAACGAAGATTAAGAAATAACGAACCACTGAGGTCTAATTCTTCCTTGTTCAGTTCTGAAGAATTTGTCCTCTTGTAGGTCCTATTCAATGCATCAATCATGCACTAGTGTAATCTCTTGTCAAGACAAGTCAATCCGAGCCTTTACACTTCAACCTTTCACGATGGGTTGTTCATTTCCATCTAGGTCGTGAATGACGTACTTTTAGTTACAAGGGACTGTTGATTTAATCTTTTGTGATCTGGTATCACTAAATTAACTACAATGTAACACGTACGATTTATTAAACATTTATGCAGTAAATATATGTAACATTCGATAATATTTAAAGCATCAGTGATAAACAATTTATTTCAGTGAATAAGTCCGAAATTCAGTTTTGATTATACAAAGTAAAAGCATACTTTCCAGTATAATCCAAACAGGCTACCCAGCGTGGGCCGCCATTTTATGTACTATGTTGTTGGACCACCTAGGAGTAAGGAGACCAGTGAGCTCCTGGCGTGGGCTACTCAGTGTTTACCAAAATGTTTGCCATTTGATTTGATATGTGTTGATTGAGCTCATGCGGGTGTGTAACAGTGAGTCAGGGGCCCTATGAGTGTTATAAATAAATTGGTGATTTCAAAAGAGAGTGCATGGGGAGGATTTTCAAAGATTCACAACATCATGCATAATTTCTGCGTACTGAGATTTATATGTCTCACCTAGTTTATGCATTGTAGGTAATTTTGTCAACTTACACTGGTGGTGGTTGGAGTACCTGCAGATTCTGAGAGTTGTATACATGGATGACGACCTGTGGGGCTTGTGTTCGAGTTGTAGTATATATATATATATTATATATATATATATATAGTTTTGTATATTATGAGTCCTTCTTATCAAGTTTTAAATGTTCAAAAGATTTGTCATTCTGTTAATTGTTTAATAAAAAAATAAAAAGTCACAAGTCAATTCTTATAAATTTATTTATTTGGTTATTTGAGAGTGGGCGTGACATGTCTCAGACAAGGAGACCCATTATCAACATTTCTTTTCATCATTGTGGCGGAAGGACTAAGTCTATTAGTAACTAAGGTTGTTAACTTGGAGCTCGTTGAACCAGCTATCATCGGGAAAGACAAGGTAAAAATTTCTCATCTCCAAGGGAGATTGTGGGTAAAAGTAATATCTTCTAAGTATGGTGGGTTACGTGAGTTTTTGAAAAAAATGAGAGAGAGGATGGAAGGAAGGGGTAAGGGAGGGAGGGACTATACTAGTTGTTCTGGATGGTGGAAAGACGTATGTGAGCTATATGAGGGTGTTGGGGGTGGGGAATTAAAAAAGATTTCGTTAGAGTAGTTGGAAACGGGATGAAAATAAGGTTTTGGGTAGATCAGTGGTGTGGGGACGAACTTCTTATAACAAAGTTTGGTACGTTGTTTTTACTAAGTGTGCAGAGGGAGGAGGTGGTAGGGAATATGGACAATTGGGAAGAGGGAGTCTGGGTGTGGAATTTGAGATGAAGGAGGGAGTTACGTTTGAGGGAATTATCACTTCTAAATGAACTCACCACTTTGTTAAACAGGTATAAACTACTTCAACATGGCGAGGACTCATGAAAATGGATACATTCTAAAAATGGTGTGTACTCTACAACCATGGCATACACTATCAAATTTCAAGAATCATCGACAAACGCAGCAGCTCAGCAAGACAAGAAGACGTTCAGAAAGTTCTGGAAAAGTATTGCCCCACGACGTGTACAATTCATTGCGTGGAAACTTTTACAAAACAAAATGGCAACAAGAGTTGAGTTACAGAATAGGTGAGTTATTCCACCAAATGGATATATCAAATGCCCAATGTGCAACGAAGAGGAGGAGTCTCAACCACATCTTTTTCTTCCAGTGTAAGGTGATCGTGCAGATTTGGACAAAGTGCTACAGATGACTTAATATCATGATGGTTCCTCACTTCTCCCCTCACATTCATTTTCTGCAACACTCTGATTCAATTGAAATATCATATATTGCTTCGGCTATTTGGATTGTGGTGGTGTGGATTATTTGGAGAACTAGTAATGATCTGGCTTTTAACGGAGTAAATCCTAATCCAGAAAGATACATCAATGAAGTTAAAGCAAGAATTTGGTCGTGGATGGAGGCGAAGAAATTGATCGACACATGTCAATCCTTTTTGGAGTAGTTTTCGAATTCTGGTAAATGCCTCCAAAGTGTGAGAAGGAACTAAGTAAATTTTAGTTATATATTTTGGTCAGGAGATAGGCGTTTAGACTTCTGGAGATACATGAATTAACTTTGTAATATTAAAGTTTGGATTGTTTGGGCACATCTTGTACCCAACACTCGCTGTGAGCAATAAATTCTTTTGCCTTTTCAAAAAATGATAGAAGACCCGTGCGGGCTTATAGTTGTATTTAAATTTAGTATTACAATATAGAACTGAGCTATTCAGCTAAAAATCAGATTATAGATCCGCACAAATTTATTACACAATACGATGTTGTACAGCACATGATCTAAATCCTTATGTACAAGGAATCATGACCACAAAATTGTGATATTTAGACGATCTAATTTATTTCGTGTTTTTTAAGGAAATGTCAAATCATTTACTTATGCTTGTTTTAAAGTAACATGTTAATGTTATATAGTTATGTTCTTGATGCTTGCATTCTTGACGTGTATTTGATAATTATGAAAACGTTCATACATCTATCGATGGACATCAATTCATATGTTCATCATATTATTTATGTCAGCGATATCATACAAGTAGGTAAGTTCATATTTAATTGCTTATAGTATCACCATATTAATGGTGAATATATAAATTGTTGTTCACATGATCAATAAATTTTGATAGACATAAAATTGTGGGTAAAAGTAATATCTTCTAAGTATGGTGGGTTACGTGAGTTTTTGGAAAAAAATGAGAGAGAGGAGGGAAGGAAGGGGTAGGGGGGAGGGACTATACTAGTCGTTCTGGATGGTGAAAAGATGTATGTGAGCTCTATGAGGGTGTTGGGGGTGGGGGAATTAAAAAAGATTTCGTTAGAGTAGTTGAAAACGGAATGAAAATAAGGTTTTGGGTAGATCAGTGGTGTGGGGACGAACTTCTTAGAACAAACTTTGGTAGGCTGTTTTCACTAAGTGTGCAGAGGGAGTAAGTGGTAGGGAAGATGGACAATTGAGAAGAGGGAGTCTGGGTGTGGAATTTGAGATGGAGGAAGGAGTTACGTTTGAGGGAATTATCACTTCTAAATGAACTCACCACTTTGTTAAACAATTGGGAAGAGGGAGTCTGGGTGTGGAATTTGAGATGGAGGAGGGAGTTACGTTTGAGGGAATTATCACTTCTATATGAACTCACCACTTTGTTAAATAGGTACAAACTACTTTAACATGGCGAGGACTCATGGAGATGGATACATTCAAAAAATGTCGTGTACTCTACAACCATGGCATACACTATCAAATTTCAGGAATCATCGACAAACGCAGCAGCTCAGCAAGATAAGAAGATGTTCAGAAAGTTCTGGAAAAGTATTGCCCCATGAAGTGTACAATTCATTGCGTGGAAACTTTTACAAAACCGAATGGCAACAAGAGTTGAGTTACATAAGAGGTGAATTATTCCACCAAATGGAGATATCAAATGCCCACTATGCAACGAAGAGGAGGAGTCTCAAACACATCTTTTTCTTCCAGTGTAAGGTGACCGTGCAGATTTGGACAAAGTGCTACAGATGGCCTAATATCATGATGTTTCCTCACTTCTGATTCAATTGGTCGGGGCAAAACATCACATATTGCTTCAGCTATTAGGATTGTGGTAGTGTGGATTATTTGGAGAACGGGGAAGATCTGGTTTTTAACGGAGTAAATCCCAACCCAGAAAGATGCATCAATGAAGTTAAAGCAAGAATTTGGTCGTGGATGGAGGCGAAGAAATTGATCGACACAGGTCAATTCTTTTTGGAATGGTTTTCGAATCCTGGTAAATGCCTCCAAAGTGTGAGAAGGAACTGAGTAAATTTTAGTTATATATTTTGGTCAGGAGATAGGCGTTTAGACTTATGGAGATACAGGAATTAACTTTGTAATATTAAAGTTTGGATTGTTTGGGCACATCTTGTACCCAACACTCCCTGTGAGCAATAAATTCTTTTGCCTTTCCAAAAAAAAATGATGAAAGACCCGTGCGGGCCTATAGTTGTATTTAAATTTAGTATTACAATATATAATTGAGCTATTCTGCTAAAAATCACATTATATATCCGCACAAATATATTACACAATATGATATTGTACAACACATGATCCAAATCCTTATGTACAAGGAATCATGACAATAAAATTGTGATATTTAGACGATCTAATTTATTTCGTGTTTTTTAAGGAAAGGTCAAATCATTTACTTGTGCTTGTTTTAAAGTAACATGTTAATGTAATATAGTTATGTTCTTGATGCTTGCATTCTTGACGTGTATTTGATAATTATGAAAACGTTCATATATCTATCGATGGACATCAATGCATATGTTCATCATATTATTTATGTCATCAATATCATACAAGTAGGTAAGTTCATATTTAATTGCTTATAGTATCACCACATTAATGGTGAATATATAAATTGTTGTTCACATGTGGACATACGATCATTTCTTTACTCCTAAAATAGTCTCATATTTCTTTTAAGCACAAAAATTTATAGGTTTCAACTAAAAATTTGAACTGCAAATTATTCACAAAAAAATAAATGGTTAAATTTGATGAGTTGACCCGTATGAGAAATTGGTTAATTCTCACCTCTCGCGTTATTAGCCCTAAAAATTGTCCAAATGTGTCCTCATCAAGCTCTCACTATTCACATTGTACCTAGTCTGTATAATTGCGGTAGCCCTCGATAAGATATTATATTTTTTTATTTTTCTCAATATTAATAAAGGGAGAGAAAAACTCTTATAATTTGTGCCGACAATTGCATGTGAGTTTGATTATTATTTTTTTCTTTTTTTAAGTGTATTAGTTGAGTTGTTTTGAGATTTGTTCGAATTAGTGGTTAAGAATGAAGCAAAGTTTTATTTTCAAACCGAAGATCTTTTACCAGCATTTTCTCTATGAGACATGATGTGAGTGAATTGATCATTTTTCATTTTTATTTCTCATTGAAAAGTTATCTACTAAATTATATTTGGGTGGACTCTTCTATCGCATTTGTCCCCTTACATATTCTGAGGCACCTTTTTGTTTGATAACGTTATGTGGAATAATTAAAATCATCAATTAAAATCAAATCAGAGTAATGAGTCAGATCAATAAATTTTGATAGACATAAAATTGTGTTTTCCCTTTTAAAATCCACTTACCAAATATAAACAGTAAGACCAAGAAGAAGAGAACACTATAATTAAAGGTAATAAATTTTATCTAAAAGAGATACAAAAGACCTAATCGTGTGTATGTCACACATGGCATGAGCAACCCAAGAATACAAAACAAAAGAAGGAAAAAATACATATATTAATAAATTAAATATATGATCTTCTACCTACAATTTTTTTAGTTACAAACTAGTGAAGAAATGCAATGATTGGAATTGCATTATCTTGGTTCCAATGAAAAGAATGGTGCTCCTGTAATGCTCTTTGATCTCACAATTTTCTTCACCAAAATTCTCCATCTAACCTCTTCTTTCTTGCTTTGAATCCTTCTCCTCTGCCTCAAGTTCCTGCACAATGGAACTTTACAAACATCGGAATCTGCGCAAAGACGAGAATGGAGTACCAAAATTTGCCACATTCTCTTGCAATGGATGCAATTACCACCGGGGCCTCTCAGCTTACACCCAGCAAAGTGGCGAATCAGGGCTTCTAGACCCTTACAAGCTGCGTACTCACAAGGGGCGTGATCGTCTTTAAACACCTTGTCTTGTGGACCAATTGTTCGACAACCATCTTTATATATGTGAACCAAAGCTTCCATCGCCTCGTATAGCTGCACATAAACTTTCCTCTCATTCTCCTTCCTTGTCCTCTCCTTTTGCTTCTGCAAAATACACCGAAAATGAAATGGAATTAATGAACTATATTCAACTCTTGTTATATAAATGTTAAGAGAGTAACACTTGGGTGCACCAGTTGCACAGTAAAACTGGTATACAACTAATACTTTTCAATGAAAATAACTAATACTGATCAGTGAAAAGAATTGATACTCACCAACTAATACCTTTTAGTAAAACAACTAATACCTTTTAGTAAAACAACTAATACCTTTTAGCAAAATAACTAATATCATTAAAAAATGCACTTGAATTGCAAGTGAAAAGAAAATAATTCCAGTAATAATACTAATAATACTTACAGCATCCTCTTCTCTGAAAGATGCACGAATTTCCTTTTCTAGGATCGGATGACTCTTTTTCATGTCGTTCCATCCATCCGTTGCAGAAACGGCCTTGAAGCTCGACGCGATTAAACGATGACAAAACATGCTGAGACGAGGAGCATCACACAGCAAAGCAAGCTGAAATATATCCATCACATTCTCCGTGTTGATCAATTTCGTCTCCATCCAACTCTCACATACGCGCTTTAGCTCTTCAACCGCGTATGCATGTGATAGCACCAATAAAGGCAGTGCGAATTCCCTCATTTCTTCTTCTTCATAGCTATAATTAAAGGAAAAAATTCAATCACCAAATCAAAATCACTAATCAAGAACACTACCTAGCATTACCATTACAATAAAGCTGAAATTTCTATACACCAGTGGAACCTCGCAACTGGTGCAATTTTGACAAAGTTTAACTCATTCAGAAACAATTTGAGATCTATAACGAGAAGTAATAGTCAATATGGAAAAAAGTATCACTTTGTAGGTCGATCAGTATAAGTATTTTTTTTTCAATATACAACTAATACTTAAAATCTAATGAGCCAATACATTTCTTCGCACAAACAAATACTTTTCTATTGTTTTCAGGGACGGACCCAGAAATTTTACCGAGGGGGGCCCAATTTATAACATAGTGTAGCTAAATGCACTTTAGAATTTTTATATATTTTCGAAAATTATTTGGACTAAACATCTTTATATTAACAGAGTCGAATACATTTATATGTATATTGAAAATGTGAATTATACATATTCTTTTCTCTATTTTGTTACCCTTTTTCACCTAAAAATCAACATTTTATTTATAGAGTGTTGATTTTTACAAGGATTAGTAATAGTGTGTATGTTGAACATGATGCACATAATATTTTGTTTAAAGGAGATGCATATTCGTATGAGATAGTTTTATACATGATATAGGGTATAATCTATAACACAAATAATATTCATTCTTCCAAAATATTAGAGCGTTAATACACAATTTATCTTCACTTTACTACGATCGTCTCATACAAGTGTGTCTTAATTATAAAGATATATATATAAGAATTGAAATAAGGGTGGGCCCAAAGAAACCCCCTCGCTCCAAGGTAGGTCCGTCGCTGATTGTTTTTCTTAAATCAGCTTGGGTGAATTTTTTTAGTCAAAATCGGATCAAAATTGCATCAGTCGTACCAATGCACCTAAGTGTAACTCCAATAAATCAAGAATCATGAATCAATGTACGCAAAATGAAAAGTATATTACCATGAAGAATACAAGAATCGAACAAAAACACGAACTGCATCAGGTGGAACTCCACGAATTGAGACTGATCGCCGTCGTTTATGACCTGAGCTTTTCAATTTCTTCAGCATAGCCTTGAGAACTGGACAAGCATTGCCCTGCATTCATCCTTCATAAATCAAAAACATAAACAATATACGTACACACACATATACATTAGTCAGATGCAATCACTTCTATATACACATATAGCTACTTACAAGAATAGCGGAGTGTGCATAGATTACAGCACCACCCTCCGTTATAATCGAAACATCTGCTCCATAAGCTTCGTCGAAGAGACGATCCCATGTACTATTTACTGAATTCGGAATACAGCATCGTCTACTCGTTCTTAATCCACCTTTCTCATGAAAATGCAATGGTAGTGCAGGTGCGAGAGGAGGTAATGCTTTCTCCAAACATCTCTTGTTTTCACAATCCATTTCGACTACAGCCCAGCTTCAGGGGTTTACTTCTGCTATAACATTCAACAATATTAGAACAAGGATAGAGATCAATTCAATTTTAACACATCAATAACAATACAAATCAGGGCCATGAGTTTTTAGTTACTCGATTTATTCTGCAAACTAATACCATTTCCAACATTTTATAGAAACAATGATCAAGTGTACCACTCATTCTACTTGCATATTGGTTGAATTTGGGGATTACAACTACAGCTGGAAAACAGAAATCAAGAAATCAAATACCTATTTGTAGACTGTAATCACAAGTGATATAGTCCGATGAAAATTATTTTATTTTAAATATTATTTTACCTCATATTCCATTCACAGTCATTGTATGTAAAATTTAAATCGAAATCAGAATGACGACAAAGTTGAAACGCTTTCACCCATCAACATCAAAATTAAATTCAACAATGCCTGTATAATATCAACAACAATTTGGAGATTTGTTTCGAAAATTAGGAGACGATTCAGAAAAAGATGTTGCCGATTCCCAAATTACCTTTCTAAATATTTTCTAGGTCAAAACAGGGCAAGAGAATGCAACGAACACGAAAATGTGAATCGTCGTTCTCGATTCTCAAATCATACTACCATAATAACAACATCCTCCCTCAAAACTCTCGATCTTCTATAATTCTTGCGATCAACAAACAAAAATAATAATTCTGTTTAGTTAGAAACAAGAGAACGTATTTTCCAGCAGCCAATCTCTCTCAGGATTCCCACAAACGTTACAGTTTCCTCCAACACACTGCAACAATGGGATGATTGGCTATTTTCTGAGGCCTAGATAGAGAGAGAAAGAGGGAGAATTCGAGAACCCAGAAAAAATTGTGAATTTACACACGATTTTGCTAACAAAAATTGGGAGCTGTGTATATATATATGCACGGAAATGGTGCGTAATTTGACAGATGAAATGAATTGGCGTGTGAACAGCTAATAACGATTTTAATAATGTGGGAATGACGTGGAAATCTGTCTGCTGACTCACCTCCAACGCCCTGTTTTTATCCATTCCAAAAACGTGCCGTCGACCGTCGTATGATACATTCAAAATGTCTACATTTTCGTAATTTCGATATTTGAAATCTACTCACTATAATAATTTTCAAAATGAAAAGTTCATTTTAATGGTTATAAAATTAAAGTCTGATGTGGTGTCTACTACCCCTTATCCGCTTCATGTATGTTTCCTCTGTCGACCCTTTGACACAATTCAGTTCATCTGTGGGAATTCGGGTTCATGTTAATTTCTTTTTAATATTATTATTTTGCATATGTGTTATTATGAATTTTCTATGCTACAGTGCTGGGTTTTACTAGGAGTGGATCGGTACTATATTACCAAAAATATCCAATTTTGATACCAAAAAATGCATACCGATATTGTATTGAAATTTTCGGTATAACATAATTTCGATATACCCAAAATTTCGATATATCAATATTGCATACTAATATTTCGGTATACCGGACCGTACGGAATTTTCGACATGTACCGTATCAAAACGATATTTTCAATATGAATTCAATATGGTATTTTCGGTATACCGGGAATATCTTCTGTATACCGAAATTTTCTATATTTTCATATCGATACCGTACCGAAAATTTCGATACGGTACCCAAAATTTTCGATAAAATTGATATTTTTCGGTATGATTAATGTGGTATACTGGTATTTTCGATATTTCCTCCACCCCGAAGCACTACTCAGTAATGCATTAGCATGTTGTACCAATTTCAATTTCAATTCCAAATGCCAATGCCAATTCCAAAATTCCAATTCCAATTCCAATTTATCTTGAAGACCAAACACCCCCTTATTATTATCTCCAATTGAGACCTGTTTATTTAACAATAATTGAGACTCAAAATCATCTCTCTAAAAAAACTCTGCTCCCTCTCTCCTTCTCCGCTCAATCTCTCGAATCCTAGATTGATTATCTAGGGTTTGGAGATTTGAGATCCTTCCAGTGTTGTTTATCGCGCATCCGTCTTCTTCCTCTTTCTCAGTCGTGCCGGTGCAAAGGCATCGATTCCGTTCCCCAATAGATATGTACCTTTACGGCGCGTCGGTTTATTTCCCCAAGGAAGCCGCGCCACCCAGTGTGTGTCGTTCCCTTTCCCACATAAAACCGCGCCGCCCAAGCGTGAGATTTTCTTGAGTCCCAATGCACACGCATTCATTCCCACCTATCCTAGATAATATCCACCGAATCCTTCTCCATCTATTTAAGAAACATTCTCTGGTTAGGATTTATTATCTACACTTTGTCATTCATATCCCCAGAAAGCGTTCTGCCCTAACTTCCTACTCGTTACAACCAGAGTCTTCTCCTCTTTTGCCACCACCCCCCTCATGGACAACGATATCATCTCACTGTGGGAGAAACTCGCCATTTTCGACGAAGAGAAGACTCCCATTACCATCAAACCGGAGAATCTTGCTACGCCGATTAATGCTCTCGTCGGGAAGTTGGCTATGAGGAAATTTATAGGCATCTACGATCTACAAGCAAGTCTTCCAAAGAAATTGGACCTCAAACTACCCCTCGATATCAAGCCCCTGGGGGCTGGTCTCTTTGTTTTTGAGTTCACTGATCGAAGCGAATGCGACAAAATCTACAATAGGCAGCCATGGAACTTCAGAGGCTCACTGCTAATGCTTTCAAGGATGCGAGGGGATGAGCGTCCGTCTGACCTCGTCCTGGAGGAGGCCCCGTTCTGGATACAGGTTGGTGGGCTTCAAATTCGGGCAATGACACGTGGGGCGGCGGGGACCTTGGCAGCCTTCTTGGAGAGATCCTTGATGTGAAGAGTGGCTATGATGGTGTGGCCCTTGGTGAATGTGTCGGGGTGTGGACGATGGTGGATATACGTAAACCAGTGCACAGATGGGCAACGATCAACATTGAGAACTCGACTTGCAGGGTGATTTTTTTATACGAGAAGTTGTCCGACTTTTGTTACTATTGTGGCCGACTTAATCATCAGGAAAAGGATTGTGGATTCATTAATCCGGATGGGAAAAGATACTTTGGATCATGGCTAAGGGCCAATTGCTAAAATTCTATCTCTCTCGAATCCATTGCCAAAGAACTCGACAGACTCAACGCCAAGAAGCTGGACGCATCATTGAGCCAGTCCCCTCGGACCCCTAACGGCATCGTCGCATCCTCTTCCCCCAAGCTTGCCCCTGAGTGGTCCATAATCAAGGCTAAGAGCCATGTGGTTTCTCCTATCCCCTACCCGGATCTAAACGAAGAGGAACAGAAGGCGAAGAAGTCCCAACTGCTAACCACCCCGGACTGGGATAAGTTGATACCGAAAACCAACACTCTTCCTAACCCTATATCGGAGCCTAAACCCAAAAACTGTTGGGGTTATACGTGAAAGTATGATTTTACTTTGTATAACCTATGTATTAAACACTTATTTACTGAAATAAATTGTTTATCACTGTTGCTTTAAATATAATTGAATGTTATATATATTTATTGCAAACCGTTCATAGCACGCGTTACATTGTAGTTAACATGGTGATACCAGATCACAGAAGATCACGTTAACAGTGCCTTGTACATGAGTGCGTGTTTCACAACTTAGATAGATCCGAACAATCTATTGGTAGAAGTTGATGTGTAAGACTCAGATTGGTTTGTCTTGACCAAGAGATTACACTAGTGCATTCGATGCGCTGAAGCGGACCTGCAGAGAGGATAAACTCATTCGCACTGACTTAAGGGATGAAGAGTTAGACCTCGGTGGTTGTTGATTTCTTAATCTATGTCACTTAATAAGGATTGTGTGTGATTAGTAGTTATTGCTTTGACTTATAAATGGGAAGAGAATCATTGCGACTTCGATACCCTATGTCTTGGGCAATAATATTAATTGCACGACAGTTGCTAAATTAATACAGAGAATCGTGTGCTTGCAATGTCTTGCTTGATTGGTCCCCTTGGTGGGCCCGGAACCTTTATCATACCAAATCTTGCAAGTGGAATTAATTTTTCGGTATGGATAATAAAGTTGGGATGTCCTTAGTCCAAGGATAAATATATTAATTAATATAATGCTTTTCAGTGGCTTAATTAATTAATGGACTAAATAATCTTAAACACGGGAAATAATAACCGGGAGCCATATTACCGTAATATGGGTTAAGGTTGGATAGTGCAATATTAATTATATAGTGGTATTAATTAATATTAATGGGCTGAATTATATTGTGGCTCAATATTGGAATTCAGAAGCCCATTGGAAGGTCCATCTTAATTCTCCTAAAGGCCCCTCAAGTAGTCCAATTATAGTCCAATAAATAAAAGGTGCTTAAAATAAAATAAATTATTGTTGCTTATATTTCCTTGATTTTTTTCGAAAATATTAAAGAAAAGAGGGAGAAGAATTTTCTTGAAAAGATTTTATGGAAAGGAGATAATGTATTCTTGGAATACAAGATTATCCCATAAATTCAAGAAATCTCCCACTTGGCTTCTTTAATAGGAAATTTTCGAAATTTGTAGAGAAATAATAGGAAGAAGGATTTTCTTGATTTTCTTGGAAAGATTTTTATGGAAAAAGATATGTATTCTAGGAATACAAGAATATCTCATAAATTCAAGAAAAATCCAATCTTGAAAGATCCCCTATTATTTTCGAAGATTTGGCTAAATAAGGGTGTGAGATTTTTGTGGAAAAATACACATGGAAAGAAGAATATATGAGATATATTCAAGATTTCTTGGAGATCAAGAAAATATCTTTCTTAACCTTATTTGGAGTCCAAAATCTTGTTCCCCCCCCCCCCTATATAAATAAGGGGATGAATTTTTTTCATCACCTAGTGTTCCATGCGTTGAAAATATTAGAAATCCACAAAGGTGGTGCAACAATAATTTTATTTTCCTTTGTTTTATAAATCGTTCATTGGAGAAGCTTCCACCGGGTTATTGGACGAGGACTTGGGAATACTTGAGAAGGACTTTTGGTGGGTATCTAGATACTTGATCCTGTTGTAGGGGAATAAGTTGCACAAATCTATTCGGGGTGAATATTTAAATACAAATTTAATTCTTATAATTATTACTAGCATGAATTAATCCTATATTAATTCAAATAATAATCCAACAACAAATCATGCATATAATTAAATCACGTAAATCCTACGCATGCGGAATTCTATGAGTTTACGTGAACGTACCTCTTGGGACGGCAATGACTTTGTTTATTAGACACATCAAAAGAACTTCCCAAGTATTCCCTTAATCCTTGCTTCGACTATCCGGCAGGTAGGACACTTTTGTAACAATTAACAAAAGGAAAATAAATTATGTTGCACCACCTTTGTGGATTTGCTAATTTTTCCAGCACATGGAATTGTACTTGGGAATGAAAGAGTCATCCCCTATTTATAGAGTGGAGGTGGTCGAATTTTTTAGGGCAAAAACAATGTGGGAAAATCTTTTCTTGATCTCCAAGAAATCTTGAATATATCTCCTATATTCTTTTTTCCATAATTATAATATTCCACAAAATCCCACCTACTCTTTGTTATGGATTAATTTCGAAAATTATAGGGCAAGAATCCAAGATTTTGATCTTTTTGAATTTATGAGATATTCTTGTATTTCAAGAAATACATATCTCCCATAATATCTTTTCAAGAAAATCAAGAAAATCTTTCTTTCCCTTAATTATCAAAATTTTCGAAAATTTCCCTATGGATAACCAAGTGGGAGATTTCTTGAATTTAATGAGATAATCTTGTATTCCAAGAATTCATATCTTCATTCCATAACAAAATTCAAAGAAAATCTTTCTCCCCTTTATATCCATAAATTTCGAAAAACATGGAAAAAATAAGGCAACAATATTTATTTTATTTTAAACACCTTTTTTCAGTTATTGGAATTTATGTTGGGCTACTTAGGGGGCTTTAGGAGAATTAAGATTGGATCTTCCAATGGATCTTGAATTATCAATATTGAGCCACAATATTATTCAAGCCCATAAATATTAATTAATCCCACAACATAATTAATATTGCACTATCCATCTTAACTCATATTACACCAATATGGCTCCTTGCTATTATTTCCGTGTTTAAGATTATCTAGCCCATTAATTAATTCAAGCCACCAAATAGCTTTCCGTTAATTAATATCTTTTGTCCTCGGTTAAGGAACGGTTCAACATTATTACTCATACCGAAAACTAGTTCCACTTGCAAGATTGGTATGATAAAACTTATGAACCTCCCAAAGGGGCAAATCGAACAAGCGCATTTTGCACACGATTCTCCGTAGATAAATCTTAGCAATCACATGTGACCAATAATATTGCCCAAGATAAAAAGTATTGAATCTCGTTGATTCTCTACCCGTGATAAGTCAAAGCAATAGTTACCAACCACACGTGATCCTATTTAAGGAACGAAGATTAAGAAATAACGAAACCACCGAGGTCTAATTCTTCCTTGTTCGGGCTCAAGAATTTGTCCTCCTCAGAGGTCCTATTCAATTGCATCACCATGCACTAGTGTAATCTCTTGGTCAAGACAAGCCAATCCGAGCCTTTACACTTCAACCTTTCACGATGGATTGTTCATTTCCATCTAGGTCGTGAATGGTGTACTTTTTAATTACAAGGGATTGTTAATTTAATCTTCGTGATCCGTATCACTAAATTAACTACAATGTAACACGTCTTATTTATTGAACAGTTATGCCAGAAAATATATGTAAAATTCAATGATATTTAAAGCATCAAATATAAACAATTTATTTCAAAGAATAAGTCCGAAATTCAGTTTTGATTATACAAAGTAAAAGCATACTTTTTAGTATAATCCCAACAATCTCCCACTTATACTCAAAGTCTGCTTTTAAGTATACTACCACATATCTCGTGTAGTTCCTAATACATGACATCTAATGTCACCTACACGAACCTAATAATTTCTCCCACTTATACTCAAAGCAGATTGTCAACGGTCTTGACACCCATTCCTTCCACATGTCTCTCGAATGTATTCTCGAGGCGCACTTTTGTGAATGGATCTCGCTAGGTTATCTTCCCGACGCGATTTTTGCCAATTTATATCTCCTCTCTTAACGATTTCTCGATAAGATGGTATTTCCTTTCAATGTGTTTGCTGGCCTTGTGGGCTCTTGGTTCCCTTGAATTTGCAAATCGCTCCTCATTGTCACAATAAATGATGATTCTCGCTAGGCAAATTCGAACTACATCCAAGTCCACTAGGAAGTTCTTGAGCCAAACCGCTTTTTTTCACGCCCTCGCAATCGCCTATATATATTCGCTTCCATGGTAGAATCTGGGACGATTTTACGCTTGACGCTTCTCCATATCATGGCTCCTTCCCCATGCAAAACACACTACCGGAGGTAGATTTTCCGAATCTAAGTCCGATTGGAAATCCGAGTCCGTAGTAGATGAGGGATTAGACTATCTCGATCGATAAATTAACATTCTATCCCGAGTTCTTTTTCGGATACTTCGTAATGTTTTTAACTGTCATTCAATGTTCTTTCCCGGGTTACTTTGATATCTTGCCACCATGCCAACGGCAAAAGCGGATATCCGGTCTCATACACAAAGAAGCATACATAAGGCTTTCGATAGTAGTAGAAGCATAAGGAATGTCTCTCATGTCATCTATCTCCTTTTTTGCCTTAGGACACATTTTCGATAAATGAATTCCATGTCCGAAAAGTATGAAGCCTTTCTTGAATCCTCATCTTGTCGAATCGTTTCAAGACAAAGGTCTATGTAAGAAGCTTGCGACAAGCCTAACATCCTTTTCTTGCGATCTCGAAAGATCTTGATCCCAAGGATGTGTGCGGCTTCCCCTAAGTCCTTCATATCAAACCGCTTTTGAAAGCCATGCCCTTACGCCCGATAACACCTTTACGCCATTCCCGGCGATCGAATGTCGCCCACGATAGTACTAAGAATACCAATGCGCTTAAAACACGCTTTTTGTACACACAACTTTTCGAACTCGTTTTGATCGAACCCATAAGTCTTTATAACATGATCAAAACATTGGTTCCAAGCTCTGGATGTCTGTTTGAGTCTGTAAATGGACTTCATGAGCTTACAAACTAGGTGTTCTTGACCTTTTTCAATGAAGCCTTGGGGTTGTTGCATATACATCTCTTCATCAAGACTTCGGCATGGAAAGCCGCCTTGACATCCATTTGCCGATTTCAAAGTCGAGATCTTGAGAAGAATCGATAAGAGAATTCGGATGGACTTAAGCATGGCTACGAGCGAAAAAAGTTTCTCATAATCGTTCCCTTCTTTCTGAGTATAACCTTTCGCCACGAGTCTTGCCTTGAAGGTTTCCACCTTCCCTTCCGGTCCTCTTTTTATCTTATACACCCACTTGCAACCAATGGGTTTGACTCAATTAAGTGGTTCGACTAGCTCCCACACTCTGTTATGAAACATAGAACCCATTTTAGCTTTCATTGCTGTTTGCCAAGAATCTGCATCTTTGTCTTGGATTGCCTCGTCATATGTCCATGGGTCTGATTCGTCTTGTCCGGGAATCAAGTCCGAGGACTCTCCTATTTCCATGAATCTCTCGGGCTGTTTCACAACCCTCCCACTATGACGAGGCTCCGGTTGTGTAAGTGTGTCATTTGGTATTTCATCTTGTACAATTGGTATTTAGGTTAGCCCCTTAGCTCATTTAAGGTAATCTCACTTCTGGGTCTTCTTTCGTTCATATAGTCTTCTTCCAAAAATCTAAAGTGGGTGCTTATTACCACCTTTTGATCTTCGGGACCATAGAACATACACCCTTTTGTTCCCTCGGGGTATCCCACAAAAAACCTTAATTCTGATCGAGGATCCAATTTTTCGGCTTCCTTGTCCAACACGTAGGCCGGACACCCCCAAATCCTCATGTGTCTCATACTAGGCTTGCGCCCAGTCCACAATTCTTTGGGAGTTTTGGGAACCAATTTGGATGGCACCAAGTTCAGAATGTAGGTCATTGCTTTTCAAGGCATGACCCCGTAATCGACTTGGGAAGATCCGCATAACTCATCATAGATCTAACCATTTCCAAAAGAGTTCGTTTTCTTTTCGCTCCGAACCCCGCTTTTGTTGAGGGGTTCCCGGGCAAGAAGTCGATGCAATCCCTTCATCAGATAAGTAGTTCAAAAACTCATTGCTGAGGTATTCGCCTCTACGATCGGATCGTAAAGACTTGATACGTTTTTCCCTATGATTCTCTGCTTGAGCCTTAAATTCTTTGAATTTCTCAAAGGTCTCAGATTCATGCTTCATAAGGAAAATATAATTGTACCTTGAGTAGTCATCAATAAAAGTAAAGAAATACTCATAACCTCCTCTTGCTTTGGTTGACATTGGACCACATACATCTGTGTGAACGATTTCTAACACTTCTTTGGCTCTATTCCCCTTGGCTCCGAATGCTTTACCCTCTAAACATGATTCGCAGGTTGGAATTTGTTCAACTTGGAGAAACTCCAGTGAACCGGCTTCTACCAACCTTTGGATCCTCTTTGGATTAATATGTCCCAATCTTAGATGCCATAGATGTTGGGGAATAAGTTGCACAGATCTATTCGGGATGAATATTTAAATACAAATTTAATTCTAATAATTATTACTAGCATGAATTAATCCTATATTAATTCAAATAATAATCCAACAACAAATCATGCATATAATTAATTCATGTAAATCCTACGCATGCGGAATTCTACGAGTTTACGTGAACGTACCTCTTGGGACGGCAATGGCTTTGTTTATTAGACACACCAAAAGAACTTCCCAAGTATTCCCTTAATCCTTGCTCGACTATCCGGTGGTAGGACACTTGCGAACAATTTACAAAAGGAAAATAAATTATGTTGCACCACCTTTGTGGATTTGCTAATTTTTCCAGCACATGGAATTGTACTTGGGAATGAAAGAGTCATCCCCTATTTATAGAGTGGAGGTGGTCGAATTTTTAGGGCAAAAACAATGTGGGAAAATCTTTTCTTGATCTCCAAGAAATCTTGAATATATCTCCTATATTCTTTTCCCATAATTATAATATTCCACAAAATCCCACCTACTCTTTGTTATGGATTAATTTCGAAAATTATAGGGCAAGAATCCAAGATTTGGATCTTCTTGAATTTATGAGATATTCTTGTATTTCAAGAAATACATATCTCCCATAATATCTTTTCAAGAAAATCAAGAAAATCTTTCTTTCCCTTAATTATCAAAATTTTTTAAAATTTCCCTATGGATAACCAAGTGGGAGATTTCTTGAATTTAATGAGATAATCTTGTATTCCAAGAATTCATATCTTCATTCCATAACAAAATTCAAAGAAAATCTTTCTCCTTTATATCCATAAATTTCGAAAAACATGGAAAAAATAAAGGCAACAATATTTATTTTATTTTAAACACCTTTTTTTTCTTATTGGAATTTATGTTGGGCTACTTAGGGGCCTTTTAGGAGAATTAAGATTGACCTTCCAATGGATCTTGAATTATCAATATTGAGCCACAATATTATTCAAGCCCATAAATATTAATTAATCCCACTACATAATTAATATTGCACTATCCATCTTAACCCATATTACATAATCAATATGGCTCCCTTGCTTATTATTTCTCTTGTTTAAGATTATCTAGCCCATTAATTAATTCAAGCCACTGAAATAGCTTTCCATTAATTAATATCTTTTGTCCTCGGTTAAGAACGATTCAACATTATTACTCATACCGGAAAACTAGTTCCACTTGCAAGATTTGGTATGATAAAACTTATGAACCTCCCAAGGGGGGCAAATCGAACAAGCGTGCTTGCACACGATTTCTTCAGATTAAATCTTAGCAATCACACGTGACCAATAATATTGCCCAAGATAAAAAGTATTGAATCTTGTTGATTTCTCTACCCATGATAAGTCAAAGCAATAGTTACCAATCACACGTATCCTATTTAAGGAACGAAGATTAAGAAATAACGAACCACTGAGGTATAATTCTTCCTTGTTCAGTTCTGAAGAATTTGTCATCCTCAGAGGGTCCTATTCAAAGGCATCACCATGCACTAGTGTAATCTCTTGGTCAAGACAAGCCAATCCCGAGCCTTACACTTCAACCTTTCACGATGGATTGTTCATTTCCATCTAGGTCGTGAATGGTGTACTTTTTTTAGTTACAAGGATTGTTAATTTAATCTTCTCGTGATCCGGTATCACTAAATTAACTACAATGTTACACGACTTATTTATTGAACAGCTTATGCAAGAAATATATGTAACATTCAATTATATTTAAAGCATCAGTGATAAACAATTTATTTCAGTAAATAAGTCCGAAATTCAGTTTTGATTATACAAAGTAAAAGCATACTTTTCAGTATAATCCCAACACCTGTCTGTCTCAGATCGTCTCTCCAACGGGTACGTTTACGTAAACTCCTAGAAATTCCGCATGCTAGGATCTTTTACGTGAAATATTATTTGCATGTTGTTGTTGGATTAATTATTATTTAAATTCACTTTGGTAAATTCATGCTAGTAATAATTGTTAATTTAATTTTTTGTTTATGAGGTCATTCCGATAGATCCTGGCATATGTTATCCCAACAACTGATATCAGAGCCTGGTTCGGGCTCTGATCTTTTAAACTGTAATTTAAATTGTTGTTCATTAAAATAGAAATTGGATAGTAGAACTGTTAGATCTGTTTTGCAGGTATCCAATTGTCATGGTATTTTAATGTGCTTATTTACATGCAAATAAATTGTTGGGTTTTAATTCGATTCGTTCGGATTCGTTTTGCCTCGTGAGAAAATCCACGAGTAGATTAGGATTTGTTTGATTTGATCAATGTAATAGACTAATCTAGATCTAGGTTTATTTATTTTTCGTAAATAAATTGGAACCAGATCGTGAACGAAGACGAAGACGGAGAATTAAAGACGGACGTTCATGTGCCCGGACGTACGCGAACCAAGGCAGAGCATGCGGGCTAGGCCGAAGACCTAGCGACCGCGCGCACCGCTAGGCGAGACGCGGACGGGGCTGTTGGATGTGGGCACCAGGCGACACATGCGGCATGCGCATGGCACATGCCGGGCATGCGGGCGAGACTAGGCGAGCTGTTTCAGGCGCGGGGCACGGGACCCCGGACGCGGGTGCGTCCGGGCAATACTCCGTTTGAATGTGCTTCGGGCGATGGGGCGGGATGGCCGATCCAGACCTGGGCGTGCGCCTAGGCTCATGCGACTCAGTTCCGGGTCGTGATCTACTCATATTCTAGACGTCGTCCTAACCCAAAATGGAGGACATATTAAAGAATTGTTGCAGATTCAGTGGGAGTTTTTCGAGATGAACGATGAAAGAAAAAGGACGGACGATTTCTCAAGATCAAGATTTGGAATTTAAACCATGACAGTTGGATATATATTCCCAACGTGATTTATTTTGTCTTGATGCTTGTTTTAAATTCGTGTAATTTTATTTGTTAAATGTGTTTGCATGATTTAGAATTGTCTAAAAGAAAATCTCACTTTCGAAAATTACTAAGTATGTATTATTGACAAATTTTATTCCGGATAATAAAATTACGTCAAATTGACCTCCATGATTTATTTATTTATGAATTCTTTTGGAGAAATTTCCCCCATGGAACGGCCAAAAGATGGTTTTCACATGAATAAATTTCCAAAAGGATGATTGTGAATTATTATTAGCGGCGATGATGACCCTCCCCACGAGGTTCGTTCAAAGCAAAGTAATAATTCTTAATCATGGTTATTACTTAGGTATAAAATTGATATGCATATACTTCCCCGAAGTCCCTGTCAATTTTATATTGGTCAAGTAGGAGCCGACTATTAATTTTGAATTAAAGGTTTGTAACTGTTCTTGTTTGTAACTTGCTTGAATGTGTTTAAATAGACAGTTCACCCCACGTGACCTATTTAAACTGTTTTGAGATGTCGGCTGATGCATGTTCATATTTTTTTGAGATTTTGATATGAACAATGTGATCGAATTATGTGATAATTTTGTGTTTGCACAATTGTTGTTTATTTCAGTTCAGCATGTCGCAACCTTTTAATCCACTGTTAATATACTTAAAGTGAATAAAATTGTATAGGAAACTATGTTGATTGAAAACGAAAAGTTATGATTGTCCTAACTGCACAAAAGCACAAGTGGATTCTTGACACACCAAAACCAGATGAGCCAATTGACGAGTCAAAAATGCAGGACTCGTCAGATCACCTTGCGAGAGATGTTGTCGCTGAAAATGGTGGAGGGCAACCCCGTAAGGGATTACGTCCTCAAAATAGATGGCCCATCTGAACAAACTTGAGGTTCTGGGTGCAGATTATGATCTGGAGACCTAGATCGATTTGGTACTCCACTCTCTGCCCAAAAGTTTTGAGCACTTTGGCCTCGCTAGCTGATTTGTTGCAAGCTTTGGTCACAGCAGAGACGTTGATGGGGCACCGAACTCAAGCTTTGACGGCAAATGGTCCGTCTTCATCTTCTAGGCCAAGGGAAGGCAAGAAGAAGAAAAGGACCAAAAGTCATAAGCAATCAAACTCAACTATTGCCAAGGGCAATGGTAAGATGAGGAATGCCGGTGGTGTCAAGGAAAATCTAAAGGGGAAGTGCTTAAACTGCGGTGAAAGAGGACAATGGAGGTTTGCCTGTTCCAAACCCCAAAAGGGCCGGAAAGAAAGATAATTCTCACGCACTAGTTGTTGAAACTTGTTTAACAGCGTATACTTCTCATTCATGGGTAGTTGATACGGGATCTGCTGACCATATATGTTTCACGTAACGGGGTCCCAGTTGACCCGACAACTTAGTGGGAGTGAGATCCTCATCACATGGGCAATGTTACTTAAGTAACGACTATTGCAATGCTACGAAGGTAGCGGGTATTGCAATTCCACGAAAGTAGCATTACTGCAATGCTATGTGAAGTAGTAGTTTTTGCAGTATTACATGAGTAGTGTTTAAAGCAGTGGGAGACGTGCACCTGTCTTTTGAAGACAAGATTTTAGTTTTGAGAGATGTTCTTTATGTTCCAGTTTTTCGCAAAAACCTTATTTCAGTTTCAAAACTAATTAATGATGGATATTCTGTTCATTTTTCTAAGCCAGTTACTGTTTACCGTAACGATGTGTTTATCTGTCATGGAATTTTGCGGAACAATCTCTAAACTGTGCACACCACTCACAAAATACATCTTATAACACATCGACTATTTCATGCAATAAGAGAAAACGTTCAGAAAACATGAACGATACACTTCTATGGCATCTAAGATTGGGTCATATTAATCTAAATAGGATCCATAGGTTGGTGAAAGATGGTTCACTGACGGACCTACAGTTAGAACCACTTCCAACCTGCGAATCATGTTTGGAGGCTAAGATGACCAAGAGGGCATTTGGAGCCAAGGGGATAGAGCCACCGAAGTGTTGCAAATCATTCACACTGACGTGTGTGGTCCAATGTCAACCAAATCTAGAGGTGGATATGAGTATTTCTTGACTTTCATCGATGATTACTCAAGGTTCGGGTACATTTTCCTCATGAAACACAAATCGGAAACCTTTGATAAATTCAAGGAGTTCAAAGCCGAAGTGGAGAATCATAAGGAAAAGAGTATCAAGTTTCTACGATCTCATCGTGGAGGCGAATACCTCATCGATGAGTTTTTGAACTACCTGTTAGACGAGGGCATTGTTTCCCAGTTGACTGCACCCGGAACCCCTCAACAAAATGGGGTTGCAGAACGAAGAAACAGAACACTCTTAGAAATGGTCAGATCCATGATGAGTTATTCAGATCTACCCAAGTCGTTTTGGGGTCATGCCTTGGAAACAGCGACTTACGTTCTAAATCTGGTGCCATCCAAATTGGTTCCCAAAACCCCTAAAGAGTTGTGGACCGGGCGCAAGCCCAGTCTGAGACATCTCAGGATTTGGGGTGTGTCCGGCATACGTGCTAGACAAGGAGGCCGGTAAGTTGGATGCACGTTCGGAACTAAGGTTGTTTATAGGATATCCCATGGGAACGAAAGGGTGCAAGTTCTATGGTCCCGAAGATCAAAAGGTGGTAATAAGTACGCACTTTAGATTTTTGGAAGAATACTTTATGAACAATCGAAAGCTCAAAAGTGAGATTACCTTAAATGAAATAAAAGGGAAAACTTCTATACCAACTGTACAGGTTGATATACCAAGCATCACACCGACACAATCAGAACCTCATCGTAGTGGGAGGGTTGTTCGACAACCTGAGAGATTCATGGGGATAGAAGAATCTTCGGATTTGGTCCCCAAGGATAGTGAATCAGACCCCTGGTCCTACAAGGAGGCGGTCCAAGATAAGGATTCAGAATCCTGGCAAACCGCGATGGAAGCCGAGATGGGCTCAATGGATCATAATCAGGTGTGGGAGCTAGTTGAACCACCCAATGGGGTAAAACCCATTGGATGCAAGTGGGTCTACAAGAGGAAAAGAGGACCGGACGAGAAGGTGGAAACCTTTAAAGCTAGGCTTAGGCAAAGGGATACACTCGTAAAAGAGGGTATCGATTATGAAGAAACCTTTTTCATGTAGCCATTCTTAAGTCCATCCGTATTCTCTTGGCAATAGCTGCGATCTAGATTTTGAGATCGACAAATGAATGTCAAGACAGTTTTCCTTAACGGAGTCTTGACGAGGAAATCTATATGCAATGTACCGGTTTCATCGAAAAAGGCCAAGAATACCTTGTGTGCAAGCTGAGGAAGTCCATTTATGGACTTAAGCAAGCATCTCGGGCTTGGAATCAATGTTTTGATCATGTAATAAAATCTTATGGGTTTGATCTAAATGATTTCGAGAGTTGTGTTTATAGAAAGTGTGACAGAACTGCCTTGGAATTCCTAGTACTATACGTAGACGATATTCTGCTCATCAGAAATGATGTAAAGGTTTTGTCAGACGTAAGGGTATGGCTGTCAAAACAGTTTGATATGAAGGACTTAGGGGAAGCCGGTCATATTCTAGCGATCAAGATCACTCGAGATCGAAAGAAAAGAATGATCGGCTTATCGCAAGCTTCATACATAGATACCGTTTTGAAGTGTTTCAACATGCAAGATTCCAAGAAGGGTTTTTTACCTTTCAAGCACGGAATCCATCTATCGAAAGACATGTGCCCTAAGACACAAAGGGAGATAGATGACATGAGAGGGATCCCTTATGCGTCGGCAGTGGGAAGCCTCATGTATGTTATGTTGTGTACGAGACCGAATATCTGCTATGCCGTAGGCATGGTAGCGAGATATCAGAGCAATCCCGGAAATCAACACTGAACTGTTGTTAAGAACATTCTGAAGTATCTGAAAAGAACTCGAGATAGAATGCTGGTTTATCAGTCAGACAGTTTATATCCAGTGGGATACACGGACTCAGATTTCCAATCAAACCTAGATTCCAGACTATCTGCCTCAGTTAGTGTGTTTTCATTTGGGAAGTGTAGCCATGAAATGGACGAGTGTGAAGCAGAAATGCATCACTGACTCAACCATGTAACTTGGGTAAGTAGCTGCTTGTGAAGTAGTGAAGGAACCAGTTTGGCTCTAGATCTTCTTAGTGGACTTGGATAGAGTTCCGAATTTGTCTAGCAATATTTGCTATGGGCAGTTTCAAATTCAAGGGAACCAAGAGCCCACGAGTCAAACAAACACACTGAAGGAAAGAAATCTTAGACAAGAAATTGTTAAGAGAGGAGATGTAGAGGTGGTTAAGATCGCATTGGAGGATAACCTAGTTAATCCTTTCACAAAGTGTCTGCCTCTGGAAACATTCAAGAGACATGTGGGAGGAATGGTTGTCAAGTGTGTAGCCAATCTGCTTTGAGTATAAGTGGGAGAGATATTATTAGGTTCGTTTAGGTGGCATTAGATGTCACGTAGAACTACACGAGACGTGTTGTAGTATACTTAAAAGCAGACTTTGAGTATAAGTGGGAGACTGTTGGGGTTATACGTGAAAGCATGCTTTTACTTTGTATAACCTATGTATTAAACACTTATTTATTGAAATAAATTGTTTATCACTGTTGCTTTAAATATGATTGAATGTTATATATATTTATTGCAAACCGTTCATAGCACGCGTTACATTGTAGTTAACGTGGTGATACCAGATCACAGAAGATCACGTTAACAGTGCCTTGCACACGAGTGCGTGTTTCACAACTTAGATAGATCCGAATAATCTATTGGTAGAAGTTGATGTGTAAGGCCCAGATTGACTTATCTTGACCAAGAGATTACACTAGTGCATTCGATGCGCTGAAGCGGACCTGCAGAGAGGATAAACTCATTCGCACTGACTTAAGGGATGAAGAGTTAGACCTCAGTGGTTGTTGATTTCTTAATCTCTGTCACTTAATAAGGACTGTGTGTGATTAGTAGTTATTGTTTTAACTTATAAATGGGAAGAGAATCATTGCGACTTCGATACCCTATATCTTGGGCAATAATATTAATTGCACGATAGTTGCTAAATTAATACAGAGAATCGTGTGCTTGCAATGTCTTGCTTGATTGGTCCCCTAGGTGGGCCCGGAACCTTTATCATACCAAATCTTGCAAGTGGAATTAATTTTCCGGTATGGATAATAAAGCTGGGATGTCCTTACTCCAAGGATAAAAATATTAATTAATATAAAGCTTTTCAGTGGCTTAATTAATTAATGGACTAAATAATCTTAAGCACGGGAAATAATAACCGGGAGCCATATTACCGTAATATGGGTTAAGGTTGGATAGTGCAATATTAATTATATAGTGGTATTAATTAATATTAATGGGCTGAATTATATTGTGGCTCAATATTGAAATTCAGAAGCCCATTGGAAGGTCCATCTTAATTCTCCTAAAGGCCCCTCAAGTAGCTCAATTATAGTCCAATAAATAAAAGGTGCTTAAAATAAAATAAATTATTGTTGCTTATATTTCCTTGATTTTTTCGAAAATATTAAAGAAAAGAGGGAGAAGAATTTTCTTGAAAAGATTTTATGGAAAGGAGATAATGTATTCTTGGAATACAAGATTATCCCATAAATTCAAGAAATCTCCCACTTGGCTTCTTTAATAGGAAATTTTCGAAATTTGTAGAGAAATAATAGGAAGAAGGATTTTCTTGATTTTCTTGGAAAGATTTTTATGGAAAAAGATATGTATTCTAGGAATACAAGAATATCTCATAAATTCAAGAAAAATCCAATCTTGAAAGATCCCCTATTATTTTCGAAGATTTGGCTAAATAAGGGTGTGAGATTTTTGTGGAAAAATACACATGGAAAGAAGAATATATGAGATATATTCAAGATTTCTTGGAGATCAAGAAAAGATCTTTCCTAACCTTATTTGGAGTCCAAAATTTCGTTCCCCCCCTATATAAATAAGGGGATGAATTTTTTTCATCACCTAGTGTTCCATGCGTTGGAAATATTAGAAATCCACAAAGGTGGTGCAACAATAATTTTATTTTCCTTTGTTTTATAAATCGTTCATTGGAGAAGCTTCCACCGGGGTTATTGGACGAGGACTTGGGAATACTTGAGAAGGGCTTTTGGTGGGTATCTAGATACTTGATCCTGTCTGTCTCAGATCGTCTCTCCAACGGGTACGTTTACGTAAACTCCTAGAAATTCCGCATGCTATGATCTTTTACGTGAAATATTATTTGCATGTTGTTGTTGGTTTAATTATTATTTAAATTCACTTAGGTAAATTCATGCTAGTAATAATTGTTAATTTAAATTTGTGTTTATGAGGTCATCCCGATAGATCCTGGCATATGTTATCCCAACAAAAACCAGACGGACTTTGTGGCCTCCCTCATCCAGAGAGAGAACCTGCCCAATGCCAAAGATCTTGCCACTCCCATAGGCCCCTCCAGCATAAACCTCAACAAAACACCCCCACTGTTCCTTCACTCCCCAATATACCCTACCTTCTCCCCTAGAAACCCAAACAATTTTGACCCTCTTTCTATTGCCGAAGCTGAACTCGTCCCAACTGATGAACTTATCTATATGTTTGCAGGTACCTTTAATGACCCTTTTACTTTCAGGGCCTCCTCCAGCTTGAAAGCTCCATTGGAGATCAAGCTCAAGAACCCTAACAACAAGAAATCAGCCAAGGTAACTTCCAAAGAAAAGGAATCAAGCGACGAAGGCTCCAAGAAGGGACGAAAAAGGCTCATCAAACAGGACTTCCTTGCTCTGAATGCCCCCAAAAAATAGAAATCTGAAGTTGAACCCTTGCCTGACCCGAACTCTAATACTACTGAGAAAACGGCGGCGGCTGACCCGGCTCAGCCCCGCCGACACCCATGAGTCTCTTATGCTGGAATTCCCGTGGCCTCGGGGGACAATGGGCATTCAACAACTTTCAAAGACTGCTTGCTGATCAATCCCCCAATATCATTTTCATTTCTGAGGCTAAAGTTTCTATTTTGTTGTGTCTAAATGGCGCTCCATTTTCAAACTTAATGGTTGTTTTTGTGTCGAGCTTATTGGTAAAAGTGGAGGTCTTGTGTTGCTTTGGAATGATAATCTTAATGTTTCAATCTTGTCTTACTCTTCGGGCCACATTGATTGTTCCATTACCTTTAATAATTTGTGTTGGTATTTCACTGGTTTTTAAGGTCATCCCGTTCAAAATTTGTTGTACAACTCTTGGGATTTACTTCATAAAACTGCTAAAACCCATACTAAATTAAACCATGGTTGGATTGTAGGAGGGGACTTCAACGAAATACGCTATGTTGGTCCCGGTGCAAACGAGTCTCACACGTGTATGGGGGGGAATACACGTGTACAGTGATTTTAAAAACCTTTTCTTCACTGTGATCAGAAGGGTCAGGTTATCCTGATAGTTTTGCCCTGAGAAGCACAAATCGCTCTGAGTCAAAATCTACTGAGACAATGATCCTGAGCTGCTTTCAGAAGCTTCAGATTAGCCCAACTGATCCTGAGTTTTATCAGAGATCCTGAGAAGCTTGGATCAGATAATTATCTTACTGAATACTCAGTAGAGTTAGTTCAGTTTGGTAACTATCTGTTCTAGCTAATCAAGAGTGCGGAATGGTTGGCCCTAAGTTTATACTCGTTTTAACTTGCTAAAAATCTCTTCCTTAATAAAACAATGGTTAAGGCTGTGAATCAGTTAATGCACTTTCAGTGGATTGATTCCAACTGAATATCAGTAAAATATGCTTTCAGAAAAAAAAACATGCAACAGATAAAATGCAATACAGAAAGCAAACAACACAGCAATTATAATGGTTTAGGGACTCAAGCTCCTACGTCCACTCTCTCTGATCTTCAGAGAAATTCCTTAACACACTTCTCCTAAAGCTTTCAGGCTGACTCACTGCAGCTTACTAACTTTTCTACCTTGAGTTTTCTGACTGACTCACTACAACTTACTAACTCAACACACACAAGCTTTCTGACTGTCTAAAACAGTTTACTCGCTTCTTCTCTAGAGTTCTCAGGCTGACTAAACTGCAGCTTACTCACTCTTTACAACTCTAACTCACCAACAAATCACACACACTCAAACTACCTTATCAAAGGGTTTGGGTTTGGTTGGTTTCCAACTAGGGTGAGATATCCTTTACAATAAGAACAAATACAAAGGCTAGGATATCTCTACTAAGCTTTAGATATTTCTATCAAATCTAGGCTTAGTGTAATGAGCTCTCTCCAATGTGAAACACTTGGGAAATTTTAGGGTTTTCGAGTGCTTAAATTTGCAAGAATACGAATGAGCTCTTGAGTTGCTGAAATTTCCCGTAACCTCTTAATGGTGAAGGTCACTGGTATTTATAGGCAACTTCTCCAAGGTCACTATTTGAAAAACTATCCGTTGGAAGAGATAGCATCAAGAGTTTTCTCTTCTGGTTATTGATGAACGACTATTTTTAGGGTTTGAACACTCCCTTGCATGTTTTAGGCAATATGCAGCCATGTAGCCAATCACCAATTTATGCAGTCTGGAACATAGTACTACTGACAAAATTCAGTGTCCTGTCGCTTTCAGTGTCAGTAAGGTACAGTGTTGTCTTCCTCTGATTGGTTCTTGTCTTCAGTGAATGTAGACAAACAAAACGGCTCTTTTAGGTCAATCTCTCTGAATGAGACAACCTTAAACAACACTTAGACTTAGTTCCTTTTATCTGCACTTGAATGTTTTGGGCAATATCTATTCTTCTGAAAATGTGTGTTTTCCTCAGTTCTGTATGTATTCAGATAAATATTTCTTCAGTGCCTCTGAACATTCAGGTCTTCCTGAGTCTTAGTAACTTCTAAGTCTTCAGTATCTTCTAAGTCTTCAGTAACTTCTGAGTCTTCAGTATCTTCTGAGTCTTCAGTCTCTTCAGTATCTTCTGAGTCTTCAGTATATTCAGTATCTTCTGAGTCTTCAGTATCAAACCTTGATTAATATATGCTGACTATACATTATGCAGATATCTTCCTTAATTATTCTATACTGAAACCTGACTCAGACTATCAAGATTATCCTGAACATGTCATACTCAGGGGTTTTGGGATCTAATCAAAACTTCTTTATTAAATTCATCTCCCAACAATTTTCCCCTTTTTGATGATGCCAAAACCATCTGGTTACATTTAAGAAAACCTAACATATACTCAGGTTTATCTATTACAATCCAAAATGGCATAACCCAATAATTTCAAACACAATGGCATATCAAATAGTTAAAGACATGTATGAAGATAATGAGATATTATCTTTGAGCATAAAAGATAATCTTTTCATTGATGAAGGATAAGAGTTACATAGTACAATGAAAATAAAAAAAACATTCAGAAGTACATAGTCTTCAGTCTTCTTCCACCTCATCCTCTGGCACTTCCAAATTGAACATCCCATAGTACCTCTTCTTCAGTTCATCTCTTGCTTTGATGATTTCTGGGTTGTTTCCTGTTAGGCCTAGCTGAAGAGCATACTGAGCAATTTCCTGAGAGATGGCAGCCTCATTTACATAGCCATTCTCAAATCTTGGAGCTGGGTACATGTATGGTCCTGGAGCCATAATCTGAGTGTTGCCTTCATCTGCCAGGTTGATCCACTTCTGCAGATACTCAGGATAAAATGTCAGCAGATACTCAATGAATGCTTCATTTTTATCTGAGCTGCTCCCCCTCCATTCCCTCAGAATTTCATAGTAGAACCAGAAGGTTCTCTTGATTTCATCCCATGCATCATTGATCTGTAAAGGCATCCACTTATCAATGTGCGGTCATTTCTGAGTCTTTTCAGTACCTCTCCTTTTTCCTATGAACTTTTTGAAACCACCCCTTCCTTTCTGCTCTTCTTCCTTCTGCTTTCTGATTAGTGGAGCACCTGAGACTGAAGCAACAGTTCTCTTCTCTTTTTCAATATGCAGGGCTCTCAGTGTTTTCTTGGTGTCGAAGGTTTCTTTCTGAGTTTCTTTCTGAGCTTCAGTTTCATCTTTTTCTGGTTCTTCCTCAGATTCTTCAAACTCCATAATTAGTTTCCTCTGTGTAGGCTTTGTTACCTTTGCTCTTTACTTCTTTTCTGGCTCAACAAAAGCTACAGCCTTTCTCTTTTCAGATCTGACTTGGGTTTCACCAGCTTTCCTTGTTTCAACTCTCCTTCTTTCAATCATTTTCTCTTCTATAATTTCCTGAGTCGTTTGTTCTGATGTCTGAGTGTGGCCAGGTTCTTCAACTTCTCTGAACTTCAATTTTTCAGTGGCTTCAATCTCACTCAGAGCATCCAAGATCTTCTTTGCATCATCTTCTTCTCTAGCTTTCTTCTCCAAGGTTTGTGCCAACAACTTATCCAATTGTCCTTTCGAACTTGGTCTTTCCCCCTTTTTGGCATCATACCTTGGGAGAAGTTGGGTCAATGCATTATCCATGTGGTATTGTTCTTTACCCAAACTGCGCACTTCCCCAGCCAGTTGATCATGCTCATCTTCTAATCTCATCATATAGTTTTTGGCCATTGAGAATTCTTCTGAGAGTGGAGCAAACTGTTTTGAGAAGACATCATGCATCATTTCTGTCATCTTGGTCATGAGCAGGGAGCCCATTTCCTCAACAGCTGTCTTAATCATCTGATCATTCTTCTCAACCAGTTTAGCTTCGAGATAAGCAGTTCTGTCTTGGTACATTTTCTCCATATCTGTATTGAGCTCTGTCCTTACTCCCTCAATTTTTCCTTCCGTAATGTCATTTTTGTCTGCGAGAGAGTTGTTTGCATTTTCAAAGATATCGTATGATATCTTTCTGAAATCCTTTGTCCAACTTTTCAATTATGCTTTAAACTTAAGTTACTTCCATGGTCATCTTTTTCCACCATTGGCTCTATCTTCTTTAGTTCATCCAGATTGAGGTTTTTGATCAACCAATCGAGTAATTGAATCATATCCCCGTCCAACATCCACTGATGCTCCATTAAATCTTTCCACCTACCATAAAACAACAGATGAAGGTCCTTCACCTAAAAAACTCGCTTAATAATTTACAATAGTGCCAAAATGTACCAAAAGAGTGCTAACTTTAAATCTCGAGGTTGTCTTTATCACCGCTTTCTCCAGATATCATCCCACCTTTATTTGTTTTTTCTTGTTGAGTTCCTTTCCTCTCCTGTTCCCTTTCTCCTCCTTTTCTCTTTCTTTTGGTAATTATGAGAACTGATTTCACCAAATCCCATTTCTTCTAGGCCACCTTTTAGGTTGCTTTTATTTTTCAATTAATCTTCAAATCTTTCATTTGGTCTTTTCAAAATTTCCTACTCGAGAACTTCTTCAAAAACCACAACCTTTTCAACGCTAAAACACCGGGTTCCTTCGAAGGATTAGTACATATGTTTAACATCTCTTGTTTGGTTCATTATATATAAATAGTTGCGGTTGTTTTCATCTAACTTTTATCCTCAAGGTCGATAAGACTATCCTCACTTTTCTTTTGAGTTTCATCTTCTCAAAGGATGAACTCGCCTCTAAATTTTGGGCTTTCAGAAGCTTCGAACATCTAGTTGTATTAGTTGTTCCCATCTGATGGATCAAGAAAAGGTTCATTCTAAGGCATCCATTTTTGTTCTCGAGGTTTTGCTTCCTTATTTGGTCCTCTTCAAAGCACAATTTCTTGAGAAATTTTGTCGAACTCAAAGAGGTTTCAAGTACCTCAAACATGATCTTCTTTCTTGCTTTTTTTCACCACCAGCAAGAACCCGGGAGATTTCATCCCACGATCATGAGAATATTTCATCCAAAGAGCGATCCTTCTTCAATTTTGAAGCCTTTTTCGCAAAGATCCATTGCTTCTTGGGAGAGATTTTTCTTTTTTCTTTTTCTTCTTTTCTTTCATTAGGGTCTTCCCCACTTACTTCTCCCATTTCTTTGAGAGGTTTGTCATTTTCGTTCAACCAATCAGTTTCCTCCTCAAATATTAAGACTCGTCCTTCCTTTTCTTTCTTTTCCTTAACGTATTCTTATTTGGTTTGAACATGATCTTGGATCTTGGAAAAAAAGTTGAATAAGCAAAGATGTCCTCTTCCCGATTTTTGCATGTTTCTCAAGATAAATGTAATTTGGTTGCATTTTTGTAGATGATTTTTCATCTTTGATCACCACTTGTCAATCACCATTCACCTTTTGAATGACATTGATCAATGATTTGGTTTTTCATCAAGTAATGCAACCAATTAAATGCCCTTGAGGTGAGTTTCAATCTTTTTTCCCAAGCCATTAAATCATCAACTTAGGTTTTCTTATCATGGTTCTTTACCAGATCCACTCATAATGCATTTGCTCACAATATCTAAAAATTCAATACTTCGATATTTTGCTTTCAAATGCTTTTTTATTCAATGTAAAAGTTTCAAACTTTCACAACATGCTTTCAAGAATTTGATCCAAATATTCTTGTTTCCTACCCAACATGTACAACGTAGGTCCTCCTATCATTCAAATTTCATATATGGCATTCAAATTCTTAGGAATAATATACAACTCCCTAACAAAATCCACATATTTTTGGTCGACCATACTAGATTCTCTCATGTTTGGAATCTTAGAGTCTATGCAATTTTCTTCATCTAATTGCATATTAGCAACAAAATCTATTACCTCTTTTGAATGAGCGATTCGCATCCCAGTTGATTTAGACCATCAAATAGGTAAGCTTTGCCAAACAAAGCATATCAAAATGAACCCTCCTCGTGATACCACGTTGGATGTCTTTCCAAAAAATGACATTTTCGCATTTCAGGTTTTGTTGGTAACAAAGAAGTTTGTGGTAGACAAAGAGAGCGCCATTTTGGTGATTTTTGGTGAAGGGTTTTTGGAAAGTGAGAACTTTGGGTAATCGGAGATTTTTGGGAATACTGATGTATCGTGAAGATTAAGGTTTTGAAATAGGGCTTGAATGAAGTCTTTGTAATGGGTATATGACTTTGATTTATGGAAAATCGTGTGATTAAGGGATTGACGGTCAAGATTAAAACCGCAAATGTATAAAAACGGGTAATTTTGAAAGGACAATTTTGCAAGTACTTACGCCCACTCTCTCTCGATTTCGTAATTTATCCTTATTGGTGAATAATGAATGCGATTTAATTCATCGCTCTGCGGACCTATTGACTTTCTCGAGAATTTCAAACGTCCCTTTTATTTCCTCGTGTTTTATCATTTATTGCCAATGATTATGAGATTCATTTAGATAATAAATGTGGTGCATGAGTCAATAACTTCTTCAGACTAATTTTAACCATCGCTTTTATCTTTGAGTTTTGACCTTGATAAAATGTCAAGATAAAACTAAGTAATTGAACTTCTTTTTGAGATTACCGAAGTTTCCCAAGACTCACCCAGACTTTCAATTTTATCCTCGAGTGTTTTCAAAGATAACCCGAATATTTAAAAACATCCGAAAACCTTCAATTTTTCAACTGATTTGTTTATTCACTTGGATCCAACATACCTAATTCAATCATAATTCACGAAATCTTGATTCAAAATTAAAGGTTTAGTCAAGATATCATTCTTTATCAAGATGAATTTTCTCCATTCTCTTTATCCTTCTTTTTCAACATGATCTCCGATGAAGTGATGTCCGATATCAACATGCTTACATCCGGTGTGCAATATGATTTTGTGTAATAGCAATTGCACTATTATTATCACAAAATATAGGTACTTCATTGGCTATAATCTTATAATCCTCAATTGTTGTCTTCGAGTCAAAGAATCACAAATTTTCCTTAAAGCAGCCTTGATGTATTCACTATTCATTATGAAGATCTAATTTATCTTCGAGGTCGATTAAACCATGATATCGGGTTTACTTCCAAGAAATTTTTAAGTTCAACAGTAGACTTCTGTCAATTCTACATCCTCCATAATCAAAATTTGAATATTCAATTAATTCCGTGTTATCATCACCGGATACCATAATCCTCTATTAATGATCGCCTTTTTAAGATATTTTTGAAATCTTTTTGGCTCCTTCTTCCATGTGACTAGACTTAAAACCTTGATTAGTTTGGTATCTTGCACATATCCCAACAACAAATGTAATATCGAACCTACTTGTTTGGTTTATAGCAATGATCTAATGATCCTTTGATAATCGGAGGAAGTGATTTATCGATTTGCCTTCAATCGAGGATCCATCTTGTAGTTAGTATTCATAGGAATTTTAATCATTGCAATTTTGTACACCATACTTAGCAATTAGATCTCCGTGTATTTTGCTTGATTAATGAAAATCCCTTCCTTGGTCCGTTTCACCAAAGTCCAAGAAAGAAATTCATCTCCCCATCATAGACATCTCAAACTTTCCCTTCATCGTTAAGAATAAAAACTTCTCACACATCCGATGATTTGGTGATCCAAATATGATGTCATCCACATAAATCAACTAGTAAACGTAAGATATCCTTCTCATCTTCTATCCCTAACAAAGTCCTATCAACAAAGAGGTCCTTTTGATAAAACCATGGTCGATGGTTTCAGAAGAAAAATGCAGGAGAAAGGGTATCATACCATGCTCTGGGTGTTTGTTTAAGACCATACAAGGCTTTCATCCCTAGTCCAAGGACCAAACTTGGTCATTCTCGACAAAATCCTCAAGGTTGTTCCACATAAACTTCTTCCTTAAGGACACCATTGACCCAAATCAATGCACTTTTTCACATCCATTTGATAGATCATGAATTTCATGTAACATGATATGCAAGAAACATTCTGACAATGGCTTTTTAGTCTAGCAAAGAAGTGCAAAGGTTTCATCATAGTCCAAGCCTTCTTTCTTGGGAATAACCTTGTGCAACTAGTCTTTGCCTCTTTTTTTTACAATGTTGTTGTTTTCATCTCTTATTCTTGAACATCCACTTAGTTCCAATCACATTGTTTAGTCCGTCCACCACTAGCTCCCAAACTTCATTTCTTGTAAATTGATTCAGTTCTTCTTGCATAGCAAGAATCCATAATGAATCTTGAAGAGCTTCTTCAATCTCAAGAGGGATTCATTTTCAGATAGGAAGTCCAATGTTAACAAAATGCTTTCACCATGGAACCTTCTTGATTTTTAACTCCTTCCGATAGATCACCCACAACTTTGTATGATGACTATCCAACCATCTTCTCCTGGATGTTCCCCTTCAAGAGTATCCTCAACATCGAAAATGTTAGGTTCAAAAATTCATCAAATTCAAAGGAACAACAAAAAATGAGAGTAATCATCTTCCTTAGGGGATATTCCATTCGAACATTATCAATGACATTTTTCCCCTTGGTTGATAGATTCGAGTTTGCCTAATACATTGACCACATCTTCATCGATATTATTACCTAAGTCTCGAATCGTGTATGTTAGGATGGGTCGCCTTCTCAAAGCTTGTTGGCTTTCCTTCAAAGGAGAATTATTATCCCGAGTTTTCACCATCCCGAGTATTCCCATCCCGAGCTTTTTTATCTCGAGTCCGATTCACTCCATTCATAGAAAGTGATCACTTCTTCTTTTCGTGTTCGAGAGGATGTTTTATCATTCTTTTTCGTTAAGTCCGTGATTCTTTGGTCAGAACCTCCCGAGTCATGTTCTTGTTTCTTCCAACACAAATTAGATTCATAAAAAAAACACCCCAATGTTTCTTCCACAAAAAGAGTCCTACGAAAAGTTTACGAATCCTAACCTCAATGAAGGCTTTTACTTACTTCTCATATCCTAAGAATATCCCTTCATCATCTTTCTTATCAAAATGAATTTTTTCAATTTATCTTTACCATTATTATGAAACACTTGCATAACAAACACACGAAAAAAAGAAACAAGAGGCTTCCTTTCATTCCACAAATTTAAAGACAACCGTGAGATGATAACTTTTTCCTTGATTCTGGTCAACATGGATCCGATCCGAGAGTAGCATCTTTGGCCACCAAAATCTCCAAAGAATATCGGCTTCAAAGAATCATTGTTCTTGCGATGAAAATTTCTTTTCGAGCAGTCTTATTTCTTCTTTTTTCAAAGAACACCATTTTGTTGTGGGTCCTTTCCTTGGTGATGTTTCATGAGCTATTCCATTTTTGCACAATAATCGATATAATATGGTTGATAAATTCAATGCCTTTATCTCGATCCGATTTTGACCACACCTTTCTTTTTTCTTTAGTCTTTTTTAGTAGTTCAGAATCTTTTGTTTGAGTCTCTTTCTTCTTGAAAATAAGAATATGACCCATGTGTATCTAGAGTAGTCATCAACTACAACAAGTGTATATTTCTCGCCATTAGTGCTCACATGTGTCATGGACCAAAGAGATCCATATGTAACAACGATTGTAGAATTAATTAGTAGAAATGTCTACTTTTACTTTTGAATGATGCTCGATTTGTTTTTTATCCTTCCGACAAGCATCACATACATGATCTTTAATTATAACACTTCATTGGGTAACCCCCTCACAAATGTTAATCTTGCAAGTTTGTTCAGGTTTTTGAAGTTTAAGTGATTTTTCTGATCATTTCTTTTGTGCCACAAACCAACCTTGGTATCGATGAGAGCTTTTTGCAACCAAACATGTATCTTTAGGAGATAATTTCAATCAAAGAAGATACATATTTCCTTTTCTAGTATCGGTCGAAGAATATTTGTTGTGAAGCATTGTCTTTCACATAACATAAGTTCTTTGAGAACTCAACACATCAATCCTTTGTCACAAGAAATCAATAAAAAAAGCAAATTATGCTTTAAACCCCCAACACATAAGAAAACACCATGGATATGAACAGATCAACTTCAAGAGTTTCATATCCTTCTATTTGTCCTTTGGAGTTGTCTCCAAATGTAATCTGAGGGTCTTTTTGCTCAACATAGTCAAGAGTAATTGCTTATATCCTCCTTCATATGTCTTGAACATCCACTTGTCCGATGATACCATGCAAAAATCCATTTCCACTCATCGTTTCATTCATTTTCATTACTTATTTCCTTTTTTTCTTCACCTAAAAAAGATCGGTCTTAGGTACCCATTTGGTGTAGGGTCCTACCCGAAGTTCTTAGTTGTACCTTTTGGAACCCAAATCATAACTCTAATTACTTTAGAGGGGATGTTGTCTCCCCATATACATCTACATACACATTCACCACCTTAGGTGCCTTGGCAATACCACCAATGTTAGTGTCGATTTTTAAATGAACATGTTAGAGTTCTTCTTGGGTTCAGCCTCTTGTTCAAACGCATTGGCTTTGGTGCACTTGGTCTCCACCATTCCTGGACTTGGGTTCAGAAACCTTTACCCTTAGGCAAGTGGGGTTTAGGTTACTTTCATTGAAATTGTGGTCTTTCACAGAACCTTGAGGACTTGGTCTTTTTCAGGTTGAGAATATCTCTGCGAGTGTTTCTCGTCTGAAAATTCCTCAAAATGGTTCAAGGTCAATCTCTTCAAAGTTGATATTCTTATCCCTAGGCTTTTGAAATCTTGATCGGCTTTGAAAATTTCCTATGCTAAGTGTTCGGAGTTTTCTAGCCTTTTCTTGAGGTTTGGGCTTTCTTCCTTCACCTTCGATTTTTCAAACCATTCCTTTACCCTTGTCTAAAACAACCGGGTTGTTCTTCAAGAAGAAGATTAGTACATACCAAAAACTTTTAACAAAGATCTTTTTAGTCTTTAATGGAGTTCAAGACTTCCCCTGGATTATATCACAATCCAACCTTTATAGTTGCAGTCTTTGATAACTCAAATTTCATCTATTACTTTAGATGCGTAATTCAATAGAGCTAACTTTCTCTCGAGAGTTTCATGCTTCTCAAAGAGGTCATTGAACTCTTATATTCAATCTCCTCGAAATTTCTCTAATTTTCCATTCGTGATATCTATCACTTTCTCTTTTTCTGAGAGTTGTACTTTCAGAACATCTAGTTTATTAGTAGTTCCCATCAATTGAGACGTGATCTCGGCCCGGCTTTAGAGTCTTTCCATTTGATTCTCAAAGAATCGGTTCCTTTATTCAGTTTATGTGGCTTCTTCTTGTAACACGAATAGTCCTTCATAAGATTCTCAAAAAAAGAATCCATCAGTCAAAGTTAATTTTTATAGATGAACTTGATAACTCAGGTACTTGTGTAGGAGCAACAACAGAGATAGAAGAATTTACCTCCTCCATAGCAACAAGGCATACATCATCACTGTCACTATTTGAGAATATTTCATCCCCTTGAGAGTTTGGATCCTTCTTCGATTGTTCTTCTTCTTCAAATCATCATAGCCTTCTTATTGGTAAATCGAGATCTTTCATCGACTTCTTGCTTGTCTCTCCTTTCTTTCTTTTGGCACTTTCACCAGATACCATAATTTGAAGTGACCTTTCTTCTGGCAGTTATAGCATCTCTTGGTATCATCATCCTGATCACTTTCCTCCTTGGTGTTGGAGTCCTTCTTCCTGGATGAGGAACCTTCAGCTTTATGGTCCTTCCTTTTCTCAAATGGATCTGTCCTCGTGCCTCTCCGAATTAGACCCATTCCATTCTTTTGTCCACACTTCTGGTTCCCCTGTAATATTTCTTATATTTTCCATATGATCTGCTATTGAGTCTTTCAAACCTCCTTGCCATCAGTACTAGCTTATCCTCTTGCTCATCCTGATTTTTGGCAAGTGAGTTCTCAACCTCTCTAGATTTACAGGATTTTTCTTTGGCTTTGAAAGCCACATTTTTGTTAGATGAAGAATCATCTTTGCTATCAGATTTCTTAGTTTTCTTGTCAATCACAAACTCATAAGCTTTCAGCTCAGAGAAAACTTGTTGGTATGGCATAGAATCAATGTGTTTGGTGTTTTCAATCACCACAGCATGTATATCCCATTTCTTAGACGATCCTCTAAGAATTTTCAGTGTCACTTCTCTATGTGGGTATCTTTTCCCAAGAGCATTCAAATCATTCATAATGCTAGTGAATATGACTTCCAGTTTGTCAATGGATTCACCATCTTCCATTTCAAAGCTGTCAAACTTTCCGATAGAGCATTTCAAATCATTCATAATGCTAGTGAATATGACTTCCATTTTGTCAATGGATTCACCATCTTCCATTTCAAAGTTGTCAAACTTTCCAATAGCAACATAAAGCTTGTTTTCTTTAATATGATCTGTTCCTTGACACATAATAGCAAGTGTGTCTCATATTTCTTTGGCAGTTTCACAGTGAGAAATCATCCCCATAACACCATCATCAATAGTGCTATATAGAGTATCTTTAGCAATGTAGTCCAAATTGACTAACTTTCTCATCATCGAGTAAGTTAATCATCGTGTTTTTGGAAATTCATCTCTAGATCATTCCTCTCAAGATTAGTAATTCTCGATTCACAATTAAGATATTTGAATGGTCATTCGTAAACCACTCTCCACATTCTCTCATGTTTGAATACGATGAGCTCACATTCTCGGGTCTCCATAGGTCATAGCTCTCAACAGAGAACATAGGAAGTTTCTTAGAAGGCATGATGAATGAGCCTTATAAGATATCATCAATAAGATCTATTCAGTAGACCATCAAAGTCTTTCAGCAAATAGACTATGGCTACCAAAGCAAGTGATCAAAATGAACCACTGCTCTGATACCACTTGTTGGTCCCGGTGCAAACAAGTCTCACACGTGTATGGGGGGAGAATACACGTGTACAATGATTTTAAAAACCTTTTATTCACTGTGATTAGAAGGGTCAGGTTATCCTGATAGTTTTGCCCTGAGAAGCACAAATCGCCCTGAGTCAAAATCTCTTTCGAGACAATGATCCCGAAATTTTTTTTTCAGATTAGCCCAACCGATCCTCGAAGTTTTATCGAGAGATCCCGAGAAGCTTGGATCGATAATTATCTTCTTCAATACTCAAGAGAGTTAGTTCGGTTTTGGTAACTATATGTTCTAGCTAATCAAGAGTGCGGAATGGTTGGCCCTAAGTTTATACTGCTTTTAACTTGTCAAAAAATCTCTTCCTTAATAAAATAAAGGGTTAAGGCCGTGAATCGCTTAATGCACTTTCAGTGGATTGATTCCAACTGAATATCAGTAAAATATGCTTTCAGAAAAAAAAACATGCAACAGATAAAATGCAATACAGAAAGCAAACAACACAGCAATTATAATGGTTTAGGGACTCAAGCTCCTACGTCCACTCTCTCTGATCTTCAGAGAAATTCCTTAACACACTTCTCCTAAAGCTTTCAGGCTGACTCACTGCAGCTTACTAACTTTTTTACCCTTGAGTTTTCTCGACTCGACTCACTACAAATTTTACTAACTCAACACACACAAGCTTTCTGACTGTCTAAAACAGTTTACTCACTTCTTCTCTAGAGTTCTCAGGCTGACTAAACTGCAGCTTACTCACTCTTTACAACTCTAACTCACCAACAAATCACACACACTCAAACTACCTTATCAAAGGGTTTGGGGTTTGGTTGGTTTCCAACTAGGGTGAGATATCCTTTACAATAAGAACAAATACAAAGGCTATGATATCTCTACTAAGCTTTGGATATTTCTATCAAATCTAGGCTTAGTGTAATGAGCTCTCTCCAATGTGAAACACTTGAGAAATTCTAGGGTTTTCGAGTGCTTCAATTTGCAAGAATACGAATGAGCTCTTGAGTTGCTGAAATTTCCCGTAACCTCTTAATGGTGAAGGTCACTGGTATTTATAGGCAACTTCTCCAAGGTCACTCTTTGAAAAACTATCCGTTGGAAGAGATAGCATCAAGAGTTTCCTCTTATGGTTATTGATGAACGACTATTTTTAGGGTTTGAACACTCCCTTGCATGTTTTAGGCAATATGCAGCCATGTAGCCAATGACCAATTTCTGCAGTCTGGAACATAGTACTACTGACAAAATTCAGTGTCCTATCGCTTTCAGTGTCAGTAAGGTACAGTGTTGTCTTCCTCTGATTGGTTCTTGTCTTCAGTGAATGTAGATAAACAAAACGGCTCTTTTAGGTCAATCTCTCTGAATGAGACAACCTTAAACAACACTTAGACTTAGTTCCTTTTGTCTGCACTTGAATGTTTTGGGCAATATCTATTCTTCTGAAAATATGTGTTTTCCCCAGTTCTGTATGTATTCAGATAGATATTTCTTCAGTGCCTCTGAACATTCAGGTCTTCCTGAGTCTTTAGTAACTTCTGAGTCTTCAGTATCTTCTGAGTCTTTAGTAACTTCTGAGTCTTCAGTATCTTCAGTATCTTCTGAGTCTTCAGTCTCTTCAGTATCTTCTGAGTCTTTAGTATATTCAGTATCTTCTGAGTCTTCAGTATCAAACCTTGATTAATATCTGCTGACTATACATTATGCAGATATCTTCCTTAATTATTCTATACTGAAACATGACTCAGACTATCAAGATTATCCTGAACATGTCATACTCAGGGGTTTTGGGATCTAATCAAAACTTCTTTATTAAATTCATCTCCCAACACGCTACGATTATGAGAAACAAGTTGGCCTTCCTAAGGCCTTTAATTGCATGAATGACTTCAACAAAAGCCTGCATAAGGTCTGGCTGCATGACCTAAAAATGCTGGGACCGAACTTCACATGGAATAATATGAGATCCGGCTCCCAGAATGTACTAGAGAGACTGGACCGCTTTGTTGCAAATACCACTTGGATCTCCTTCTTCCCAGAGGCTATGGCCCAAAACCTTGACTTTTACGGATTGGACCATCGCCCAATCCTTCTCACTCTTGGCCTCGCTCTGAATTCAGTGACTAATGATGCCCCCTCAGCTTTTAAGTTCGAACACAAATGGCTTATAGAGGATGACTATAAAAATACTTTGGATGAGTACTGGAGGAAATCAGCTTGCGATACTAATATTCACAATCGTCTTAAAGGCACGGCTGATCATCTCAGGAGATGGTCGAAAATCAAGGGTGGAAATTTAGGGCGCCAAATTAAAGACACCCAAAATCTCATCAATAAACACCTTAATGATGAAAATGAGCAGTTTGACCCTTCGAGGATCCGGCCACTGGAACGCAAATTGGAGAAACTTTTTTTTCAGGAGGAGGTTCATTGGAAGCAAAGATCTAGAGTTAATTGACTCAACTCGGGAGATAGAAACACTGCCTACTTCCATAAGACGGCCACGGGGCGCAGGAAACAAAATCACATTACTGCTATTAAGAATGACCTCGAGATCATGGTCTCGGAACCAAAGGATATCGAGAACACCATTATCAATTACTATTCAACTTTATTTAATTCGCAAAATCCTTCTGATATCGAATTAAATCGTGTGATTGACTTTGTTACCCCTTCTGTTACAGGTGCCATGAATGAACATCTGCTTAGACCTTTTTCGGTTGAAGAGGTCCGTAAAGCACTATTTGACCTAAACCCTTCGAAAGCTCCGGGCCCGGATGGTTTCACAGCCCTCTTATTTCAAAATGCCTGGGAAGAAATTGGTAATGATATCTCTCGTGAGGCCATTCAGGTTCTCAATGAAAATAAAAGTCTCCACTTACAGAACCCTACCATTATTACCATCATCCCTAAGTCCAAGGACCCCAAAACCCTTAAGGACTTTCGCCCGATTAGTCTTTGCAATGTTTTCTACAAGATTATAGCCAGAGCGATCACCAACAGATTCCGGATGGTGCTAGGACAACTTATTGACCCAAATCAAAGCGCCTTCATTCCGGGATGTCTCATCACGGATAACATCCTCTTGGGCTATGAATGCATGCATTGGCTGAGAAATAATAAAATCAAACATGGCTACGCCTCCCTTAAGTTGGATATGAGCAAAGTTTATGACAGAGTCGAATGGAATTACCTCGAAAGAATGATGTCCCGAATGGGCTTCGCCCCCAAATGGATCAAGCTGATAATGGAATGCGTTTCCTCTCCCACCTACTCTTTTAAAATCAACAACTCCATTCGGGGAAACGTTATTCCCTCCAGTGGCCTTCGACAAGGAGACCCACTCTCACCCTTCCTATTCGTTCTGGCGTCTCAGGGTCTCTCGGCCGTTATCAATGCCCACTCCACTTTGGGAAAGATTGAAAGGATTAAAGTAGCAAGAGACAGCCCTATGATTACACATCTCTTCTTCGTTGATGATAGTCTCATGTTCTTTAAGACCAACAGAGAGGATGTCCGGAATGTTAGACAATGCTTAAAGGATTACGAGAAAGCATCGGTCCAGGTGATCAATTTTGATAAATCAGCGATATCCTTTAGCAAAAACACCTCTCAAGCCAATATGGACTTTACGAAGACCTGCCTCCAGGTCCAGGTTAGCCAGGGGCATGATGTCTACTTAGGCTTGCCAACTTTCACAACGCAAAGCAAAAGACTCCAATTTGGATACCTCAGAGATAGAGTCGCTAAAAGACTGGACTGCTGGAAAAATCAATTCTTCTCTGAGGGGGGTAGGGAAGTTCTATTGAAATCTGTAATCCAGGCAATCCCAACTTATGCAATGTCCTGCTTCAGGATTCCTTCCACCCTTTGCGGCGATATTGAAGCATTGTGTGCTAGATTCTGGTGGGGAGGTAATGAAATGGGAAGGAAAATACATTGGAAAGAATGGAATACATTAACCAAACCCAAAGATGAAGGTGGGATGGGCTTCAAGGACCTCGTAACGTTCAACAAAGCACTTTTGGCCAAACAGATTTGGAGGATTATCCATTACCAGGATTCCCTGGTCGCTAAAGTTCTCAAAGCTAGATACTTCAAACATACGAACATTATGGAAGCAACGGTGGGGTCAAACCCATCCTATATTTGGCAATCCATTATGTGGAGCAAATCGGCCATCTCCAATGGGCTTTTTTAGAAAATAAATAACGGAGAGAACGTGAACGTAAGAAAAGATAGATGGACTTTGGACTTGGTTAAAGGAAAAATAACATCACACATCCCGGGTTATGAAAATGTGGGGTATCTGGAAAGAGCGATGCGATCTGACCCACAGAAAATGAAGAAATCATGTGACTAAACCGTCCCGGGTGATTACTTCTTGGACGGATACCTTTCTCGATCAATACCATTCTGAAAAGACTAAATTATTGAACAGACTCTCCTCAACACCAACATCACCCCAACAGCACCGCCTCCCAACTTCCCCCAACCTTTGGTCCCTGATAGTCAACGCATCCTTCAATGAAGCTACTCTTACCTTCTCCGTAGGCTTTTTCATATGGGATTCCGGGGGGAACTGTTGGGAAATTAGGGGTGCCCAGATCTATTCGAGATGAATTTAAATACATATTTAAATTAATTTATTAATTACTAACATGAATTAATCCTAAACCAATTCAACATAATAATCAATAAGCAAATAAACAACATGCGTACACGTAATTCACGTAAATCCTAAGCATGCAGAATCTAGGAATTACGTAAATACTAACCTCTCGTAGAGACAACCGTTGAGATGATGGATCAACCCAAAGTGCCTTCTCAAATATGTTCCACGTCCACGAACGTAATCCGGTGGGAGGATTATCAACGAACGATTTTAATTTTAAAGGAGAAAATAAAATATTTGGCCACCACCTTTGTGGATTTCTAATTTTTCAAACACATGGAATTGCACTTGGGGATGAAAAATTCATCCCCTATTTATAGAGCAAGGGGGGGACGAAAATTAGGGCTTTGTTGGTCATTGAAAAATTTCCTTGCTTCTTCCTCAAGACACAATCTAGAATATATCCAGTATATTTTATTTCCCAAAATATCTCCCAACAAAATGTTCTCCTCATTTCTTGTCCATTATTTTCGAAAATATCATATCAAATAGGAAGAAATGAGATCTTTTTCCTTTCTTGAATTTATGGGATAAACTTGTATCTCAAGAATACTTATTCCATAAGATATTTCCAAGAAAATCAAGAAAAAATATTTTCTCTCTCCTACTCATATTTTTCGAAAATAATTAGGAAAAATAGGCAAAATATTTTCTTCTCCTTTTCATTAATTGGACTTTAATTTTGGCTATTTGAGGGGCCTTTAGGAGAATTAAGATTGGACCTCCAATGGGCTATGAAGCTTTAATATTTAGCCAAAATATTATTCAAGCTCATTAATAATAATTTACTCCACTATAAAATTAATATTGAACTTAACCCACATTACGACTTCACAATAATATGGCTCCTGGTCATTATTTCCCGCGTTTAAGATTATCTTAGTCCATTAATTAATTAAGCCACTGAACAAACTTTATATTAATTAATATCTTTGTCCTTGGAGTAAAGATTCCTTTTCAACATTATTATCCATTCCTAAATAATTTTCCACTTGCAAGATTTGGTATGATAAAGATTCTGAGCCCACCAAGGGGACAAATCAAGCAAGCCGTACTTGCACGCGATTCTCCGTATTAAATCTTAGCAATCGTCATGTAATTAATAATATTACCCAAGATACAAGGTATCGAATCGCATTGATTCTCTTCCCATCATAAGTCAAAGCAATAGTTATTAATTTTACACGATCCTATTTAAGGAACGAAGATTAAGAAATAACGAACCACTGAGGTCTAATTCTTGTATATTCAAGATCAAGAATTTATCCTCCTCAGAGGTCCTATTCAACAAGATCATAATGCACTAGTCTAATCTCTTGGTCAAGACAAGTCAATATAGGCCTTACATTTCAACCTTTCATGATGGGTTGTTCATTTCCATCCCACCTGTTGTGAATTTGTACTTAGTCACGAGGAATTGTTAATTTGATCTTCGTGATCCGGTATCACCAAATTAACTACAATGTAACACGATCTTGACTTTTTTCTCGAATCCGCATGCAAAGAAATATATATAACATTCATTCATATTTAATGCAACATGTGATAAATAATTTATTTCAAAGAAAATAAATAAGAAATTCAAATTGGTTATACAAAGTAAAAAGCATACTTTTCAAGATAACCCCAACAATCTCCCACTTATACTAGTTTCAAAGTCCGCTTAAGTATACTACAACATGTCTCGTGGTTCTATGTGACATCTAATGTCACCCTACACCTAACCTAATAATATTTCTTCCACTTATACTCAAAGCAGATTGGCAACGCTCTTGACACCCATTCCTTCCATGTGTCTCTCGAATGTACTTTCGAGGCGCACTTTGTGAATGGATCTCGCTAGGGTTATCTTCAGACGCTATCTTTGCCAATTCTATGTCTCCTCTCTTAATGATTTCTCGATAAGATGGTATTTTCTTTCTATGTGTTTGCCGGACTTATGGGCTCTCGCCTCCTTGAATTTGCAATCGCTTCGGCGTTATCACAAGAAACCGCGGATCATGTTTTTAAATCCAAAACGACGCCCAAGTCCACCGGAAGTTCTTGAGTCAAATCGCTTTTTTCGCCGCTTTCACAAGCAACCATATATTCGCTTCCATGGTAGAATCGGCGATGCATTTCGCTTAACGCTTCTCCATGTCATGGCTCCTCCCCCATGCAAAACACACCCGAGGGTTGACTTTTCTGAGTCTACGCCCGATTGGAAATCTGAGTCCGTATAACTCGATGGGGATTAGATCGTTCGATTGATAAACCAACATTCTCGGCCATCGCGTGTCCTCTTCGAATACTTCCGGAATGTTCTTAATCGCAATCCAATGTTTTTTCCTCAGGTTACTTTGATATCTTGCCACCATTCCTACGCAAAGTTGGGGTTTTTAAATATATCCCTTTGTCTTTTGCACAACATTGCATACATGAGGCTTCCTACAGCCAAAGCATAAGGAACGCCCTTCATGTCATCTATTTCCTTTTGTGTCTTGGGACACATTTCCTTGGATAGATGGATTCCGTGTTTGAAAGGTACAAAACCTTTCTTGGAATCTTGCATGCTGAATTGCTTCAAAATGGTGTCTATGTACAAAGCTTAGAACTCTTTGGAAACTTTAACATAGCGCTCGATCATCATTTTCTTGCGATCTCGAGTGATCTTGATCCCTAGGATGTGACCAGCTTCTCCCAAGACCTTCATATCAAACTATTTTGACAGCCATGCCCTTATGTCTGACAACATCTTTACATCGTTCCCGATGAGCTGAATGTCATCTACGTATAGTACCAAGAATACCAAGGCAGTTTCGTCACGCTTTTTATACACACAACTTTCGAAATTGTTTTGATCAAAACCGTAGGATTTTATAACTTGATCAAAACACAGATTCCAAGCGCGGGATGCTTGCTTTAGCCCGTAAATGGACTTCTTTAGCTTGCAAACCAGATGCTCTTGGCCTTTTTCAATGAAGCCTTCGGGTTGTTGCATATAGATCTCTTCATCAAGACTTCTTTCAAAATCTAGGTGTGCAGCAATCGACAAGAGAATTCGGATGGACTTGAGAGATTCTATTTTAAGATACGAAAAAAAGGTTTCCTCATAGTCGATCCCTTCTTTCGAAAGTGTACCTTTTTTCGCCACGAGTCTTGCTTTAAAGGTTTCAACCTTTCCGTCTGGTCGCCTTTTTCTCTTGTATACCCACTTGCATCCAATGGGTTTTACCCCATTAAGTGGTTCGACTAGCTCCCACACTTTATTGTGATCCATTGAACCCATTCGGCTTCCTCGGCTTCCTTTGTTGTTTGCCAAGATGTCGCATCCTTGTCCTGGATCGCCTCGTTGTAGGACCATGGATCTGATTTTTCTCCTAAGATCAAGTCCGAGGACTCTCCGATCCCTAAGAATCGCTCGGGTTATCTGATAATCCTCCCACTACGACGAGGATCCGATTATGTAGGTGTGATGCGTGGTATTTCATCTTGTACAGTTGGCAACGGAGTTGGCCCCCTAAGTTCTTCTAAGGTAATCTCGTTTCTAGGCTTTTTATCGTCCTAATAGTCTTCTTCCAAGAATCTAAAGTGCGTCTCGACACGACCTTTTGATCTTCGAACCATAGAACATGATCCTTCGCTCCTTCGGGGTACCCTATAAACAACCTTAATTTTGAACGTGCATCCAATTTGCTTGTACCTTCCTTATCCAACACGTATGCGGACACCCCCGCATCCTCATGTGTCCTAAGTTGGGCTTCCTTCTTCCATCCACAATTCCCTAGGGGTTTTTGGAACCGATTTGGATGGCATTATGTTTAGAATATAAGCTGTTGTTTGCAAGGCGTAACCCCAAAACGATATTGGTAAATCCAAGATAACTCATCATCCCCGACCTTACCATTTCTAGAAGTGTTCCGCTTTCTTCATTCTCGCAACCCCGCTTTTGTTGAGGGGTACCTTTGCACGATCTAACTGGATGCAATCCTTCATCCGACAAATAGTTCAAGAATTCATCGCCGAGGTATTTCTTGCCTCACGATCGATCGTAGAAACTTGATACTCTTTTCCTTATGATTCTCTGTTTGAACCTTAAATTCTTTGAATTTATCAAAGTCTCAGATTTATGCTTCATTAGGAAAACGTACTCATAGCGTGAGTAATCATCGATAAACGTAACGAAATACTCGTAGCCTTCTCTCGCTTTGATTTGCATTAGACCACATACATCGGTGTGAACGATCTCCAACACTTCTTTAGCTCTAAGCCCCTTGGCACCAAATGCCCTCTTGGTCATCTTACCCTCCAAACATGATTTGCAAGTTGAAATTGGTTCAATCAGGAGTGACTCCAATGAACCATCTTGGACCAACCTTTGGATCCTTTTTGGATTAATATGACCTAATCTTAGGTGCCAAAGAAGTGTCTCGTTCACGCTTAATTAACGCTTCCTTTTACTTGAAATAGTAGATGTGTTATAGGATGCATTGTGTGAGTGATGTGCACGAAGCATAATGTAGAGATTGTTCTCAAAAGTTCCATGACGATAACCACATCGTTATTTAAAAATAGTAATATGTTTATTAAAACGAATGTAATATCCATCGCCAAATAGTTTTGAAATCAAATAAGGTTTTTAAGCGAAAAAACAGAACATCAAGAACATCTCTTAAAATTAAACTTCTATCTTCAAAAAAGACAACAGACGCCCCCATCGCTTCACCGCCACTCTCGTTGAAGATCGCTTAAAAAAAACTTTGTGATGGGGATCTCACTTCCACTTTAGCTATCGGGTCCGCTTTGAACCCGCGGAAGAAAATATGATCAATGGATCCTGTATCCATTACCCACGAATGGGTAGCATACGCCGCTAAACAAGTTTCAACAACTAGTACGTGAGAATTACCTTTCTTTCCATTCCGCTTGGGATTGGAACAGGCCGACATCCAATGTCCTCTTTTACCGCACTTGAAACACTTTCCCTTTAGATTTTCTTTGACACTACCAGCATTCATCATCTTACCATTGTCATTGGCAACAGTTGAGTTTGATTGCTTATGGCTTTTGGTCCTCTTCTTCTTCTTGCCTTCCCTTGGCCTAGAAGATGAAGACGGACCACTTGCCGTTAAAACTCGAGTTTGGTGCCCAATCAACATCTCTGCCGAGACCAAAGCTTGCAACAAATCAGCTAGTGAGGCCAAAATGCTCAAAAAAATTTGGGCAGAGAGTGGAGTACCAAATCGATTTGGGTCTCCAGATCATGATGTGCACCCAGAACCTCAAGTTTGTTCAGATGGGCCATCAATTTTGAGGACGTAATCCCTTACGGGGTTGTCCTCCACCTTTTTTCAGTGAGAACATCTCTCGTAGGGTGATCTGACGAGCCCCGCAATTTTGACTCGTCAGTTGGCTCATCTGATTTTTGGTGTGTTAAGAATCCACTTGTACTTTTGTGCAGTTAGGACAATCATAATTTTTTGTTTCCAATCAACATAGTTTCCAATACAATTCTATTGACTTTAAGTATATTAACAGTGGATTAAAAGGTTGCGACATGCTGAACTGAAATAAACACGCATCTTGTGTCGATATCCGGATCAACACAAAGAAAATCACATAATTCGATCACATGATTCATATTGAAATCTCAAAAAAATATGAACATGCATCAGCCAACATCTCAAAATAGTTTTAAATGAGCCTCTTGGGAGGGTTATCATTTAAATCACATTCAAGCAGGTTACAAACAAGAACAATTACAAACCTTTAATTTAAAAAAATTAATAGTTAATAGTTGGCATCCCACTTGACCAATATAAAATTGACAGGACTTCGCAAAGTATATGCATATCGATTTTATACCTAAGTAATAACCATGATTAAATACATCTCCCAATTACTTACTTCTTTTTTGATCGAGCCTCTTGGGAGGGTCATCGCCGCCACTAATAATAATTCACAATCATCCTTTTGAGAATTTATTCATGTGAAAAAGCTTTCTTTTTGGCATTCCTTGGGAATTTCTCCAAAAGATTTCACAAATAAATAAATCATGGAGGTCAAAATTAATTTGATTCAAAACCAAATTAATTATTTAAAACATACTTAGTAATTTTTGAATTTGAGATTTTTCGTTGAGCAATTCTCATGCAAACACATTTAAACAAATTAAATAAAGCATAAGAAAATACAACTATAAATCAAGTAAAGCGTAAAAATAAACATATTGGGCACAAATTATCCAATTGTCATGGTTTGATTTTTTCTTGGCTTGATTTTGAAGAAACGCCGTCTTGAATTTCTCCCACTCGAACGTCTCGAAAAGAACTCCGTCTCAAAACGCCACGCCAAGTAGTCTCGTGGATGCATGCCACGCCCGATTCGCTGGCCCTCGCCGAAACATCAAATTTGCACAATGTTTGCAGCTTAGCATTCACACAAGATCGCCTCAAGACGGGTTTCTAAATTTCGGTAGCTTTAGGCGGCGGTGGGTTGGTTACTTACGCGTTGCCTTCAGTTCGCAAACGCGGCAAGTACCGCTTGTTCGGCATGTCGGCGCCTCAGGCGTTCCAAATGCCTCCTTCGGTTGTTAGGAATTAAAGCAAGCAATTATGGAGAAAATAATGGAAACAACGAATTAAGGAACAAACAATTTGGTTACCCGGTTAAATGTCAGAATTACTACGCCCTGGGGGCACTACCAAGTTATAAGAATCCATTAATTGATTCTTGAGAGAGATCTACTATATCGTATAAGATAGTGCAAGTAGTGCAAGATACAATGGGGGAGTTAGGGGGTTATTTATACAAAAAACCCGAACTAAGAAACTGGGCCAAAACCCTATATTTGGCCCATCCTAGCCGAAACCCTATTTCCGCGTCCAGGCCTTCAGAACCGCTCGACCTCAGCCCTTGGTCGAGCGGTTCTCGCCGATCACATACATTGCTCGAGCCCTCACGGCGCTGATAGGGCGCCAACCGAGCACACCGCTTGACCTCGAAGCGCCGGGTCGAAAAATATTCTCGCATCCCTGCATCCCGTTTCACTCAGGCTCCATAACTCAACAATCTCCCACCTGGAGACTGAACCTGGAGACTGACACTGGAGCGGAAGTGCACGACCTCAACTAGGTTGAACGTCTTGTCCTCCCCGACTCATTCCGAACGCCTTGTCCTCCCCGACTCATTCCGCAACTCGCACTCCAACAATCCCAACAATCTCCCCACCGAGATCGACTCCAACTCAGAATCTCGCCTTCCCAATCTCTCATCGGCAAGAAACCACGACTTCGAAAGCAATATCCCTCAACGCTCGACTTCAATCCACACTTGATCCAAGCAACGCCCCACAACATCCTTCTCGAACTCAGATCGGCCCATTAAGACCGCAACTCGACCTCACGTCCATTCGATCCAAGCAATGCCCCTCAACATTTTTGATTCGCACCAGAACCAAACAACGTCCCACAACATTCCCTAGAATCATTCGGCCACCGATTCCCGCACGATCTCAGGCACGTGTCTAACACCCATCTTGATCTTGCATCCAACCTAATACAACGATCTCAGCCACGTGTCAACGCCCATCTTGATCTTGCATCCAACCACCTACTCCAAGCAACGCCCCATACTTCGCGAACTGCCTACGGAACCCGCTCGACCTGGGGCTTTGGTCGAGCGGTTCTGCTCAACCAACCAGCTTGCTCGAGCACCTTGTGCATTCTCGAACGTTCAGTGGTTGTGCCCGGTCGCATACCGAACGACAAATCTAAAATCCGTTCCATCAAGCTTCTCAACAGATGATTTCTTTTACCACCATAATTGCTCCCACCAGATCCCTTGAGCCTGATGCTCTGATACCAGTTGTTAGGAATTAAAGCAAGCAATTATGGAGAAAAATAATGGAACTACGTAATTAAGGAACAAACAATTTGGTTACCCAAATTAAATCAAGAATGACTACGCCCGGGCACTACCAAGCCAGAGAGATCTACTATATAGTATAAGATAGTGCAAGTAGTGCAAGATACAATGGGGGAGTTAGGGGGTTATTTATACAAAAAACCCAAACTTGGAAACTGGGCTAAAACCCTAGATTTGGCCCATCCCGCCGAAACCCTATTTCCGCCCAGCCTCCTAACCGCCGACCTCGAAATTTCTTGGTCGAGGTTTCCTTCGATCACATACATTGCTCGAGGCGCCCTCATGGCGCCGATAGGGGCGCTCAACCGAGCACACTGCTTTCGACCTCGGCGGCTGGTCGAGCACCTCCTCGCCCTCACGATCCTGTTTCACTCAGCTCCATAACCCAACACGTGCCTCGCTTTCGCCCGGCGCCGCCCCCAACATAATACCGCCCGTATCCAACCACCTACTGAAGAACATTCGCTTACGCTTCGGGGCCGATCCCGCCCGATGTTCGGCGTCGTGCCCGCTCTCCACTGGCGTTTGCGTCGGCAGCGTACCTCCCTTTTGGATTGCGTTCACGATGCACGCCGATGTCTTTGTTCCGGATCCGCTTTTAATTTCGCTCGCGTCTTCGTCTTTGATCGTTACAATTTATTTTACAAAATAAATAAACATATATCTGAACCGGTCTATTACATTGAACAAATCAAATAGCCTAATCTACTGTGGATTTTCTCACGAGAAAAACAAATTCGAACGAGTCGAATTAAAACCATTCATACGCATGAAATAAATAAACACATTAAATATCATGACAATTGGATACCTGCAAAACAGATCTAATAACTCTACTATCCAATTTTTAATAAAATTTAATGGCCAACATAATTTAAATAACAATTTAAATACAGAGCTCGAAACCGAGGCTCTGATACCAGTTGTTGGGAAATTAGGGGTGCCCAGATATATTCGAGTTGAATTTAAATACATATTTAAATTAATTTATTAATTACTAACATGAATTAATCCTAAACCAATTCAACATAATAATCAATAAGCAAATAAACAACATGCGTACACGTAATTCACGTAAATCCTAAGCATGTGGAATCTAGGAATTACGTAAATACTAACCTCTCGTAGAGACAACCGTTGAGATAATGGATCAACCCAAAGTGCCTTCTCAAATATATCCCACGTCCACGAACGTAATCCGGTGGGAGGATTATCAACGAACGATTTTAATTTTAAAGGAGAAAATAAAATATTTGGCCACCACCTTTGTGGATTTCTAATTTTTTCAACACATAGAATTGCACTTGGGGATGAAAAATTCATCCCCTATTTATAGAGCAAGGGGGGGCAAAAATTAGGGCTTTGTTGGTCATTGAAAAATTTTCTTGCTTCTTCCTCAAGACACAATCTAGAATATATCCAATATATTATATTTCCCAAAATATCTCCCAATAAAATTTCCTCCTCCTTTCTTGTCCATTATTTTCGAAAATATCATATCAAATAGAAAGAAATAAGATATTTTTCCTTTCTTGAATTTATGGGATAAACTTGTATCTCAAGAATACTTATTCCATAAGATATTTCCAAGAAAATCAAGAAAAAATCTTTTCTCTCTCCTACTCATATTTTTCGAAAATAATTAGGAAAAATAGGCAAAATATTTTCTTCGCCTTTTCATTAATTGAACTTTAATTTGGGCTATTTGATGAACCTTTAGGAGAATTAAGATTTGACCTCCAATGGACTATGAAGCTTTAATATTTAGCCAAAATATTATTCAAGCCCATTAATATTAATTTACTCCACTATAAAATTAATATTGAACTATCCATCTTAACCCACATTACGACTTCACAATAATATGGCTCCCGGTCATTATTTCCCGCGTTTAAGATTATATTAGTCCATTAATTAATTAAGCCACTGAACAGACTTTATATTAATTAATATCTTTGTCCTTGGAGTAAAGACAACTCAACATTATTATCCATTCCGGAAATAATTTTCCACTTGAAAGATTTGGTATGATAAAGATTCTAAGCCCACCAAGGGGACAAATCAAGCAAGCCGTACTTGCACGCGATTCTCCGTATTAAATCTTAGCAATCGTCATGTAATTAATAATATTGCCCAAGATACAAGGCATCGAATCGCATTGATTCTCTTCCCATCATAAGTCAAAGCAATAATTATTAATTTCACACGATCCTATTTAAGGAACGAAGATTAAGAAATAACGAACCACTGAGGTCTAATTCTTGTATATTCAGTACCGAATAATTTATCCTCCTGTAGGTCCTATTCAGCGCATCATAATGCACTAGTGTAATCTCTTGGTCAAGACAAGTCAATCTGAGCCTTACACTTCAACCTTTCATGATGGGTTGTTCATTTCCATCTGGGTTGTGAATTTGTACTTAGTCACAAGGAACTGTTAATTTGATCTTCTGTGATCTGGTATCACAAAATTAACTACAACGTAACACGTACTGACTTTATCGAACCGGTATGCAGTAAATATATATAACATTCATTCATATTTAATGCAACATGTGATAAATAATTGGGGTAGAGTTATAAATAGCCCAATGTAAAAGTAAATATTCTTTTATGTCATTAAATTTCAATTTGTTCTTTTCTAGCCAAGAGAATTATTATTTAGACCCTTATACCCCTACTTAATTAACTAAAAGAATTAAATAAAATAGGAAAAAAAATAGTTGTCTTCTTAAAAAAATATCAGCAGTATTTTCTCCTAAAAATTAAAATAACTTTCTATCTCCCTCATCCAATCAACACTCGTGTACTACACCATATTCAAACATTAATTCATCTCGTACCATATTTTATTAAATTTGTACTATCATTAATTCACCCCGTACCACACTTTATTTAGGGTGTATCATCATTAATTTACACCCTACCACACACTATTGAGGTCGTACCACCATTAATTCACCTCGTACCACATTTTATTTAAGCTCGTACCACCATTAATTCACCTCGTACCACCATTAATTCACCTTGTACCACAATTTACTTAAACTTGTACCACCATTTTTTCACCCGTATCACACTTTATTGAAGCTCGTATCATCATTAATTCACCACGCACCACATTTTATTTAAGTATGTACTACCATTAATTCACCTCGTACCACCATTTTTTCACCCGTACCACACTTTATCGAAGTTCGTACCACCATTAATTCACCATATACCATATTTTATTTAAGTCCGTACCACCATTAAAAATTGGTCTTTTTAAAAAAGAGTGATGAGGGTATAGTTGGTAAAAAAAATATTCTCTTGGCTAGAAAAGAATAAAATTAAAATCATTGACAAAAAAGAACTTTTTAAAATAGAATTGGCTAAAAATTGGGGTTCCGTCTAAATAATTTATTTCAGTAAAATAAATAAGAAATTCAGTTTGATTACACAAAGTAAAAGCATATTTTTCAGTATAACCCCAACAGGAACTCCACAGGGAGCGGGATATCACAAGATTGCACCCCCAGGCACGGTTATGGCTGTTGAACTCATGGTCATTGGGGGGGGGGGGGCTTGTCCTTCTATTTCGATAATTTCCACGAACCGGTTAATGTCTTTTCGGGCTGCATTGACGCCATACAGGCCATTCATTCGGACATCACTTATAAAGACTATGAAGAAAACATAATTATCTGGGCTCGCAACCTCTCTCAACACACCTCAGTGAAAGGTGTTTGGTACTATCCTCGTTCGGACAATACGGCTGCGCACTCTCTGGCTCAGTTGGCAACTAAATCTCCCCACCCTCAAGATTGGGTGGACGATGATATTCCTGGACATATTTTGTCCTTAGCTCAGGATCATCACTCTGTTTAATTTGATTAAGAGCTCTCAAAAAAAAAAAACAATAATTGAGACTCATTTTTGGGTCGCGTCACTCTCATGCACACATCATTGCCATTTAAAATTAATAAAATAATAATTGAAGATTTAGAATTCCACCAAACTCTGCCGAACAATGTTCTCTTTTTCTCATAATGTGACGAAATAACGAGATAAGTACAACAAAAACACTACTCTACAATGGAACACAGATGATATGCGACATTATAACCCAAAATCTCAAGGTCTTGAATTCGATGCCAAATAATAAACTAAAATCCATAAATTTGAAATAATATAAAAAATGTCATATTATTATATCCAAAGGTTCCAAATCATGGGGTTTAAATAGGATTGATTTTTTAAATAAAATCAAAATTTGAAATTTAAAAAATGTCATTTTATTATATCCAAAGGTTCCAAATCATGAAATATATTTTAATTTATTTCAAAGTATGTAAGATATATAATATCAATATTTCAATTCAAAAGTAACTTAATTTTTTTAGGATTAATTAAGAAAATGATGACCGTTCCACTTTTTTTTTTTATTTTATCATGAACTTTTAATTTTTACATTTTGAGACATAACCCTTTAAATTTCTATATTTCGATATACGTTGGAAATTTCCAAAACCTACTGTCTATGTGGTATCGAAATTTCAATGAATACCACAAATCTAGTGTAATCACAAAAAATAATGAAGAACAAAACCTTTTTAATTATTTTCTTATGACTAATTGAGAAATATGTGGTTTTTCATGTGACAGCTAAAGTGGTAGACTTGAACGACTCGAGTTGCCACGTCAACTAAAAAAACCTAAAATTTTCATTGTGTATCAAATTACAAAATAATATAACCATTGCATTTCTAATTGAAAAAATAAAAAATTCATGATAGAATTATAAAAACATGAAAATTTCTAACCTTTAATTAATATACGTTGAATATTAATATTATTGAAAAAAAGAGAAACAATCCACCTAATTATGTTTTGACAGCTTAAAGACACTTTTATGGAGAAGTTTATGTATCAAATTCTTTTGAAGAGTTTATAATTCTCAAAATTAACAATCGTGCAAGTTTTAAATTACCTAAAAAAAGTCATAATAATAATGATTACCAATCTTGTTATTATTGCTACTTGGTAGCTGATTATATTGGTGATAATAATAAGTAGGGTAAGCATCGATTGGTTGGATCCTCAAGCCGGACCAAGAAATCCGAAAACCATAGTTTTCTTTTTAATAATTTACAATGAATTAAAACAGAAATTATAGCGGAACTGAATACAAATCGAACCGAAATTCTTGTCTGGTTTGATTTTGAACTGAAAAACTGAAAATTTAAATAAACTTTTTCTATATTAAATTGCATAATATATATATATGAAGAATGGGTGTATATATAAGCACCCAAATTAAACAAAATATGTGCAAAAATATTAAGTTGTTAACAACACATAAACTATATAAACCAAAATACGTGCATATTATTTGTTTTGCATATCTATATATTTTGTAGTTGCTGAAAGCAAATTAACCACACTTCTTCTTTGTGTCTCATGGGTTGAACACACATTATTATACTTAGTTGATGTTTGTTTTTAGAATTTTTTTAAATCTCAATTTAGAACTGATTTAAAAATGTTAAAATTCAAATACTGATTTTAAATTATTAAAAAATATCAAAACAATAAAAGTATAAATATTAATTTTTTTCGGTTTAGCAGGAATTTTCTTTTCCTAAAAATATAATTCCGAAACCAAATATAAAAAAATTTAGAATTTAGAATTGATATCAAATTATTGACAAAATCTTGTGTGAACCCGAATTCACAGTAAACTCATTTTTTTAGGGTCACTGTTATGTGGCAAAACCTTTCATTGTTATGCATAAAAATTATTACTGTTATGCACAATTTTTTTTTATGCATAACAGTGATAGTTTTTACACATATGGATGATAGGAGTTCATGTATAGACCTGGTTTATAGGAGGGTTACTTTAAATTATTTAAATAAAATTTTGAACGAATTTTATATTAGTTGGATTCATTTTTTTTTCTCACCCTAACAAATGTTTTTATTAACACGAGAAGCTGATCATCTGTTTTCTTTATTTAACGCCAAATACATGATACACCAAGGAAAGTTGTTTTAATATTATACGAGTTATATACTACTCCCTCGGTCCCGATAATTACTGCAACACTTGTCTTATTTGAACGTTCCAACATTACTGCAATACTTTCAAAATAAAAATAAACATAATATTAATACACTCACAACACCATTTTTTGACAGCTTAACCTTTAATTAATATATGCTGAATATTAATATTATTGAAAAAAAGAGAAACAATCCACCTAATTATGTTTTGACAGCTTAAAGACACTTTTATGGAGAAGTAAGTTTTAAATTACCTAAAAAAAGTCATAATAATAATGATTACCAATCTTGTTATTATTGCTACTTAAAGTCGAGGCAATAGTTGAACTCTCTTTCCGTAAGACGATATTGCCCCGTACTCCGGTGCAATACGGTATCATGACAATCGCCCCCCAAGATACAACGACTTTAAAGCTTTCCGACCGCTGCACTACGAATCGGAAACTATCGGCGAACGGACTCAAGTATCCGGAACTTTCTTGACACAACTATAATGCAAATACTACAATTCTAAAATGACATGTATGCATATTGTAGTTGAATATCTTGACAACTCACAAAGTTGTCTTTTTTATCGATGTGAAATTGATTATTGAAATCAATCAACCGATGAAATGAAATGAACAATGTGGGGTCTATATATAGACTTTCAAAAGTCATAGGTAATAGTTGTGACTCTTCACCATAAACTTCATTTTTCCAAAAGTCGCAACATTTAGAAATAGACAGAGAAAAAAAAAATTGGTCCCATAACTTTTCTGTAATCCAATTTTGGTCCCAAAAAATTTAACTATCCAATTTTGGTCCCATAACTTTTGTGTTTGTCCAATTTTGATCCTATTTAACTAAAACGACGTCGTTTTCGATAAAAAAAATTGGTCATTTTTGGTCACACACCCGATCTGAAATCCCCAATTTTTGATTGAAAACGACGTCGTTTTAGTTAAATAGGACCAAAATTGGACAAATACAAAAGTTATGGGACCAAAATTGGATAGTTAAATTTTTTGGGACCAAAATTGGATATGGGACCAAATTTTTTTTTTTCTCGAAATAGACAACTATTCGCCAAAAGGAATGAGTCAATTTTCCTACGGGACACATCCTTTGGAATAAAGTCTTTTTTGTCACAATTTATTACTATCACTATAATAAATACATTCATAATGTATTTATCCACTTATTAAATGACATTAATTTCTCATTCAACCAAATTTGATTTTGAGAATTCAAACCCATTATTCATTTCCACAAAAATGAATTATTAATGTCACTTAACTATTTGGTCAAAGCCAAAAATTCCAACAATCCCCCACATGAATGAAATTAATGCATGCAAACCTAAGAAAGTTCCGACGAACCATTATTGCATCGGGATAGGCAGCTTGTGGCTTTGAACCTTCCGTAGTGAAATGCCATCGGATTTACTCGCTGCTCAGTGAACACGATGTCTTGAACTGGTCAATTTTTTGTGTAAACCAAGACAATGACATACACACAATAACTACTCTAATACCCTTTTGGTTCTCACGTTGTTGTCCATTTCGGCCGTGGACCATATCTCGGATTCATAAGTGTGTACTGAAATGTCAGTTGAAGCGGCCCCACTTCACACTTATATAGGTGATCTCCCATCAAGAGTACCCTGCAATACTCCACCTTTTACAAGTATAGGAATCATTAAAAGTTGTTGAGCTTAACCTCACCACACGTCATCAGGTTTATGCACCTGAAGGTGCAATTTGCACTTGAAGGGAATCGAGAATGAGCTTGAAATATATTTTTCAAGTACGTAACTGAGTGTTTTATAACTTAGTTGTCTCATTGAACCAAGTTCTTGGGATCCTCCAGTCATCATGGATGAGTTACCGCTACGAACACCCTGTCATGTGTGGGTTTTAGCTCCATTCCCCTTACCTGTTATCCTCATAAACATCTCATCTTTAACCGGCCGGGTTTTATCCCAAATGCAATAATCTTACAATTCATTGCATATTTGTTTAGAGGATTTTTATGACACCACTCCCCCACATGTTCACTAAGTGCTTGGAGTCTGTGTCAAAATATCCAATTTTATTGATGTGTATATATATCAACACGTCTGGATATTTGCATTCCATTTTAGAAACATATGATTTGTTCATTATGGACTGGTGCTTGAATCTTTACAAGTCAACCCCACACTTTGATATAATTGTAGGACCACTTTATCCTTTCTTCATGATTCACATGATCTTATCTCCTTGTGTGGTGACTTTCCAATGACGTGATTGAACAAATCCGTATCACTTGTGGAAAATATTCCACTTGGCACCATCTGCCTCAGGTTTTCCATTTAGCTTTAACTTTAAGGCTATGCTTTTGCTACCCACCTTACATTCGAATGTATCCATGGAGACATCTCTTTTCCCCGCATTCAGATGTAACTGTGGCGAGACTTCATCCCTCACATTCAAGTTGCTTGTCCATCTATTAATATTCACCAAATATTAATTTGGACACAATCTCGAAACGAATTGGAAAACCAAACGTTTTTTAATTCATCATTAAATTCAAATTTCTTTGCTGGACCTTAAAATCTGTAATTTTGTCAGTTCCAACAAATCCGAGTTTGAAAATTTGATTTAATAATGATCAAAATACCAAGATTAAATTCAATTTCAAGTGGCCCGTAATGCCACCTTTGACTCTCAAATAATTTCACTGAATTATATGAGTCAACAATCCTTTTGGATTAAATCTAATCCACAATTTACGCTCTCAAGCGTGATTTTAAATGGGGCCTTAATTGCCATCATTTACTCGTGAACAATTCCAAAGTGAAATATACGAGTCAATTGGATTAAATCCAATCATAATTTGAACTCTAAAGTACAAATATTATCTATTGGGCCAGAGAATTAATCATAGATTCTTTTCCTAAGCCCAACATATCAAAAGACACAATTGAACCATAGCATACGTTTGACTCCACATGGGCAAATCAACTTAAAAATCAAAACAAGCCCATGTGATCAAATTTTTAGCTAAATATGTTGACGGCCCAACATAATGGCCCATTTTGATACAATAGAAAGGCCTACCAATCAAACTATTTCATCAAATGAAATAGCCCACTTATTTAGGATAATGATGGACGCGCATCAGTGAATAGTCAAGGAGAAAAGAATACCTCATCTTCTCCAATTCTGACGCTTACGGCTCACTTTCTTTTCGCAACCGGCGTTCAGGAACGTTGTCTTCAACCATTTTGAAGACATTTCCCGAAAATTCATATTTTCTTCGCGGATTGACTAGTGGCAAGATGCCAACATTCATCCCGCCGCCATCGGCCGAATTAGATAAGGAGAACCGCGAGCCTCGAATAAATGGAGCCGCCTTTCCTGCCACCCCCAAGCGCTGCACGTTCAAGATTCCATTGAAATCCTCGAACGCTGCCGATTAGGAAGTAAGAGAAAACTCACAATTCTCTCTTACATTCAACAGTCGCGTCGGTTGACTGTAAATGGTGGACGGAAGATCATGCCTGGTTTATTTGAGAATGACCAATCATCCATTGAGGAATCCGGAAAGGCACGACTTACAGCCATTCAGGCCCGGCGATTACATCAACCCGCTGTGAGTTAATCAATTGATTGAACCTGGTAATAAATGATGATTTCAACGCCATTGCAGGAGTACGCCACTCTAGTTCTCGATCGATTAACACAGTATTCTGGGAATTTCCGGCGCGACTAACTGCAATTCGCGGTGGGAGACGCCGCCGCTCAGAAATTTCCAAATATTTCCGTAGCCGCTACAATTTGCGATCGCTGCCAACGCCGTTGTCTCCATCAGACTCGTCCAACCTTTCCGGCGACAGCACTGAATGGAGGCATAAATGCTTGCAGCATATCTCACAAGCAAATCAATTAATCATTCCGTGAACGATTTTTGAATCGTTAATTCGTTTCAATTTTAACTGCACCACTCCTTGCCAGTCGTTAGGAGGGTTGCTCCGATTAATAATGAAACTTGAAGGTGTTCGAACTAATTGCCTTTTGACTGCGCACCAGGTATTTGCAAAAAGTCCGAAACTAAGTTCTGCATTTTCTTCAGCAATTCCTATGCACCAAATATATTACTATAAGACATAGTTTAAGAAAATTCAATTGAAATTCACAAAAGAATTTAAAAAGAACTACCCTGACAGAGCGAGTAGTATCCGCAGAAATAGCCTTTCTTAGATACACACGAATATCGTTTTACGATTGTTGAAAAAATTATTTTGGTGTGTGTATATGAAAATGACTATGCAGACACTGACACGGTAAAGTCGAGGTAAGAGTTGGACTCTTTTTCCGTAAGACGATATTGCCCCGTACTCCAGTGCAATACGGTATCATGACAATCGTCCCCAAGATACAACGACTTTAAAGTTTTTTCCGATCACAAGACTACAAATCTAAACTATCTACGAATGGACTCAAGATCCTAACTTTCTTGACACAACTCTAATGCAAATACTACAATTCTAAAATGATATCTATGCATATTGTAGTTGAATATCTTGACAACTCACAAAGTTGTCTTTTTGATCGATGTGAAATTGATTATTGAAATCAATCAACCGATGAAATGAAATGAAACAATGTAGGTCTATATATGACTTCTTCAAAAAGCCATAGGTAATAGTTGTGACTCTTCACCATAAACTTCATTTTTCCAAAAGTCACAACTTTTAGAAATAGACAACTATTCGTCAAAATGAATGAGTCAATTTTCTTACGGGACACATCCTTTGGAATAAAGTCTTTTTGTCGCAATTTATTACTATCACCATAATAAATACATTCATAATGTATTTATCCACATATTAAATGACATTAATTTCTCATTCAACCAAATTTAATTTTGAGAATTCAAACTCATTAAATTTATTTCAACAAAAATGAATTATTAATGTCACTTAATTATTTGGTCAAAGCCAAAAATTCCAACACTTGACTGGTTTGATTTTCAACTGAAAAACTGAAAATTTAAATAAACTTTTTCTATATTAAATTGCATAATATATATATACATGAAGAATGGGTGTATATATAAGCACCCAAATTAAACAAAATATATGCAAAAAATTAAGTTGTTAACAACACATAAACTATATAAACCAAAATACGTGCATATTATTTGTTTTGCATATCTATATATTTTGTAGTTGCTGAAAGCAAATTAACCACACTTCTTCTTTGTGTCTCATGGGTTGAACACACATTATTATACTTAGTTGATGTTTGTTTTGAATTTTAAGTAGTTTTTACAAATTGATTTTTCAAACTTTACATAGGAGGTTTGAAATTAATCTTGATATATTAAGATGAGTGTTTGTGTTTTTTGTTTTGTTTTTGAGTAGTGTCATAATATGTTATACTGTGGTAGTTATGATTTTTTTAAATCTCAATTTAGAACTGATTTAAAAATGTTAAAATTCAAATACTGATTTTAAATTATTAAAAAATATAAAAACAATAAAAGTATAAATATTAATTTTTTCGGTTTAGCAGGAATTTTCTTTTCCTAAAAATATAATTCCGAAACCAAATATCAAATTTTTTAGAATTTAGAATTGACATCAAATTATTGACAAAAATTTGTGTGAACCCGAGTTCACAGTAAACTCATTTTTTTAGGGTCACTGTTATGTATAACCTGGTTCATAGGAGGGTTACTCTAAATTATTTAAATAAAAATTTGAACGAATTTTATATTAGTTGGATTCATTTTTTATTTTTTTTTTTTTTTTTGCTCACCCTAACAAATGTTTTCATTAACACGAGAAGCTGATCCTCTGTTTTCTTTATTTAACGCCAAATATTTTGTTTTAAATAAAATTTTGAACGAATTTTATATTAGTTGGATTCATTTTTTTTCAAAATGGATTTTTTTTGCTCACCCTAATTTTATTTCAAATGTTTTGTTGTCCATTTTAAGTGTTGCACACGAGAAGCTGATCCTCTGTTTTTATAAATTATATTTAATTAAAATAAAATTTATTTTACATGATACACCAAGTAAAAATTGTTTTTAAATTATTATACGAGTTATATATATTTTGAATTAGACAAAAATTTGTTTAGGCAGCGTTCCTATAATGCAACACACTTAACATTTATTCTCCAAAACGTGTTAAAGTGTCTTAAATACACTGCCTCAAAATTTAAAAAAATACAATAAATCATGAGAAACTAAGCATATTATATATCCATTTTAGGTTTATTGCAATGCAGATCGAGAAAAACTACCGTCTAACGGTGTAAGCAAGGAGAAACAAAAAAGAGATATTGCTTCTTTGAGGGTCAATATTTATTTGACATCAAATTTAGGGTTTCGACTATGCTGGAGGCAGTAAACCCTGAAGTAAAAATCCACCATTTATTTAGTTTTTATTTCTTAATTCCACCCTTTTTATTCGTAATATTTAAAATTAAATTTGTAGCTCAAACCATGCCTTTAATTTTGACAAGCCTTTGATAGAGAGATTAAATATAATTCTTATATTTGTGTTTCAAAAAGAACTGTTTCCTTATAATAGCATTTTATGAATTTATAAATTTTTTTGACAAAAATAAAATATATAGATTTATTATATTTCCTTTCCTTCCAAAGTAAGATTGCAACAATATAAATTTGAGACTTATCCATTCCAAAGTGATAAACAATTATTCTCAAGTTATATCTCGTATCACATTGAGACCATTTCACTCAAGACCTTGCAATCTTTGTAAGTTTCATTTGTTTTATCAGCCTACATATTTGAAGAATAGACTAAAGCGAAATAATAACATGAAAGTGAAATCTATTTTAACAAGAGCGTAGCATGTTAAAACATGTTTCAAAACATTTTTTTAAAGAAACTTTTAAAACTTAAATAATTAAGCTTCCATGATATGCATGCGTATAAATTTATTAATTAAAGGTTTGTTGACACGTGTGATGCAGCTAACCCTTGCCCATCCGTTCTTTCCCGGTTCCTCAAGAAATATCCAACCGTATTGTTTAAAGGTTTGTTGAAAAAATGATGGTTCAATTTTTATATATTTTGAATTCGGACAAAAAACGGTTCGTTCCGTTCACTGATTCGAACCGTTTTTTTTTTTTTATCAAAATACAAATAAAAAAATTAAATTGAAGTAAATTTAAAGAAGATGAAGCAAAATCTTATGTTATTAAACATACAAAATTACAAACAAATAACAAACAACTCAAAAAATTTACAACTTACAACTTAAAAGTTACAATTTACAAAATTTATTTAAACAATAAACATGCTAAATTGCTAATGTGGCAAATTACAACTTAATGCTAAACATACAATTTACAAGTAATTTACAATTTAAACATTAAACAATAATTTAATACATTACAAAAATTACAATTTACAATTTACAACTTAAAAGTTACAACTTACAAAGGTAAATCTAAAAAAATACAATAAATTACAATTAGAAAAATTAAAATAATGAAAAGAGGATAAAAAATAAAATATATCCATTTTAGGTTTTTAAATTTTAAACTTAGAAAATTCAGATCGAGAAAAAAATACCGTTTCTTACCTCAAGACTTAAATCTTAAAAGATTTAAGCTTCACTTTCGGTTTCGTTGTGGATCAAAGGAGAAACAAAAAAGAGATATTGCTTCATTTTGTGTTCGATGAGGGACATTATTTATTTGACATCAAATTTGAGGGTTTATGTCGACTAAATGCTGGAGGCAGTTGAGACTCTAGCTGCCTGAAGTCATACTCAATAAGGCCACCATCTCTTTTTATCAAAATTTTCTAATTTCTTAATTCCAAAAGAAGGTGTATTTAGTAATTTTTTTCTAAGAAAATTAAATTTGTAGCTCAAAAAAAGCTAAACGGGAAAATTTAAAAAAGACCACGACCGAGGATTTGACAAGCCTTTGATAGAGAGAAATTGAATTTTATAAATATAAACATCCATATATTTGTTTAGTTTTTGGACAAAAATAGAACTGTTTCCTTATATCCGTAATAGCATCATAATATATAGAAATTAATTTTTGCAATTTTATGAATATTTTAACATGTATATTTTTCATCCATTTGATTAAACTTGTTTTAATATTTCATTTGAAAATTGTACATGTCGATAATTTTATTTTTTAGTAATAAAACTTGCAAATCTCATATAGACTATTCTTCCCATTGTTGTGCAAAAAAAAATGTTCAATCATTTGCCAACATTTTACGACCATCTACCATCATAAAACTTTTTAAAAGTTTATTATTTTTCCATTTTTTAAAACTTTTTGATTCCAAATAAAGATTGCAACAAACCGTCTAACACACAAATTTGAAATATGACTTATTCATTCCAAGTTCATCTAAAACTAGCCAGATATAAAAATGAAATTAAAATATTTTTGTAAGAATGTTATATCTTGCAAAACCGTCACAATTTTTAGAGCAATATTTGACGTCATCGGATATCAAACTCTCTATTTCAATTAAACGCTTTTTTGAATTGTCCACGTATCATCAATCCAATGACAAGTAATGCCCATATAATTATGCTTTTGAAAATGATCTTTCCCAACATATAGAAAGTTTCTAGAAAACATTTGTTTTTTCAGCCTAAATTTTTTTTTTGATTATAATTTGAAGAATAGAACAAATAAAAATTCGAAAAACTAATAACAAATAAAAGTGAAATCTATTTTAACAATCCACGAGCGTAGCATGTTAAAACATGTTTCAAAAAGTGTTTTTTAAATGTTCATTTTTTTTAAAGTATTAAATGAACTTTTAAATATTTAAATAATTTTTTGAAGTGAATGGTGAATATTTTTCGGATTCCATGATATGCATGCGTATAAATTTATTAATTAAAGGTTTGTTGACACATTTGTGTCCGATGCACACTCCATGGAATATTGAATTGTTCAAGGAGGGGAGGAGGTGGAGGGCTCTTTCCTTTTCCTCCTCTAGGGATGATTCTGCCCCATTTTATTTTATGTAATATAAAATATAAAGTAGAATCAAATTATAATGTATAAAATAATAAAATATATCAATATAGATAATATATGTGGAATTATGAACTTTAATAAAGAACTTAGAACTTAGAACAAGAGATAACTCAAGAATTGATCAATTTGGATCAAGTTGGTGCAAAAAAATGAATACAAATATTTATATTCAAAAATAAAAAATAAAGTCACTCGAGGATCAAAAAAATCCAATTTAATCAATAACAAAACGTGTGTAATTTCTAATTCGGGGCAAATTTTAAAAATATTTTATCCCACATATATATTGTTTGTGATTAATTAAATCGGATTTGAACCCCAATTTCGTTCTTCTATGTCATTTTTCATGTTTCAAATCAATTTTATTTTTTTATAACTTTAAAAGACAATATTTATATTCAAAAAGTCACTGAGTCACCAATTTAATCAATAACAAAAAGTGTGTAATTTCTAATTCGGGGCAAATTTTATATTTTATCCCAATATATATTGTTTGTATTTTTTTTGAACCTTTTTTCTTCTATGTCATTTTTCATGTTTCAAATTAATTTCACAATTTTAACACAATGACACCTGGATATGAAAATAAATATATTTTTTTTTTTTTTGCGTATGTCATTAACACACAATATAAAATATAAAGTGGAATACTGAAAATGAAATACTATGATATCATTCCACACACAACCCCCCAATTGACCGCCAATGCGATATTCAAATTTTCAAAATGCTTAAACAAACATGACTGTCACTCATCAACATCACAAACGAATAAGATTAGTCTATTTTATGATGATTCCGCGTTTTATTCGTCTGTCACGCTGTTACCCAACCAATATCCTTTAACTGAAACCAACGGTACATGAAAAACCTCTAGCGGTACTCCGGAAATCGCAGAGAAAATCAATGGAGAAAAGGCTCCGGTCGTCGTTGAAAACCTCCGCCGAAGAAATCCTCTCCTCCACTGCCAAATTTCCGTTAAGTTCCTCCAAATCAGCCATTAAAACCTTAATTAACAGCTTAAAGCCCTCATCTGAGTTAACTTCCACTCTCCCACACTCTCTTCACAATGTCGTTTCACACGGCATTTCTCAGTTCAAAAACTCCGATTCAACTTTCACGGCGTCGCCGGTGACGCCTGCGGCGAAGCGCGTTCGTAGATCCGCCAGAAACAGGAAAGGCGACGGTGTATCTCATACCCAACCCCGCGAAAATGGGAGGCAGTCTATCGCCGAAAAACTCCAGGTTTATGTCTACATTTTGCGCCTCTGCGTTTTCCACCCTAGCAATGTGTTTTCCGTTTCTGTTTTGTTGCCAATTGTACAAGAGTTACACGATAACTTAATTTTGTTCGAGTCCGACTCGATTTTGCTGTCGGGGATTGCGAATTTATGCGAGGAGTGGTGGAAGGGGGGTTTATCAGGGAAAGAAACCCTAATTTCTCAATCGTTGGCGGTTATTTTGTCGCGCTCTTTGACTTTGAAGAAGAAAGTTGATGTTCATAGGGTTTACACGCTTCGAGATGCCTTCGTGTTGTTTGATTTTGAGGATGACAGTATTGAGGACTTGAAGAATTTGATGATTCGCTGTGTGATTTCACCGTTGTATTTGAAGACGGAGGATGGACGGAAATTCAATGCGTACTTGTTCTGTCTTAGTGTTCAGCTCACTAAGGAATTATGTGCAATGATAAAATCGCAGATCCCATTTGGGCGCAAATCAATGTTAGAGGCGTATGGTGAAATTGTCTTTAGAGCATGGAAGGCTGTGGAGGGTGAATGCAAGAATGAGATTGAGGATGGGTTTTTACAAAGCTTGGTGGAGGGTGGTATATACGCCAGCACACCAGCATTAGCTGCATCAATTAGAAGGGTTTTATTTGGTTTTGTTCAACAGAGAACAGCAGAGGGTGTAGAAAAACTTATTTTTCATCTGGCAGAGCCAGTGATTTTTCGGTCGCTTCAGGTATTATAATTTGTTTTGTGACGATAGAAGTTGAATGTTATGTTTATTGCTGGAAATCCTTTTCACTGTTTTGATTCTATTAGCATATCACTCTACAGTACTTATTTTGTACATGGACAACACATTTTAAATTCCTAAATCTGATAACAGTATTGCATCTGAATCTGCATGAAATAGGGGCTTTTGCTTTAAACTATGATGTTAATACCTTGGTTAATCTAAAGGAAGAAATGAAACAGAGATGCACTTTTAGTGGTCATAAACTCTGTGCTTCTGTTCTGATGCTTAATTTGTTGCATACATAACAAAATACACAGATAGAAGCTGTTAATATAACCCATTCTTATTCTTTGATAGCTGAAGGAAAACTAAAGTAGGTCTGGGTTGCGTGTTAGACTTGTGCAGTTGTGTTAGCTTTATTATCATGCTTGATTCAGTGTAGCAAGCTGGAACGTTAATGGATTAAACACTTAATTCCTAGATATGAATGTCTAATTTCTATGAAGTCCTGGTAGGACTTGTCTGCCTGTCTGTCTTTTATTTGTTTATTTATGTTATCCTTGCATTGTGATGCATGTTAGTAGCTGCAGCTGCATGAAATAAACAGAATTATGACAGACAAATAGTGACAGAGATATGATGTTGGGCTAAAAGTTCTAATTGAGCGTGTTCTTGCATATAATTGTCGCGAATATACTATGGTGTTTGTATGTTGGATATTTCAAATGCTGAAGTGGAAGTTGATCAATATTAGTGCAACAAACACGATGCTCATTTATGTTTTGTCAGCATAAACTGAATCTTTTGTCATTCTCACTCAAGAAGTTGTCTCTATTATGTAATGTTGCATAGTAATGAAAAGGAATGCTGTGAAGAAAAAGAAAATATAATGTGTAGCTGATGTTTCATAATCATAGCATTGTGTCTTCTGCAGGTTGCAAACTCAAATGTTCGCCAAAATGCATTGCACTTACTCCTAGACCTGTTCCCTTTAGAAGATCCTGATGCCACTAAAGAGGATAAAGACATTCTACTAGAAAAGCAGTTCTTTCTGTTGGACAAGTTACTCATGGATGAATGTCCAGATGTGAGACTTGTAGCAGTAGAAGGCAGTTGCCGAATTCTTCACCACTTTTGGGAAGTTATTTATTCACCAACCATTACAAAGATTATCACCAAAATTTTTGATCACATGATTCATGATGTTTGCACAGAGGTCAGGCTCTCAACAGTGAATGGTGTTATATATTTGCTGGGCAACCCTCAATCTCATGAGGTCCTTAAAGTACTTTTACCTAGATTAGGCAATCTGATTGTGGATTCTGCATCAGTAGTACGTCTTGCTGTTGCTGATCTCCTCCTTCTCATAAATGAGATCCGAAATTTTCATTTTCATAAGGTAGTCAGATACATCTTCACTTTTGTCCCAGTTTTGATTCATTTTCTTTGCTATTTTTATTAGTTGTCCATTTTGCTCCTTCAGATAGTGCGTGTTGATGTGTTGTTCACAACTCTTGCTGATGACCAACCAATTATCGCGAGGAAAATTACAAAACTCCTGATACCATCTTACTTCCCATCTAAAGTGACAGAGGAAGAAGCATGCAAGCGCTTTATCACTCTCATTAAAAGATCTCCTAGAGCTGGAGCAAGATTTTGCGAGTTTGCAGCATCAGAAGGAGCATCTCTCAGATCTCTTATGAGGCTTTTCAAGACTGTTATTGGTTTGACTGTTTCATCAGATAAGCTTGACAAAGACCAGATTGAGGGTTTGCTTATTGCTGGATCTCACCTTTGTACTGATCTTGTGAAGGACACTTCTCTCAAGGCAAGTCTCAAAGAGGACTTGTCTACTAAGAAGCTGAAGATCCTTTTTGCAGTTGCTTCCTCTACACGAGCTCAATCTTCTATCTGTAACATTATTTCATCTACATCTCTGAATTCTGCTGGTGACCTTTTTGATCCTTGCATGGATTTGATCACTAAGTGCAGTGGTTTGTCGAATAATGTTGAAACGCAAGCTGAAGTGAGGTCTGCTCACAAGATGATGTTATCGTGTGGTTGGTTTGATAACATGCTTGAATCTCTGGTTGGGGTTCTGCAAAGAGCTGCGTCTGGATGTCAGGCAAGTTTTGGTATAGAAATAGGAAAACATAGTGTAAAGTCGGCAACAAGAATGAAATCTAGATCATCTAAGAAAGTATCATCCAAGTCAAAACATAGCAACGAGAAAAAAAGGGAAATAAAGGAAGATTATGAACTTGCTGTTGGGGTTGCCCGGCAAATAAGGGACTTGCTTCAGTCTGAGAATACAAGGAAAGCTATTTTAGGTTCTGGAATTTTAGAAAGTGCATACTCAGCGCTGAAGGTCCTTTCTGAAGCTAGTATTCAGCATTCCCTGCAGTATGATTATATGAATACATATATTGTTTCTGCATACACAACTCTAACTTTGCATATGTCTCTTCATAACATCAAGGCAGATGGAAGCAGCGATTCACAGGCAAGTGGTGCTAAACTAATTCTGAATGATATGGTTCTGTATGCATGTTTTATTCACTTTTTCTGTGGAATGAACTGGCATTTTTTGAACTTTTAGTTATGTTCTTTAATACTGTGAGGTTTCACTTCAATAACTGCTATAATGAAAACCAAATGTTAGCAAACACATTGCACAAAGACTACGATTGACTGGATTTTTTTCTGATTTTGGTGATTCAGCCTTTTAATTAATGAAATAGTTTTACTCGATACTTGATGAAGTATCTCATAGTTCTTGTTATCAATTTTATGCATCCAAACAACAAGGAAAATATAATTTCCATATTGGTGGAGCATTTACTATTGAAGGTGACATTGTCCATATCCCATTTTAAATTGTACATTAGTCCTCCCCTTTTGCTTCTCCTCACTCCGCAGCCATTATTGTTCGTGTAGTGTAAGCCTGTGAGGATACCACAACTACAGACCAAGATTTCCAAGGACGAATTATTTATATTGCAAGTGACTCTTCTAATCAGGCGACTGGCAAGTAATAAAGAAATGCAAAGCATGAAACTATTGCTTCCACTCTCGCCGACCTTTTGCTTGAACATTGAAGCAATTAGCAGCGATGAAATAACTGTGATCCTTGAACAATCTTTGCATAACTCTTAGGTCATTGAGAGAAAATCACGCTTAGAAATCTTAATGTGTTTTAGCATGCAGCAGCTACTATTATTTACGGTTAACTTTAAGTCACATTTTCCAGGTTTGGACATTAAATTTGTTTGCTAATTTAGCCCATTTATTACCAGGAAACTATCACAGAATTGACGTTGGACCATCTGCTTCGCTGTGCATCGTTACTATTTAAAGCCAACAATGGCAAAAAACCTGGCAACTCCCTTCCAGAATCACGAAATGCAAGCACAACCCCACCTGGATCCAGCAAAGATGCTGGAGAATGTAGAACTGGTATGTCTCCGTTTTCCTCTTTTCTGAATGGTGAGAGACCGAAAAAAAGATTTCAGATTTGCAGTTGTCGTAGTGAGTCTAGTGACCTTGATAGACAATAAAGTAAATAATACTATATTTTTACATTCTTCATGTTTCAACCAAACATGATGTGATATATGATCCATATAGTTAAACCAACATAATGGGGGTAAAGATTGAATTATGGTGGTTGTTGGTGTTTTTTTTTTTTTTTTTTAAATGGTGCCTGTAACCGACAACTAAGAAAGAATATTTATGGTACATTGTTTGGATCAGTCTATCCTTAAACCCCTTCCTCTTATGTCAATAGTTTCTGAGATCTCATATACATGTATTATCTTTATTAATTTGTTGATAATTTTGCACAGGTACCAGTTTGGTCAAACAAACAAGGATACCAAATATGATAAAGGCATTAACTTCAATTCTGAAGTTCATCGTTGATGCAACTGCAATGAATCTTGCTCCTCGCCATCATCAAAGATGCTTGAATTTCACAACAGAAAATGTTAGATTCATCATTACAAACCTAACCGAACAGGCAATTGCTCAGTTCAATGAAGAAGACATAAAAGATTTAAACATTTGCTTGAAAAGTTCACTTACATATGGAGCCAAGTTACTTAATACAGTCCTCAAAACTTGTGGAGATCCAGTACCTCAAACAGAAGCTTACAATCTTGTCAACCAACTGTTTAATCTTATCGTTACAGTAGAAGAGCTTCTGGGGTATGGAAATGCTTCTCGTTTCATCACAGCCGTTCAGCCATGGCTTCCTGATCTGATTCTAGCTTTGGGGTCCCACCACTTGTTGAAACAGACTCCTGATTCAACTGAGAATTCAACGTTCCATTTCCCGTCATGGTTTCGCATTTTAGCTAGGATTGACTTTCCTGAAACTGAGAACGTCCCAAATTCAAAGGATTTCTCTGCTTTCAAGAGACTTTTGGAAATGATGTTAAAGCTTCTGAATGCAAACACTGAAGTACTAGATGCTGTGGGGGTTTCTTTCGTAACTGGTTCACTGAATGCACTGAGAAGCAAGGATTTCGATGTTGTCTTGGGTCTTGCACGTTTTGTTTGTCTGAAACTAGTAAGGGATGAAGATGCAAACTGGAAAGAACTCAAGTGGATGTTGGCATCTTTGGAAGAGACGTACCGCGAAGTGGTTAAAGAAGCTGAAGATGGAGGTAATAGGGAGGAGGATAGAGAAAAGTTATACTGTGCTAAGGCATTGCTTGAACCTGTGTGGACCTCTTTTGTTAATGATAAGAGGGGATGTTCAATGGATGAAGAATGACAGGTAACCAGCCGTTGCCAACAATATGCTCGATTGGAAGGGGGATGAAAATGATGTTTGAGATATAAGATTCTTTAAAGTGAAGATGATTATGCTGCTATGTTGATAGATTTGTTTCCTCACTTTATTACTTGTCTATTTCTCATTTATTAGCTCCTCCCGGCCTGGAAAATTTATCAGCGCCGGCATTTTCTGTTAAATTCTGTACATAAAGTTTAAACTGAAAAAAAGGCTTCTTTTTCTGGTTCGATACGGTATGTTGAAAATACCCTTTCATACTGTACCAAAAAAAATTGGTGAATTTCATATGGATATCGTACCAAAAACTCTCAATATACCCTTTCATACTGAAATTTTGGGTATATGAAAAATATTTGTCGATACGTATTGAAAATTCGATATATCGAATTTTTTGAATGGTATACCGAATTTTATCAAGGGAGTATACAGATGTTGCACAGTGAATTTGTTACTTGTAAATATCATCATCATCACAAATTCAAATACAATTGAATGAAATAAATATGTTTTTGATGAATTTGTTACAAGCTATGGTTGATTAATTTTCTACAGGGACATGCGTTTTCAAGGCTACAGCAATGGGCATTCCTAAGAATCCGATAAAAATGCAGATGAACCATTGGATGAAGGAGAGAGGAGTGGTGCTTGCAAATGTGCCCAGGTATTCAATGATAATGATCTGGAATAGCACTGTGAAACCTAATACTAACACGAATACATAGTTGTCTAGTATCCCATCCAGCACATCTACTTTCTCCATTTCTCTTGAATTCACCTCATTAAACAGCTGCAAGATAACATCCATTATATTATGACATCATTAGTTGCAATGATCATGATCGGATTAATTGCCCGAAACCCCCTCGTGGTTTGAAAAATGTTGCGCGAAGTATCCTCGTGGTTTGGAAGTTGCACGAAACCCCCTGAGGTTTATTAGATCAAGCGAATTATCCCTTTTTTTTAGAAACGAGCTAACAATTTTATCTATTTTTTTCTGTTTCTCGTGTTATGTTCTTCATAGGAAATTGATAAAATCGTTAACTCATTTTCACAAAAAAGGGGATAATTTTCATGCAATTTTCAAACCATGAGGGGGGTTTTCGTGCAATTAACACAAATGTGTTGAAGATAATTGTGTTGAGAACTAAGTTGGGGTTGGGGTAGCGATGAAGCATGAGAATGGTCTTGCCATGTGCCTGAAGGAACCATATCACGAGAAACTGGTACAGCGATTGTCCTAGAATGTTCCTCCACATGACGACGCTGATGAAGTTTCCTTTCCTTCCGACGGGAGTTCTGTTCATCAGTTCGTCGTTTGGAGGCTCTGTTGCTAGTGCAAGAGCGCCGAGCGTGTCCATTATCATGTTCACCCACAGGAGTTGGACAGCAGTTAGGGGAGCACTTCCTGGAATTAAGCACCATCATTTGAAAAGGTAAAAGATTCTGTAGATGGATGTACATCATTTTTTCAAGAATGTATGTTGTAAAGAGAGATAGGTTTGTTACCAGTTCTGCAAGCTGAATAGAAGTTTACAGCCAATGCCACAACATTAACAGTTAACTGAAACTGCACAAACTTCTGGAACCCCATTTGGCCACTGTCACGATTGTGGAGAAATTGTCGTCCAGAATTATGACGTCCGCGCTCTCTTTAGCCACCTGAATTCATTCACAAAACGGAGTCATTCTCTTCTACACAAGTGGAGGGTGAAGAAGCATTTTTTTTTCCAAAGTATTCCCCTCACAACTTTGATTTTGAAAAGTGCTTTCTAAACTGTGAGTAGTGTTTGCGTTGAAATACCTCAGTTCCAGCAATGCCCATTGCAAGTCCGATATCGGCCTCATGAAGAGCCGGAGCATCATTGGTTCCGTCACCAGTTACAGCCACTACTTCATTAAACGTTGTCCTCAAGTGCTTCACCAATGTATGCTTGTCCATAGGCGAAGAACTAGCCATCACCTGTAAAAAATAAAGAACACACAACATGCATGGAAAGAAATTAGACATAAACTTCTATGAACCTGGTTTATGGAAGTTTTATGGCGAACTCGGTATATTGTTTAGCATATGAAGTAATACTATTTAGCATGTGAAATATCATTGCTTAGTGATTTTGTAAGGAATCACATATAAATTTTTAAAAAATTAAATAGTGATACTTGGCATGCTAAAAGATATTACTTTAAAGAAGTGAGCCTACTGTAGAAATTAGGATTGTACTCATGAATTAACATGTTTACCTGGATCTTGGGAATTATTTCAAGCAATTCCTCCAAACTCTTCTCCCGAAAAATCGGACCTTCTATAGCTATACCATCATCAGTAAGTATCCCACATTCTCTAGCAATAGCTTTAGCAGTGTTGATGTTGTCTCCAGTTACCATCCGTACAGTTATACCAGCCGAACGAACAGAGTGCAACAGGCTCAGGAACACCGGGACGTACAGGATCCTTGATCCCTACAATCCCTATACAAGTATATCCTGTGGCTGGGATATGATCATCTGCAGAGAAGCCGTTTTCAAGATCCGTATAAGCAAGACATAACGTCCTGAGAGCCTCGTTTGCAAATTCATTGATCGTTTTGTTCAAATGATTGATAGATGCTTCATCTAATGACACAACTTCCCCACCCGTATTGTTGAAAATGGATTGAAGCAAGATTTTAACAACGGGTTCTGAAATTTGAGACTTCATTTCAGAAACACTTCCTTCACTGCTCAAGTCAATCACATGATTTCACCACGGTCATTTTGTTCGTAGTTAAAGTCCCCTTTTTATCACTACAAATGTTCGTTGCTGAACCCATCGTCTCACAAGCAGCAACATGGCGAACGAGCGCCTTATCGTTCATCATCTTTTTCATAGCAAATGCAAGGCTTAAAGTCACAGCTAATGGCAGTCCTTCTGGAACAGCTACAACTACAATTGTCACAGCAATTGCAAAATACTCCAACACCTCTAAAGCATCATCCCCCGACCATTTTAAAGTCGTTCCCTCATGCCATTTTAAGCTCATCATTCTCTGAACTAAAACTGTAAATGTCACAATAGCAAAAAATAGACCAAGCTTCCCAATAATCGTAGCCACCCCGTTCAATTTAACCTGAAAAGGGGTTTCATCATCGCCTCAATTAACAGTGCGTATGAAGTAATACTATTTTGCATGCAAAGTATCATTGTTTAGTGATTTTGTAAAAGATAACATATTAAATCAAACACTTTGTAAATAATGATACTTCATATGCTAAATGTGATACTTCAGAGTTAATTTCATTGTTATTCGTGACTTAGTGCTATTCTAGAAAGAATCATTTACTTTAACAATTTTAGTCCACACTGTCCAATTTTAATATTTTTCTTCTTCTTTATTTTATCAATTTTATTTCAATTGTGCCTCTTTTAATCCTTTATTTTACCAATTTTAGTCATTTTTCCATTAAAAATGACCAAAATTGGTCAATATGGAATATTAGGTAGGAAATTAGTAAAAAAATATTAAAATTGGATACATATACATGATGAAAAAATGTAATTATTTCGATAGGTTATTGGTCTAATTGCACTGAACCCAACAAATTATCACCGCAATTGCACCTGAACCGCCAAACTTCTTTGTGTTGCACCCAACTATAAAAACTATCAAATTTTGACACAAAAACCACTTAAATCATTTTCGGCCAAATTTCTCCCCATTTTTTACAAGTGTGTCACACATGTTTTTTAAGAATGTATTTTTGTCAAAATCCTATATACTACGCAAATCCTTTTTTCTCCTCTCATTCTGCAACTAATTTGCAAACTCTTTCTTCCCGAATCTGCATTTTTTCATTAGGTTTTAAAAAAAGATAAAAAAATAATAATAATAATTAAAAGTAAACAACTCGTGAATCTGTTGCCGAATACGTGGAGAAAAAAATATTTGCTTAGTATATACGCCCTCCGTCCCATTGTATTTGTCCCACTTTCCTTTTATGGACGTTCCACTACAATTTTCTCAGTCCATCACCCATGACGTACATATCAAAAAATGATAGAAAGTTGGCCTGAAAAATTAGTTCAATGGTCTGTGTGAAGAAATTAATAGTTTGTATAATTGGGTAGAACAAAAAAATAGTTAGTTGCTTTAAGTACAATTTGTGTAATGGTTTGGTGCAATTCCTGTAATAATAAGGTGAGTTTAATGCAATTAGGCCTAAGTTTAATACTAAAAGTTTAAAGTAGAGAGTTGAGTTGAAGCTGCAACGGAGTTTCATCTTCACTCAACGTGGCCATTGAGTCCTCATCTTACAAGACCCATCCTGCACCTTCGTCCCGGATAGCAAAAACGGGTTATCCACACTTATCATAACCGGGTCACTCTCTAACAGAAAACCCGGAAAGAAAAAGGCCGTCAGCCCCCAGGGAGTAGATGGTAAATTGACATCCGCTTCCGGTACCCGCCCCTCGTGACTTGCACGGACACCTTCTTCTTCTCCTTATCCAAATCCCGAAACTGCAGAGACTGGTGGTAGTCACGAACACTACTATGGTGCTGTGACAATTAATATATTGACTTTATGCAATTTTAATTTCAACATAAATCCTTTCAACCTCTAAGATCATATCATGAGGTCAGATATAACATTATCTTTAACATCCATGATAAATCAACAAGAAACAGCCATTTTTCTTACTCATGCACATTCATTACAAGACAAGGTTAACCTTACATCAGATACTACAAACCTTAGTCATAGAAAAAAATGTCATCTCACTACATAAATTCAAATCAACCACACATTAATCACAAAGATATTTTGTAACAATCAAATTGAAAAATGGATGAGAACCTGATTAGTTTTTCGCATTGCAGCAGCCTCGTAACGCTTGGAAAGATTGGCGGTGAAACGGAACCTCCGTTTGGGGTTCTTGACGACCCCACAGAACCTCCGCTGCAACGTCTCATCCGGTGAATGCTTCGAATCCACATCCCATTTGTCACTCAAGAAATTCTCCATTGTTTTCTTTTATTTTTATTTGGATTTCTTCTTTGATGTAGCTAATTGTATTCCTTTAATAGAAGGTTAACTTTAATTGAAATCTCCCCTTTAGGGGATGAAAGTGAGATTGCATGATGAATGTTGAGAGTGAAAAGAAATGCAAACAAGTTTCCTAAGTAATTTTGATCCGAAATTTAGGATGCATGAGGATGAAAAGACTAACAGAACAACGGTTTTAATTTCTATATATAGCTGTCCGTGCACTGCGGGGGTCAAAAGCCTTATTGCAATTTTTTTAATGTATATATTATTATCCACAATTTAATGATACTAGTACTACTAATGTAGAAATTAAATACTTGAGTGAGATGGTCACTTTAATTGTAAATGACCTGCAGGTAGAAAAAAATATTTTTGTTACGAATGCATGGTATATCATATATAATTGTTACACATGCTTTATCAAGAAAACTAGTTACAATATTAGAGATCTCCCTCGTATTAATGGTTTGAGTTAGTTCTTCGCGGATCAATTATACTTGGCAATTTAAATTAAATTAGAGATGTTAAACGATATAACCCTAACCTAGGGGCGGGATAAACGACTCACTTTAAGAGGTCGATTAATAGTAGAGATCGGACTAAACCAGCCACTAAACACTACAAAAAAATAGTGTATTGACTACGAAATTTCAAACAAAAATTATTAAAAAAAATTATTACTACTTAAAAAATGTTCATAAGCTATGAGAAGCATCTCCTTTCAACTTTTACTTTATACAGTAATTTTTTAGAACTTATTTAATCTAATAAAAAAAACACTCCACGTTATTTATACACACAATTTTAAATGGCTATACTCACTTATAATTTTTTGCAAACACCTCCCTCAACACAATTTTTTTTGGATTGATTTTCAAATCATTTTTTATACTTTCACAACTAGTTATGTCATTATTTGAAAAAGGAATATATGGTCTGTTATCGAACTTATTGTTTGCAGCGTATTCTAGAGCAATATGTCATATACCTCATTTTACACAGTATAATCATTGAGTGTTTTGAAAGTTCTTACTTTTTATATTAAAATCATTAAATTAAATTAAAGATGAAAAAAAAAACAATAAATATACTAAGTGCTTATTTTTTTGAAAAAATTTATTTAAAAACTTTAAAAATAAGTGCTTTTAGAACACTTCCTAAAGTTTCAAAACAGGTGCTTAATCTGGAAAAACTAATTTTCTAGCACACACTTTTGAAGCTAGCATTAATCAAAAACCATGCCAACAAAGTAGTGAGTCTGTAAACCACTAATACATAAGAAACTTTAATAATTATTGTAAAAGTGATAAGAAGAAGACATTCAACTTTTTTGAAGGAGAAGCATTTTTATATTATCAAGCAACTTGAACTGAATGAATCAGTAAAATTGGTATCCCAAATCACAAACATAGATGCAACGAAACCGATAAAACGGTTTAGAGGTGATAATTTTGAAAGCAAAGGAAAATGGGATTGTTTCCAACACCATTCTCAACCTTTGCACCACTAACTACATAATTCAACACAATTCAGAATTGAACACAGAAAACATCCTACGAAAACAAGTAACAGGAAGAACGTGTACAACTAGAATATGCGTAGCATAGAGTCTTTTAGAGGGATTCAAGTTCAACAACTATAATGGAAAATGCAAAGGCGTAATGTAATTGGTGTTGGATCATAAAGAAGTTAGAAAAAACTAGCTCTAAAAATCGAATCAAAATAGCATTTCATCAACGAGACGTCATTCAATTATTTTGATGCAATTGTTCCAATTGTCTCAACCAGGCAATTCACAATTTACTTAAATAAGATTTCATATTCAAAATATAAACTAAAAAAAGAACAGATTCGAGAATTCAAAATGAGATTACACTGGTCTCTGATAAAACTTAATCTATTAAAATCCAACAATAATCAAATTAAACATACTGGATCAAAACTAGTTTGTTTACAATTTAAAATCAACTGCGAAATAAAACGGGTGAAAATAGCTCTGCATCATCAAAGAGACTAATGGGAAGTGATTCAATCCAACATTTAGGTGCAATTGCAGGAAATTCACAATTACTAAAACAAAAATTGATATTCATCCCATGGTCTCAAACATAAACAAAATAGATAAAGCAAGATTCGAGAATTCAAAATGAGATTATACCTCTCTGATAAAACTTAAATCTATTAAAATCCAACAATAATCAAAATAAACATACCAGAGCAAAACTATAACATCAAAACTTACTTAAATCGACCTATCAATCAATCGACGGACTGCATAATATCCTCCGCCGTGAACTTAGTGCCCTTGTCCTTATCCGCGGCAGCGCGGCCCTTGGCTTTGCGGTCGAGGAGCGATTTCCGGTCCTTATCGAGTCGGAGCTTCGTGATAACCACTTTGGATGGGTGAATGCCGACATTGACGGTGGATCCGTTAACCTTCTCGCGAGTGATGCGCTCGATGTGGATGACCCATTTCTTGCGGTACACCTGGACCACCTTGCCCTCACGCCCCTTGTACGTGCCGCGGACCACCTGAACCTCGTCGTCCTTGCGAACGGGCATCGAACGTACGTTGTATTTCGATCGGAGGTCGCCGGAGAGAGGAGCGCTCATGATGACGCGACGGACGCTCGACGGCGCCGTGAAGTGAGCCTTACGGCTCTTACGACGGGAGGAGGAGACGCGTGGATTGAACTTCATTTTCGCCGCCGATTTGGGGAGGTAGGGTTTCTGATGCTCGGTGTATACAGAGGAATTGAGCCTAGGGTTTTGCGTATTTATATAAAGATATTTATTGGGCTAATTTTGGTTTTGGGCCTTGTGTTTTTGGGCTTTTCTTATAGTATGTTAATTTTATGTAAAATTAGATTTTGAATACAATAATCGTTAAACTAGTAATAAATGTAAAAAAATATAGTACTCCTTTCAGGTATTTCATAAGTTCAGAATTTATTGATCTTTGAGATTCATAATATTATCATATTTTAGTTTTCAATCTATAAAATCTTGTAAATGGGCACATAGAGATAGACATTTCAAAATGGGCCGGCCCAACCCCAGCCTATATATGGGGAGCTTTGGATTAAGTATTTGGGAGCGGGCCTATTTAGGCTGGCCCGCACGGACTGCGGGTTGGAGTGGGTTGTGGCGGGTTGGGTTGGTTCGCGGACTTTTTAAAAAAAATTATTTTTTTTAATAATATCGTTCAATTTAATTAAAATACAGAAACATAAATACAAAAAATAATTTATTTCTCACTTATGCATCAACATATAAAAAATATTTTTTTTATCACGACTATTTTGTGAATATTGTTGTTTAATCTTTAAGTTTATTGTAAGTTTTGTTTGTTTTTTTATTCATCGAAGGCATTGTTCATTGTTCATATGTTGTTTAAATTTTACACAAACTCTCATGTAAAACATGTTCATACTATGAAATTAATACCATAAAATGATACCACATTATTCTTATAAATTAATACTTCTAGCATTTAATGTTATGATATCAATTTACAAATATTATGATATTAGTTTATAAACCTACTCTAAAATTTATTATAAATAATACATATAAAAATAAATTATTAAAAAAAGTTTGCGGGCTAGCCCGCTACCCACTATGGCTGAGGTTGGGTTGAGTAGTTCTCGACCCAAGCCCGCAGTGGGTTGGCCCGCCAAAACCCGCAAAAATGTGGATTGAAGTGGGTTGTGGATCGGCTCAACCCGTCGGCGTTTGAGCAATATTCAAGTTGGGATTTGTGTTTAGCTGTGGACTTGTAGAACTGGAATTAGGTGTGAAACTAATAACAAACTTGTACCCGCACAGATCAACCGTATGATTTCCATTACACAGTTGACACTTAAATCTGGAGTTAGTGAAACAACCTTCTTTGCCTCGATATGAACCACCTCTAAAACCTCTGTCACCTCTAAAATTTCCTCTGCTTCCTAGGTAACCACTTGAATGATGTTGTCCACCTTGCAGAGGTCTTCTTGATTCAGTATTTGATGCAGATTAATATAGGTAATGTTCAATTCAAGATCATATCCTCGAAGTGCAGTCTCCACTTGTTGTTTTCATCTTTCATACTTCTCTCTTGGATTCATATACAAGATTCATCTTCATAGTATACTAGTATAATGCCCGCGTAATTACGCGGAATTTCACAATTTACCTTTTTATTTTATGAAAATTAGTAATTTAAGTTCTATACATTAAGTTCGATCCTAAATAAACGTGAATGAAAAATTACAACAAATTTATGATACACTGAGGATTAAAAAATTTATAAGGTAGAATTTGAACAATTATACAATCACAATATTTAAAAAAAAAGTGTAAATGCAATAGCACATTTTCTATGTGTGAAATCTTTATTCATTGATACACACATGTAATTGATTGTCACAAAGAGTCGAAAAAACTAACCCTCTCGTAATTCAAAAAAAATATCATTGATTATGATTATACAAAATTTATTATCATAAATAAAATAATATTTGTTTATTGGGAATAGAATAAAAAAGGAGGTTCTTAGCGACTTAACACTAATAATAATTACTTGATTATGGTAAAAAAAAAATTAAAAAGAATTTCCTAGAGAATTTTTTGAAAATTCAAAAAAAATAATTATCTAGAATTGAAATATGCAATATAAAGAATGTTATTAGATTTTATGAGGCATTTAAGTTTATGGCAATCAACCATTAAATTTGGCAATTAATTAATTAAATTTCAATATAAATAAAAATAATATACACACTATAATTGTGCCACATAAGAGTAATACATCATTAGACACGTAAGCGAAATTAACCACAAGATGACACGTAGGCGAAATTAACCACAACACGACACCTAAGCAAGTAAAACTCCCTATTAGTATATAGGGGGATTATTATTTTCTTCATAGTATATTATTGTTTTCATAGATCAGTTTGTTTGTTGATGTGGCAATATTCTCATAGTTTTGATCTGATTGCAGAAGATAGAGTCAATATTGTAGTGGAGTGTGGAGCCATACCAATGTTGGTTAAGTAGCTACAAGCTCCACCGCCAATAAGGGAGGCAAATCGGTATCAACATTTAATAGAGATAGTGAGTGCTTTCATGCTCGAGATTCTTGTCAATGTAAGCACTAGCCGAGATTGATATGTTTTTCTTATGTCATGTTAAATATATTATGTATTGTAACATTTCACTCACATGTAGTTTGTCTACTACCCACCTCTTTTTTTGCAGGAGTATCAATAGATGATAGTTGATGTTGGAGTTATATCACATCTTTTAGAGCTATTAAAGAGGCCTATTAATGACAAGGCAGCGGAACGACTTATCTTGATAGTCGTTGATGCAATCGCTAGTAAAAATAGAAGCATTAAAACCCTTGTTAGGTCAATTTTTTTATTGTTCTTATTTGATTGGATACTTATGGATTTCATGTCTTTTAACACTAACTATGTTGTCAGGGATGAGGGTGGTATCCCTCCCCTTAAAGGTGAAGATTTCAACCGCGGGAGTAATTGGAACACTTGCACTTAATTTCAAGAACACAAATCAAGTTTTTTTTTGTAACTTATGAAAAATTGCTTATTATCAATAATACATTTTCTAAATATTTAGATAATTTTGGATTGTTGAATGCAATGATCTTCTTGTTCTTGTATAGATGATGAGGTCCTAGAATGTCGACCTACAATTTAAAGCGGTTGGCTACATCTTAGCACTTCATTATTTTTTATGCTAATTTTTGTTTTCACTTGGTTGAATCGTTTTTTTTTTCACCACTGATACAAAATATTCAGTTGCGTGAAATTATCAATATGGTCGAGTTATCTCCGGACGTTGAAGAAAAATTCTTGTTACTGGAGCTTTGCAACCTGTCATTCGGTTATTCAGGTATGATAGGTGTATATCTGCAATTTGCATTAGCATATTCTTAAACTTGTTTTATAGAAAAATCAGTGCCTGTTTTCCTATTTAAGTGTTTGGTGTTCATGAAAACAGATCATGTAGTTCTGAGATTCAAAGAGAAGTTGTCTGGTTGTTGGGTGATTTAATTGCATAAGATACCGACCGCAAGGTTGACCAAAACTAAATTTAAAATAAAATCTAAATACTATGATTAATTGATAACAGTACGATCATTGTTAGAAACTATAATTTGTACAGATAAATCAGTTAGTAATGCTTGTGCAGATGCATATTGTTCAAAGAGATGCTTTGCCACCTCTAATAGGTATGCTCGAGTCGCCTGATATTCGATTGAAGAAAAAATCAACCTTTGTACTGAGGTTTTTAGCAAAGGTAAAAAAAAAAATATGTTTCTTTCCCTTTGATCTATTATTTTAAAATTTCATATTGTATATATAATGGGGGTCCTAAGCAAAATTTTATGTTTCTTAGCCTGACTTATTTACCTATAATTTTTTATTTGTTTATTGAGTCTTATTTCATTTAATTAGAGAATGTTGGCCCATCAGACTTTTTAATTCTGCCTATAAATATTGGATGTCAAGTTGTTTTAAGGATTCTGGTTATTATTATTATTATTATTATTATTAGATTAGATTTGAAGCAATAGGACGAGGATAATTTTGTAGTGTTATCGTTTTTCTTGAGTTTTTTTGCTATGCAATCTTGAATTACTCCCTTATCACTAACATTTTAGAACTATTTTAGGATGCGCACACGCAAGTCTGTATAGTCCAGAGTGGTGGATTAGTTCCAATACTGAATCTCCTTGGATCCGAACATGAGAATTTGCTAATCAATGGTGCATCCATTCTTTACAAACTTATAGAAAATGAGTTGTTATAGAATTTTAAAGTTTAATTGTTGTAACCTTTGGACCATTTTGTTGGTTGAACTTACTGGTTTTTTCTTGTTTCTTTGTTCCTCTTTTTCGCATCTATATATGATAATGTTGCAGATTTTATTAAAGAGGGCGTTGTTTCGATACTTCAAGATTCTAAATTTATCAGTGGAGTACATCTCACCTATTTTACTTTTTAGTTAGAAAGATCGCTAATGAGTTAATCATGCGATGTTATATCTTGTTATGAATAAATGATATATATTTATCTTGTTGCAACCAACTGTAGAGTTTTTATAGCTTTTAGGTAGTACACTGGAAAGACTCGAAGAGAAGATAAAAGAATGGGTTAGTTGAATGATTTTTATTCTCAAAAAATGAGTGAATGATATTCAATTATTGAGTTCAAAGAGAACAAATAGTAAGTTAATTCTGATGTGGAATAATGAATTACTAAAAGACAATAATTATTTAAGAGGGGTTTTCTGATTTTTTTCTCAAGCAATCATTTGTAGTGGATCATGAACTAACGTTTCATATGGACAGATATTAGAACAGTTGTTGGATATGATGTGTGTCGGAGAGAAAAATGTTCCAAGTACAAGTTGTTTTAGCCCTGGCGCACCTTTGCTCTCCTTATGACCACAAAAATATCTTCATTGATAAAGATGGTATACCACTTATCAAATTCTTGCACTTTAACTTTCTACGGTGCAGTTTCTGGTCTTCAACCGAAACTTTCCTACCTCACTTTATCACATTTTCTTTAAGGACTGTGTATATGTACACGCCTTTTTACGAAGGAATAAGATCAACTCTCGATTGACAGAAACCTCTTTTCCTTTGTTCTCCAAAGGATTGTACATGCTTTCATTGGGGCCACAGACCACTAGTCTATAATATGTCTAAGTTCTTGTGGGAGTGCGACCCCATTAATCATGAAGTCACACGCTTGTGCTTATCTTTAGGCTCGAGGAGAGTCATCAACTAATCTGGTATGTTGACTCTCAACACAACCATATCGTTAGATTCTCAGCAAATGTGAATCCATGCCTCATTAGTAGTTCAAACATTAGAGTATTTCCCATAGAAAAATTCGAACTCTTCTCCAATGGGATATCCTCAGTCAGCTATAGTTAGTGAGTGTTGAGCATGTTCATTATCTTTGACCGTGACCCTCGAAGCCACATCATGGTTGATGAAATCGACAAAGGGTATTAATCTCTTATTCGGCCAAGCACGTGAGCAAACCAAAAGAGTTGCATGTCTGTAGTCTAAAATCAAGATGGTAGAGGTCAAGAATGCATTGAGACTTATGTATATCAGTTTCTTCGTATATATGAGGGATGGATCATCTCTAATTCTTCTTCACTCCAAAGTATACACATGTGCATTTGACTTAGTCTGAGAATCATGTTTATGTACAATGCCCACTCTGAAAATTGTCCATTTGCTAGCTTTGTTTGCTCATACATCAGTAATAGGATGGTGCTCACAAGATGTCTCAAATTATTATTCTTTGTATTAAATCTTCATATTTCAATTGGACATCGAATGGAACCTTGAATAACAATCTCCGGTTTATAATATTTTTCCTTATGTAAAGTATAGGGTGAACAAGTGTTAAGTTTTTGTAATTTTTCTATTTTTTGTAATTTGTTTTGGGATTTTTTTGGAAAAATTTACTGAAATTGTAAATAACTTGGGTAAGAAGATATGAAGATTAGGATGATGAGGGAGAGAGAATTTAGAGAGAGAAAAGAGGGAGAGTTTGGAGCAATTTTCTGATATGATTCCCTTGGCCGATGGCCACTTTTCTGTAACAACCTGTGGGGACCATTCCCAATATTTAATATCTCAAACTAAAAGGACTGACTCTAAAATAATTAATTGGGTTGTTCAGTAGTAAGGCCCTAATTAATTAATTATTGTTGTTGGACCGCAGCCTACAACCCATCCGATTTCTTCTCCAGCTGAGAGCCCAAGCCCGAAGCATTAATCTTTTTTTCCATGTTCAGACAAACTCCTTTGTTTGACTTCAGTTCAGTTTCCACGTTTTTCTCGAAAACCCTAGCTTTCCCCTCTTCACCTTCTTCTTCGTCAAACCCCTGCTCCATACTCGCAATAATACCCCCTGGGTTGACAAATCCTTGTCCCCAAGGATGGATTGCGGGGAATTTCTTCTGCAATAAGGCGGTATCTTCCCAAGTTATAAAGTTCCAATCCTCGTTTCCCCAAACTACCCGAATCTGGTCGATTTCTTTTTCTTTGCGTAGAATAGTGCGATGCTCGAGTAAGCGGTGGGGATGGGTAGCAAAAAGACCAGCGCCGTCAACATTTGGAAGCACCTGCGACGGTATGTATTTTCTGCCTATATGCTTCTTAAGTAGGGAAATATGAAAAATTGTGTGGATCTTAGATTCCGGTGGCAGATCTAAGTGGTATGCGACGGACCCGACCCTTTTCAAAACCGTATATGGCCCATAGTATTTCGAGGAGAGCTTCAGATTCTTCTGGTGTTGGACTAAGTTCTGCCGGAAGGGTTGAAGCTTGAGAAAAACTCGGTCTCCAACTTCAAACACCCTTTCTTGCCTGGTTTTATCTGCAAAAAATTTCATTCTTTCTTGAGCTTTGAGTAGATTCTCCCTGATATGTTCAGTAATTTGTTGTCTGTGAGTCAGTAGGTCTTGGACCTTTCATTGTTAGAGTCCAAATAGGGCCCCATGAATAGATGAGTAGGAGCATACCCATATAAAGCCTCAAATGGTGTCATCTTAAGGCTAGAGTGGAAATTTGTGTTGTACCAATATTCTGAGAGTGGTATCCACTTTAACCACTGTTTAGGGTTATCACACACCATGCACCTGAGATACTGTTCCAAACACTGGTTCACCCTCTCTGTCTGTCCATCAGATTGAGGGTAATAAGAGGAACTCATGTGCAATTGAGTTCCTATCAACTTGAAAAGTTCTTTCCAAAAAGAACTTGTAAACACCCTATCCCTATCACTTACAATGCTCAATGGAAGGCCATGGAGCTTGTATACCACATCTAAGAAGGTCTTAGCAATAGATTGAGCAGTGTAGGGATGAGACAAAACAATAAAGTGTGAATACTTGGTAAACCTGTCCACCACCACCCAAATAACATCTTTTCCCCAAGATTTGGGCAAACCCTCTATGAAATCCATAGAGATGTGGGTCCATGCTTTTGCCTAGGAATGGGCAGAGGTTGTAACAAACCAGGGTATAGCCCTGAGCTAGATTTATTTCTTGCACACACTTCACACTGCTTTACCCATGATAGAACATCTTCTTTCATCTTTGGCCAATAGAATAACCTCTTAATTCTGTGGTAGGTACCTGTAATCCCAGAGTGACCTCCATAAGGAGTCTCATGCATTTCAGAAAAAATCATAGCTCTCAATCCATGATTAGTTCCAATCATCAATCTCTTCTTGTACCTGAGTATGACATCAGAAAGTTGAAAGGTAGGATGAACTGTTGAATTAGTGCACTTAGCCTTAATAATACCCTGCACAAACTCATCACTGTCATAGCTAATCAAAAATTGATCAACCCATTTAGGAGTTATTGTAGAAATAGCATTGCATTGAGTGTCAGTGGTTTCCCTCCTGGATAGGGCATCTGCTGCCCTGCTCTCAACCCCCTTTTTGTACTGTATTTCATAATCCAATCCCAAAAGCTTGGTAATCCACTTCTGTTGGAGGGGAGTCACCACTTTTTGATCTAACAAATGTTTTAAAGACTGCTGATCAGTCTTAATAGTAAACTTCTGCCCTTGTAAGTAATGCTTCCACTTCTGGATAGCCATTAGCACAGCCAAGAACTCCCTCTCATAGATGGAGAGTGATTGGTTCCTAGGGCATAAAGCCTTACTCATGTAGGCTAGGGGTTTTCCCTCCTGCATGAGAACTTCCCCAATTCCCTTACAACTAGCATCAGTTTCCACCACAAACCTCTTTGTGAAATTTGGTAGTGATAGCACAGGTACAGTGATCATAGTTGTTTTTAGTTTCTGAAAAGCTTCTTCAGCTTCAAAACTCCACTTAAACCCATCCTTCTTAAGTAGAGATGTCAGTGGCTTGCTGAGTAAGCCATATCATTTCACAAACTTTCTGTAGTATCCTGTCAACCCCAGAAATCCTCTTAACTGCTTGACATTTTGTGGTTTAGGCCAATTTTGCATGCACTCCACCTTCTCTAGGTCAGTAGCTACCCCTTTATCATAAATGATGTGCCCAAGGTATTCTACCTTGGATTGTCCAAACTGACACTTACTTCTCTTGGCAAACAATTTGTTTGTCCTAAGTAGCTGTAGAACAATCTGTAGATGCCTTAAGTGATGTTCCAATGATGCACTGTACACCAAAATATCATCAAAGAACACTAGAACAAACTTCCTTAGATAGTCTCTGAATACTTGATTCATGAGGGACTGAAATGTTGCTGGTGCATTACAGAGTCCAAATGGCATAACCAGAAACTCATAGTGTCCATTATGAGTTCTGAATGTTGTTAGGTACATGTGTTCCTTGGTCATTAAGATCTGGAAATAACCAGACCTTAGGTCTATCTTAGAAAAGACCTTTGAGCCATGTAACTCATCCAACAACTCATCAATGATAGGAATAGGATAGTTGTGTTTAATAGTTAGATCATTGAGATACCTGTAATCCACACAAAGCCTCCAAGTTCCATCTTTCTTTTTCACCAAAATGATGGGAGAAACAAATGGGCTTTTACTGTGTTGGATTACTCCTGAATCTAGTAGATCCTTTACAATCTTCTCAATCTCATCTTTATGGGTGTGAGTAGTTCTGTAGGGATATTGCTGCCTTGGGGTACTTCCAGGTTTCAGAAGAATCTGATGCTCTACTCCTCTCTCAGGTGGTAGACATACAGGTTCTTCAAATACATCTTGATAAGAGAGTAGCAATTCTTGTAGATCAGTAGATCCTTCCACTTGATTGAAGTGGGCTGTAGTAATGAGGAACAACTCCTCTATGTCAGCTTTACCCTCCAAGTGAACCATCCTATATAGATCAACATCAGATAGGAACTTACATTCTGCAGAGGATGCAAGGGCTTGTAGTTTCACTCTTTTGCCCATCAAATTGACAGTAAATGTCATTTTAGCATAGTCAAGTTCAATAGGAGTACAAGACTTAAGCCAATCTCCACCAAGAATTAAGTCACAACCCTCATTCTCCAAGAGCCTTAGTGGATAGGAAAACATATGCCCTTGCATCTCCCAAGTGAAAGGCTTGACTTGTTGAGAGCTGACCAACTTCTGCCCATTGGCCACCTTAACAAGAAGAGGCTTAACTGGTGTAATAGGACAGTTGAGCCTTTTAGCAGTAGCAGCTTACACAAAGCTTAATGTGCTACCTGAATCAATGAGAATGTGCAACTTGTGGTTGTCATACTCTCCAAACAACCTCATGGTAGTAACCCCATCTTCCCCTGCTAAAGCATTCAATGACATTTGCACTTCCTCCATCACATCAACCCCATATACCACCTTCTCTTCAAAATTCAGATTAGAATCTTCTAACTTTTGAGTTTCTTCCTCTTCTTCTGCCATAATCATGTAAGAGATCCTTTGCTTACATTTGTGACCATAAACAAATGGCTCATCACAATTGTAACAAAGCCCATTCTCTCTCCTAGCAGTCATTTCAGAAGATGTGAGAATCTTAAATGGTGCTTTTGAATTTGGAGAAACAGCCTTTACACCACTACCACCATTGGATTCTCCTTTCTTCCACTGTGACAAATTAGAGTTAGGGTTAGGGTTAGGATTAGAGTTAGGGTTAGGATTAGAAACCCTAGAATAGGGTTTAAGTTTCCTTGTTAGAGCAGCAGTAGCTTGATCCTGTTTCCTGGCCAGCTTGATTGCATGTTGCAATGTAACTGGTTCAAACATGGACACTGAGGACTGGAGTTCCTCATTGAGCCCTCCAATGAAGCTAGCCACAAAATATGTTTCAGAAAACACATCCCCAGTTATTAGTAACATGCATGCTTTCAACTCTTCAAACTTATCAACATAATCCTCAAAGTTTCCCACCTGTTTGAGTTTATTAAACTCATTGATAACAGAAGAGTCCTTGATCTCTTCAAACCTTGTAGATAAAATACTTAAAAATTGTTCCCAAGTGAGATCAATGTTCCTCTAATTAACATTATGTACCCATAAAGAAGCCTTCCCATCAAAATGAATTGAAGCTAGAGTAACTTTTTGTTGATCAGTCAACTTTGGCATAAGTCTAAAATAGCCATTACACTTAAGAATCCATTACCTAGGTTTAGACCCATCAAACCTAGGGAACTCAATTTTAGGAGTTGGGTTATGGAAATTAGTACCATCATTGATGAATTTCTGCCTTGATGTATCATGAAATTGGTGCAAAGGACCAGCACCTGAAGACCCCAGATTAGGGCTGCCCAGAATAGACCCTCCAGAGGACTGCCTTTTACCATTATCCTGGTTGCTAAGATGTAGTTGCAACATTGCCAATGTTTTTGTAACATTGTCAAATTTCTCTTCCATTTTTGTTGCCAACTCCTTCATGTTATCTGTTAACATTCCTTCTGTTGCCTCTCTTTTTAAATTTTCAGTCTGGAACAGTTTTTCCAAATTTTTGTGCGACTCTTGCAGGTCCTTCAAGCGTGTGCCCTCAGCCATATTCAAGATCGGAGCTATGATACCAAATGTTATGTTTTTGTAATTTTTCTATTTTTTGTAATTTATTTTGGGAATTTTTTGGAAAAATTTACTAAAATTGTAAATAACTTAGGTAAGAAGATATGAAGATTAGGATGATGAGGGAGAGAGAATTTAGAGAGAGAAAAGAGGGAGAGTTTGGAGCAATTTTCTGATATGATTCCCTTGGCCGATGGCCACTGTTCTGTAACAACATGTGGGGACCATTCCCAATATTTAATATCTCAAACTAAAAGGACTGACTCTAAAATAATTAATTGGGTTGTTCAGTAGTAAGGCCCTAATTAATTAATTATTGTTGTTGGACTGCAGCCTACAGCCCATCCGATTTCTTCTCCAACTGAGAGCCCAAGCCCGAAATATTTATCCTTTTTTCCATGTTCAGACAAACTCCTTTGTTTGACTTCAGTTCAGTTTCCACGTTTTTCTCGAAAACCCTAGCTTTCCCCTCTTCACCTTCTTCTTCATCAAACCCCTGCTCCATACTCGCAACAATAAGTTTCACACAAGAATCTGTGAAACTGGTTAAAGAGTGTGATTGAAGGGGCATGCCTGTAAAAAAAAACCAGTTTCACGGTGAACAAGTTTCACAACATACCAACTCTTTTTCTTAGATACAATACCCTACCACCATGGAAGGACTTTCATATGTATAACGATATATAAGTCGTCTCACCAACCTTACTTCGAAGTCGGATGAGAAAATTCACCCTGCTTCATCTACATGTACTACATCATGTATTTTGCGAGTCCACCATGTTTGAGAGACTGTGAGACAACTGATTTACCATATCTTACCCACATAATTGTTTTAAAGACTCATAGACCTCATTCACTTGTGTGTTCGAAATGGTGTAAGATTTATCATTGTATTCATGTAGCTTACTTTTCATTTCGCGGTTCCAATTGCCACATCAACTTTAAATACTCCGGAAAATTAACCAATGTATCGAATTACACCACTTACTTAGTTTGTGTAATGAATTGCAAATTTTGAAAAGACGTGTTGTAATTGATAAACACTTGTCGTGATTTTTTTATGAAATTAACTCTAACGTTAAAACTCAAACCGACTTGATACATAAAATAATTATGTTATATCACACTAGATATTACTGAATCAAAGTGGAAAATATTATTACCTTATAAAACATTAATTAGGTGTACACCAATCACATTGAAAACATTATTAGACTATATTTAGATTATATTGTAAAGTTAAAACTCAAATCTAATTGATATGAATAATAACAAAGTTCGATCATGATCGACACTAAATATTAAATTAAGGTGAAAAATATTATTTCTTCAAAAACTTCAACAATGTGTAATCAATCACATAAAAATACTACTAGACTACAATTAGATCATATTATAAAGTTGAAACTCAAATTGAATTGATAGGGAGAATAACTAAGTTTCATCACCATTGATGTCAAATATCGTATCAAAGTGGAAAGTGTTGTGTCTTCTAAAACTTTAACTAGTTTTATATCAATCACAACGTCAAACACTATGGTATGTTTGTTTTGGGTTTTAAGTAACTTTTAAAAATAATTTTTAAAATTCAAGGGTTTTTTTAAATTCCATGTTTGTTTTCAATTTTGTGTAGGATAGAATTTAACTTTTTATATTATTATATTATTTGTTGAGTTTGATTGTAAAGATAATCATTAATAATGTTTATAGGTAATGTGTATGTGTGTAGTATTAGGTTTTTAAAACCAGAATTAGAAAGCCAAATTAAAATGAGTTTTAAACTTCAAAACCCAAAACTAAAACCCAAACATACACTATTAGCCTATAAATAGATGTTATGATAAAGTCGGAACTCAAGTCGAATATATATGAGGAATAACTTAGTTCGATCATAGTCGATATTAAATGCCCAATCAAAATGAAAAATATTATGTCTTCTAAAACTTGAACTAGTGATAGACCAATCACATTGAAAACACTATTAAACTAACAATGAGAATATTATTAGACTAGACTTAGTGCCTGTTTGCAATCATTAGTTCCACTAAAAAATGCTATTAAGTAATTTTTGTAGCAAAATTGAAAATGATGAGTGTTTTGAAACAAATGAATTTTAAGAAGTGATTAAAAAAGAATGTGTGTGCAAAAAAATCACTTAATTTACAAAAGTAGCCTTTGAAAATGAATGTATTTTGCCTAGGGGTGTGTGAGAAGTGTTTGAGGAGAAGCTAGAAGTAGAAAATTACTGCATCACCAAATTAGATTTTAAACACTTAAAAAAGTGGTTGCAAACAAGTTTTAAGTGATTTTTTTTTAAAGTGTTTTTTGCATTTACCATCGTGCTGCAAACAGGCACTTAGATTGTATTATAAAGTCCAAACTCAAGTTCCAGGGACAAAAATGTGTGCAAGAAAACTCACTCAATTTCAGAACTCTAATCTAAGAAATAAAATTAATTACATAATTTACAAAGATAATTACAAATATTATCTTCTACCACTTATATTTTTAAAAATAGTTAAATTTAAAATATGATCAATATCAGTTTTTTTAGTCATATGGTTTGATTTCGGTTCATTGTTGTAAAATTTTCAATTATTTTGATTTTGCTAATCCGGTTCGATAACCAAATAATAAAATGCTCACCCCTAGTTAGACATGATCTGTCACTAGATACTGAAGTATGTGTTGGGATTATACTGGAAAATATGCTTTTACTTTGTATAATCAAACTGAATTTCGGACTTATTTACTGAATTAAATTGTTTATCACTGATGCTGTAAATATCATCGAATGTTACATATATTTACAGCATAACTGTTCAATAAATAATACGTGTTACATTGTAGTTAATTTAGTGATACCAGATCACAGAAGATTAAATTAACAGTCCATTGTGACCAAAAGTACACCATTCACGACCTAGATGGAAATGAACAATCCATCGTGAAAGGTTGAAGTGTAACGCTCAGATTGACTTGTCTTGACCAAGAGATTACACTAGTGCATGTCTAGTGCACTGAAGAGAACCTACAGGAGGACAAATTCTTCAGAACTGAACTAGGAAGAATTAGACCTCAATTAGTTCGTTATTTCTTAATCTTCGTCCCTTAAATAGGATCGTGTGTGGTTAGTAATTATTGCTTTGACTTATTACGGGTAGAGAATCAACGAGATTCAATACTTTATATCTTGGACAATATTATTGGTCACATGTGTTGCTAAGATTTAATACGGAGAATCGTGTGCAAGTACGCTTGTTCGATTTGCCCCTTGGGAGGTTCATAAGTTTTATCATACCAAATCTTGCAAGTGGAACTAGTTTCCGGTATGAATAATAATGTTGAACCGTTCCTTTACCAAGGATTAAAGATATTAATTAATGGAAAGCTATTTCAGTGGCTTGAATTAATTAATGGGCTAGATAATCTTAAACACGGGAAATAATAACCGGGAGCCATATTGACAATAATATGGGTTAAGATGGATAGTGCAATATTAATTATGTAGTGGGATTAATTAATATTTATGGGCTTGAATAATATTGTGGCTCAATATTGATAATTCAAGATCCATTGGAAGGTCCAATCTTAATTCTCCTAAAGGCCCCCAAGTAGCCCAACATAAAGTCCAATAACTGAAAAATGTGTTTAAAAATAAAATAAATTTTGTTGCTTATTTTTCCTCATTTTTTCGAAAATTATGAATAAAAGGGGAGAAAGATTTTCTTTGAATTTTGTTATGGAATGAAGATATGTATTCTTGGAATACAAGATTATCTCATTAAATTCAAGAAATCTCCCACTTGGTTATTCATATGGATATTTTTGAAATTTTCGAAATAAAAGGGAAAGAAAGATTTTCTTGATTTTCTTGAAAAGATATTATGGAAGATATGAATTTCTTGAAATACAAGTATATCTCATAAATTCAAGAAGATCCAAATCTTGGTTTCTTGTTTCTATTATTTTTTAAAATTCCCATAACAAGAGGAGTTGGGATTTTTATGGAATATTTTAATTATGGAGAAAAGAATATAGGAGATATATTCAAGATTTCTTGGAGATCAAGAAAAAGATTTTCTTCCCCCTATTCCATGCCAAAAAATCATCCAACACCCCTCTATAAATAGGGGATGAATGTTTCATTCCCAAGTACAATTTCATGTGCTGGAAAAACTAGTAAATCCACAAAGGTGGTGTAACAAATTTTTATTTTCCCTTTTGTTAATTGTTCGCGAGCTTCCTTCCACCGGATTGACGAGCAAGGACTAGGGAATACTTGGGAAGGCTTTTTGGTGTGTTCTTATCGACGAGACCATTGCCACCCCAAGAGGTTAGTTCACGTAAACCCGTAGCAATTCCTCATGCGTAGGATTTATGTGAACTATTTATATGCATGATTTGTTGTTGAATTATTATTTGAATTAATATAGGATTAATTCATGCTAGTAATAATTGTTAGAATTAAATTTGTATTTAAATATTCATCCCGAATAGATCCAGGCAATTAATTCCCCAACAATTGGTATCAGAGCCTCGGTTTCGGGCTCTGATCTTTAAATTGTAATTTAATTCATTTTCATTAAATTTGAAATTGGATAGTAGAATTGCTAGATCTTTTTTGCAGGTATCCAATTGTCATGGAATTTAATGTATTTATTTATGCATGCATATAAATTGTTTTTTTTTTTAATTTGATTCGTTTGAATTCATTTTGCCTCGTGAGAAAATCCACCAGTAGATTAGAATTTGTTTGATTTGATCAATGTAATAGACTAGTCTAGATCTAGGTTTATTTATTTTTTATAAATAAATTGTAACCGGGTCGAAAATGGAGGCGGAGACGAAGAATTAAAAGACGGGATCCGGAACCGGGCATAGGCAACGTCGTCGTCGCTGTAAACGCGTTAACGGAGGCATCGCTACATGACGCGACGCTTAGCGATAAGACGGGCGCGAAGCGAGGCCGGAGGGGCCGCCTTGCGGATCGATCGCGGACGCTTGAACGGGCGACGCAAAGCGCTACAACGCGACGCTATGGGCGACGCAGAGACGCTGCGGCAGCGATCTGCGGGGACGACGCCGCCGGGGGACGGCGACGCCGCTGAGGGCGCGCGTGGGCGATCGCGGGCGACGTCGTCGTCGGGCGCTTCGGCCACACAAGACGGATGCCACTCGACACGGCCAGGGGAGTGCTAGGCGGGCACTCCGACCCGCGAGCTGGTCGATGACATGGCTTGACAAGGCATTTTTTTTAAGACGGTCAAGTGGGAGCTTTTCGAGACCAACGATGAAGGCTATGAAGACGATTTCTCAAGATCAAGACATGACAAAAATTAACCATGGTAATTGGATATATTTGCCCAATATGTTTAATTGTTTGTTTTGATGTTATGCATTATTTTATGCTTATTTAAATTGTGTTTAAATTTGCAATGCATGAGAAAATGTTTTGAAAAATCTCACTTTCGAAAATTACTAAGTATGCTTAAACAATTAATTGACAATTTTATGAATAATAAAATTGAATTAATTTTGACCTCCATGATTTATTTATTTGTGAATTCTTTTGGAGCACGGGACGGTCAAAAGATAGCTTTCACATGAATAAATTCCAAGTGGATGATTGTGGATTATTACTAGTGGCGACGAAGTATTTAATTATGGTTATTACTTAGGTATAAAATTGATATGCATATACTTCCCCGAAGTCCCTGTCAATTTTATATTGATCAAGTGGGAGCCAACTATTAATCTAGTTATTAAAGGTTTGTAATTGTTCTTGTTTGTAACCTGCTTGAATGTGTTTAAATAATGACCCACCCCACGTGGCTTATTTAAATTGTTTTGAGATGTTGGTTGATGCATGTTCATATTTTTTGAGATTTTAATATGAAACATGTGATCGAACCTTGTGATATATTTGTGCTTATGCATATTATTATTTATTTCAGTTCATCATGTCGCAACCTTTTAATCCACTGTTCAATATACTTAAAGACAATTTGCTTACTGGTGAAAACTTCGTTGATTGGAGTCGTAAACTTACTATTGTCCTCACTGCACAAAGCCATAACTGGGTTCTCACTACACCTAAACCAGAAAAGCCAAAAGATGAGTCAACTAAAACGGTTAAGAAAGAGTATGCTGACTGGGAGCGTTCCAACGAAATGGCAAAGTGTACCATCTTGGCTTCTATGTCAGATGTGTTGCAACACCAACACCAGAACGTTGAGACCGCTGCAGACATCATGACTAGTCTTAAAGCGATGTTTCAACATCAGAACCGTGTGGCTCGTCAGATCACCATGAGGGACTTGCTCTCTATGAAAATGGTGGAGGGAACGCCCGTAAGGGAGCACGTTCTCCAGATGATGGCTCACCTTAACAAACTTGAGGTACTTGGCGCTGAATACGACATCGAGACCCAAATCGATTTCGTGCTCCACTCTCTGCCGAAAAGTTTTGAACAGTTCAGGCTGAACTACCAGATGAATAATCAGAAGTTCTCGATGCCTGATCTGTTGCAAGCTTTAGTCTCGGCGGAGGCGATATTGGGGCAAAAGAGCCAAGCCTTGGTGGCAAATGGACCTTCTTCTTCTTCTAGGCCAAGGGGTGGTAAGAACAAGAAAAAGGACAAAAACCACAAGCAAGTGAACTCAAGTGTTGCCAATGGCAAAGAAAAGGTGACGGGAGGTGGAGGAGTGAGCAAGCCAGTTAAGGGAAGGTGCTTCAAATGCGGTGAAAAAGGACATTGGAGGTCAGCCTGTTCCAAACCCAAAAGGAATGGAAAGAAAGGTAATTCTCACGCACTAGTTGTTGAAACTTGCTTAGCGGTGTATGCCTCCCATTTATGGGTGGTGGATCTGAGGATCCAATCGATCATGTTTGTTTCACTTTACGGGGTTCAAGCGGACGACAACTTAGTGGGAGTGAGATCCTCATCACACTAAAGCGATCTTCTACGAGAGTGGCGGTGAAGCGATGGGAGAAGTGCACTGTCCTTTGAAGACAGAGTTTTAATTTTAAGAGATGTTCTTTACGTTCCGAATTTTAGAAAGAATTTAATTTCGGTTTCTAAACTTTACCTTGATGGATATTCGGTTACTTTTGATAAAGTTGTTACCATTTCTCTTTATGATAAATTTATCTATCATGGAACGTTGTCGAATAATCTCTATACAATTAACTGTCACACCACTCACGAAATGCATCCTATAACACATCAATTGTTTTCGACAAAAGAAAACGTTCATCAGACGTGAACGAAACACTTCTATGGCATCTAAGATTGGGACATATTAATCCAAAGAGGATCCAAAGGTTGGTAGAAGACGGTTCACTGGAGTCTCTCCAAGTTGAACCAATTCCAACCTGCGAATCATGTTTGGAGGGTAAAATGACCAAGAGGGCATTCGGAGCCAAGGGGAATAGAGCCAAAGAAGTGTTAGAAATCGTTCACATAGACGTATGTGGTCCAATGTCAACCATGACAAGAGGAGGTTATGAGTATTTCGTCACTTTTATTGATGACTACTCAAGGTACGGTTATATTTTCCTTATGAAGCATAAATCTGAGACCTTTGAGAAATTCAAAGAATTTAAGGCTCAAGCAGAGAATCATAGGGAAAAACGTATCAAGTCTCTACGATCCAATCGTGGAGGCGAGTACTTCAGCGATGAGTTTTTGAACTACTTGTCAGATGAAGGGATTGTATCCCAAATTAATCGCACCTTAACCCCTCAACAAAATGGGGTTGCAGAGCGAAGAAACAAAACTTTTTTGAAATGGTTAGATCAATGATGAGTCATGCGGATCTTCCCAAGTCGTTCTGGGGTCATGCCTTGGAAATAGCGGCTTACATTCTGAACTTGGTGCCATCCAAATCGGTTCCCAAAACTCCCAAAGAATTGTGGACCGGGTGCAAGCCCAGTTTAAGACACATGAGAATTTGGGGTGTCCCGCCCTCGTGTTGGACAAGGAAGCGAAAAATTGATCCTCGATCGTAATTAAGGTTGTTTATAGGATACCCCGAGGAACAAAAAAAAGGGTGTATGTTCTATGGTCCCGAAGATCAAAAGGTGGTAATAAGCACCCACTTTAGATTTTTGGAAGAAGACTATATGAACGAAAGATGACCCAGAAGTGAGATTACCTTAAATGAGCTAAGGGGGCTAACCTCATTGCCAACTTTACAAGATGACATACCAAATGACACACTTACACAACTGGAACCTCGTCGTAGTGGGAGGGTTGTAAAATAGCCCGAGAGATTCATGGAGATAGGAAAGTCCTCGAACTTGATTCCCGGTCAAGACGAATCAGACCCATGGACATATGATGAGGCAATCCAAGACATGGATGCGGTTTCTTGACGAAAGGCAATGAAAGCCGAAATGAGTTCTATGGATCATAACAGAGTGTGGGAGCTAGTCGAACCACTTAGTGGGGTCAAACCCATTGGTTGCAAGTGGGTATACAAGAGAAAAAGGGGATTGGACGGGAAGGTGGAAACCTTCAAGGTAATGCTTGTGGCGAAAGGTTATACTCAGAAAGAAGGGATCGACTATGAGGAAACCTTTTCACCTGTAGCGATGCTCAAGTCCATCCGGATTCTCTTGTCGATTGCTGAGCATCTCGATTTTGAAATCTTGGCAAATGGATGTCAAGACAGCTTTCCTTAACGGAAGTCTTGATGAAGAAATCTATATGCAACAACCCCAAGGCTTCATTGAAAAGGGCCAAGAACACCTAGTTTGTAAGCTCATGAAGTCCATTTACGGACTCAAACAAGCATCCAGAGCTTGGAACCAATGTTTTGATCATGTTATAAAGTCTTATGGGTTTGATCAAAACGAGTTCGAAAGTTGTGTGTACAAAAAGTGTGTCGAAACTGCATTGGTATTCTTAGTACTATTCGTAGACGACATTCTGCTTATCGGGAACGATGTAAAGGTGTTATCAGACGTAAGGGCATGGCTTTCAAAACAGTTTGATATGAAGGACTTAGAGGAAGCCGGGCACATCCTTGGAATCAAGATCACTCGATATCTCAAGAAAAGTATGATAGGCTTATCGCAAGCTTCATACATAGACATTGTCTTGAAACGATTCAGCATGCAGGATTCCAAGAAAGGCTTCGTACCTTTCAGACATGGAATCTATCTATCCAAGGAAATGTGCCCTAAGACACAAAGGGAGATAGATGACATGAAAGACATTCCTTATGCTTCCGCTGTCGGAAGCCTTATGTATGCAATGTTGTGCACGAGACTGGATATCTGCTTTGCAGTTGACATGGTGACAAGATATCAAAGTAACCCGGGGAAAGAACATTGGACGGCAGTTAAAAACATTCTGAAGTATCTGAAAAGAACTCGAGATAGAATGTTGGTTTATCAGTCAGATAGTCTAATCCCCATCGGCTACACAGACTCGGATTTCCAATCAGGCTTAGATTCCAGAAAATCTACCTCCGGTAGTGTGTTTTGCATGGGGGAGGAGCCATGACATGGAGAAGCGTTAAGCAGAAATGCATCGCAGATTCTACCATGGAAGCCGAATATGTAGCTGCTTGCGAGGCAGCGAAAGAAGCGGCTTGGCTCAAGAACTTCCTAGTGGACTTGGATGTAGTTCCGAATTTGCCCAGCACAATCACTGTTTATTGTGACAATGCCAGAGCAATTGCAAATTCAAGGGAACCAAGAGCCCACAAGGCCAACAAACACATTGAAAGGAAATACCATCTTATACGAGAAATCGTTAAGAGATGAGATATAGAGGTGGCAAAGATCGCGTCAGAAGACAACCTAGCTGATCCATTCACAAAGGGTCTGCCTCAGAATACATTCGAGAGACATGTGGAAGGGATGGGTGTCAAGACCGTTGCCAATCTGCTTTGAGTATAAGTGGGAGACATTATTAGGTTCGTGTAGGTTACATTATATGTCACGTATCTACACGAGACATATTGTAGTATACTTAAAAGCAGACTTTGAGTATAAGTGGGAGATTGTTGGGATTATACTGGAAAGTATGTTTTTACTTTGTATAATCAAACTGAATTTCGGACTTATTTACTGAATTAAATAGTTTATCACTGATGCTGTAAATATCATCGAATGTTACATATATTTACTGCATAAATGTTCAATAAATAGTATGTGTTAATTTAATGATACCAGATCACAGAAGATTAAATTAACAGTCCCTTGTGACCAAAAGTACACCATTCACGACCTAGATGGAAATGAACAATCCATCGTGAAAGGTTGAAGTGTAACGCTCAGATTGGCTTGTCTTGACCAAGAGATTACACTAGTGCATGTCTAGTGCACTGAAGAGGACCTACAGGAGGACAAATTCTTCAGAACTTAACTAGGAAGAATTAGACCTCAATTGGTTCGTTATTTCTTAATCTTCGTCCCTTAAATAGGATCGCGTGTGGTTAGTAATTATTGCTTTGACTTATTACGGGTAGAGAATCAACGAGATTCAATACTTTATATCTTGGGCAATATTATTGGTCACATGTGTTGCTAAGATTTAATACGGAGAATCGTGTGCAAGTACGCTTGTTCGATTTTCCCCCTTGGGAGGTTCATAAGTTTTATCATACCAAATCTTGCAAGTGGAATTAGTTTCCGGTATGAATAATAATGTTGAACTATTCCTTTACCAGGGATAAAAGATATTAATTAATGGAAAGTTATTTCAGTGGCTTGAATTAATTAATAGGTTAGATAATCTTAAACATGGGAAATAATAATCGGGAGCCATATTGACTATAATATGGGTTAAGATGGATAGTGCAATATTAATTATGTAGTGGGATTAATTAATATTTATGGGCTTGAATAATATTGTGACTCAATATTGATAATTCAAGATCCATTGGAAGGTCCCATCTTAATTCTCCTAAAGGCCCCCCAAGTAGCCCAACATAAAGTCCAATAACTGAAAAAGGTGTTTAAAAATAAAATAAATTTTGTTGCTTATTTTTCCTCATTTTTTCGAAAATTATGAATAAAAGGGGAGAAAGATTTTCTTTGAATTTTGTTATGGAATGAAAATATGTATTCTTGGAATACAAGATTATCTCATTAAATTCAAGAAATCTCACACTTGGTTATTCATATGGATATTTTCGAAATTTTTGAAATAAAAGGGAAAGAAAGATTTTCTTGATTTTCTTGAAAAGATATTATGGAAGATATGTATTTCTTGAAATACAAGTATATCTCATAAATTTAAGAAGATCCAAATCTTGGTTTCTTGTTCCTATTATTTTCGAAAATTTCCATAACAAGAGGAGTTGGGATTTTTATGGAATATTTTAATTATGGAGAAAATAATATAGGAGATATATTCAAGATTTCTTGGAGATCAAAAAAAAGATTTTCTTCCCCCTATTCCATGCCAAAAAATCGTCCAACACCCCTCTATAAATAGGGGATGAATGTTTCATTCTCAAGTACAATTTCATGTGCTGGAAAAATTAGTAAATTCACAAAGGTGGTGCAACAAATTTTTATTTTCCCTTTTGTTAATTGTTCGCGAGTTTCCTTCCACCGGATTGACGAGCAAGGACTAGGGAATACTTGTGAAGGCTTTTTGGTGTGTTCTTATCGACGAGACCATTGCCACCCCAAGAGGTTAGTTCACGTAAACCCGTAGCAATTCCGCATGCGTAGGATTTATGTGAACTGTTTATATGCATGATTTGTTGTTGAATTATTATTTGAATTAATATAGGATTAATTCATGCTAGTAATAATTGTTAGAATTAAATTTGTATTTAAATATTCATCCCGAATAGATCCAGGCAATTAATTCCCCAACAGTATGAACCATTCAAATTAGACATGTCCACTAGATTGTTCAATGCAATGCTCTTTTTGTTATTGTATTGATGATGAGGTCCGAGAATATCGATCTACACTTTAAAAAGGTTGGCTACCTCTCAGCACTTCATTATGTCTTTATGCTAATTTTTTATTTTCACTTGGTTGACTCATTTTTTTTTCACTACTGATGCAAAGTATTCAGTTGCATGCAATTATCAATATGGTCGAGTCATCTCCGGACGTTGAAAAAAAAATCTTGATGCTGAAGCTTTGCAACCTGTCATTCAGTTTCTCAGGTATGATAGGTGTATATCTGCAATTTGAATTAGTGTATTCTTAAACTTGTTTTATGGGAATCGACGTCTTTTAAAATCGTAGGATCGGGAGGAGAATTTCCCTCTTCTAACCCGGATAATCACACGGTTAAGGTACTCTAATTATCTAACTACTCAGTCACTGTGTTTTTTCACTTGTATAATAAGATTAACTCTCCTATATTCTCTTCAATTTCCACTCAAGGTATTAACTCAAGAAGTCAATGTAAATTAGAGGGGTTATTATGCATTTACCCAACTCTCGTTGCAATAGGACATAATTGACTCAATTTCGATTGTTTAAACTAGTACCCATATGTCTTATCTCGTCTACCCAATTCTAGTTGCGATAAACAAGCTTCAACACACAAGCTAATAGTATAACCCAACAAAATTGAACAAGAAAATTCCTCCAATCTAATGAAACAACCATCAATAAAGGAAAACACTCATAATCAAAACAATTAATCAATCACCCTCATAATTCCAAACACCCAAACACAAGAAAATTTAGTCAATCATGATTTTAATTGAAACCATAAGCAATAGAAGACATAAACTCATAAACATAGCAATTACACCAAAGAAAGCAATTAAAAAAGATAGAAGTAACCTAATAGAGTGATTACACCTTGAATCTTGTCTTTGCTTTTTAAACCCAAAGAAATCTACTCTAGAAAGTAATAAATCTATCTATTAGGTGTTTTGGTGTGTGCGGAGGAAGAGTAATTCTAAAACCCTATCTAAAACCTTTTTCTAAAACTTTCTACTACTGCCTCCTTTTTTTCTGCCTCTGGTGGAATTCTGCTACTGACCGTTTAAGGGGGTGTATTGGTTGTGGATGTTGGAATTTAGAGGCACATAAACATGTAATACATGCGCAGCGGAAATTAAAGTTCACCAACAACGAACAGTTAATTGCATAATTAAATACGAGTAAACGTAAACAGAATTCTTACAGCAATTCGTACACGGATTCCTCAACTATGGTATCCACGTAACAGTCGTTTACTAATTTGCACAGATCTGCCAGCGTTGAATCCCCGAGATGAATTTGCTAGGAAAATTCTAACTTAGAGATTTTATGGAGAAAATATGAACTCACGTATTATGAATTCCCAAGAGCTCATATATATAAGAGAGGCCCAACTTAAATCTTAAGATAACCTTTATTAGGAAAAATCCCTAATAAAATAAATCTCTTAGATTTATTTCCTACATATAAAAAATCTATACGGATTTAAATTTCATATATGACAAATCTCTACGATTTATTTCCATATATATTAAATCCTATAATAATATTCCAAATATTATTATTGGGAATTCTTATTTAATTAAATCCAATTTAATTAAACATTAATAATAATTAATTCCAAATTAATCTATTATTAATTACTTCTCCATAAATTAAATATTAAATCTAATTTAACATTTAATCAACCAACTATAATTAGTAAACAACCATTACTTGTTGTGTGACCGGTAGGCCCTCATATATCGAGCGATTAGTCAAACTAACGGTCTTAATTGAACCCTAGACAATAAATCAGACATTCTCAATATATGACGTACGTTGCGAGGAAATGTGCAACTACCTGTAACTAAAACATGGGCTATTACGATTTCCTCCTTTCATTCGCGAATACTCGATTAAGTCTTGAACATGATGAAGTGTATATTCAAATAACTTAATCAATTTATCTCTAATCACTAATTGATCACTTATGTCACACTTGGCCACAAAGTCCAAGTTGACGTGCATTGGCCAATGATTTTGATCCAATTATGATGAGAAGATGAGTATTCTCTATAAATCCACTTTGAGGAATGAATCATTTTCTTGGCTCAACTACCACGCACATGCACTTCGTGATGAACCCAATCCAAGCCATATCTACCCATGGAAGGGTTCAAGTGTCGGTCATGGTCAAAGTTCATCACTCCACACATGTTGTGCGTATTGACCTCAAGTCAAATGAGTATCGCATCGCTCCCACTAACCGAGACACCCGTAGACACATATAGTGGAACTACATCAAACGGTTTCTTGGATGGATATACCAATACCCTCTAAGGTATTTGTGCATCCATCATGAGATACCTAGTATCTCGTAGTAAGTGAGATCTTACTACACTCTCAAAGAGTATGATGCAGATCGCACACCAATCTCCATTGTATCATCAATATCCCACTCTTGATGATCCTCGATTGGGGCCATTTGAGAATCATGCTTAGGTCATCTGAGTTCTCACACACTCAATGACAACAGTGACTCAAGGGAACACAGATAAGAACAAATGCAAACAATCAAACATAATATTCTAATAAGTGCAACGCCATATATTTAATATTAAATAAACAATAATATTAAATCAATACTGAATATTATCTAAGCATTATGTCCTTACAATGGATTTTCTCTAGGACACTAACACTAACAGTGGAGTCTGTAGGATTTTTTAGACTTTCAAAGTCTGGGGGTATTCAATCCGGATTTTCAAAAGTCTTAAAAATCCTGAGGTATTCAATACTGATTTTAAAAAATCTTTAGGTATTCAACAGTATATGGATATTAATACCCCATGGATTTTCTTTGATTCTCTTCCAAAAATATAAATAAATTTCACTCTCCAAAATCTCTTCTAACAATCAGAGATTTCTATGTATTCTCTCAGAGAACTCTAAAGACGAAAGGTCTGAAGAAAAAAAACCTTCGTTGTTCTCCTGCCATCACCGCCGCCCACTGTCGTCGCCACCGTTCTCCTTCCACCGAATGACACAGTGCTCACCCTGTGCCCTGCATCACTGCACGACACAGGGTTCCTCACACCGCTTGCTGAAGCGGCACCGCTGCCCGTCGCTCGTCGCCCGCCACCCGACGTCGTCCTCCCTCCGCTCTCGCAGCACGCCGCAAGTATGCAATTTTTTATTTTTTTAATTTTCATTGGCATAGTGCTAATTCTGATTTTTGTTTCTTGAACCATCTGTTTCTTGAAGTTTTTAGTTTTACCAAATGGGATTCTTGATTCGGTTGCATGTCTATTGTTGTAAATTGTAATTGAGCATCATGAAGAAGACATTCAAAGTAGAACTGACTGGGTTGAGTCAAATTGATTGTGTAAGACATTAGTATATTCCACAATCCTGTCAAGTCTATGAAAATTCATGTAAATTAATAAAAAAAGTCAGCCAAATTTTGCATGGAGTCTATGGATTTTATAAATCCACCTGATGATAGCCTCTCAAATCTTGTGGTTCGATCGATTTTCAATAGAGTATGGAGCAAAATTACACCAACTAAGACAATAACTATGGCGTGGAGATTCTTATGGGATCAGTTACCAACAAAATACAATCTGGCCAAGTGAAAAATTCTGGATCACAATGCTAATTTAATGTGCCCTCTTTGCAACAATGCAACAGAGACTACATCTCACCTTTTTTTTCGATTGTAGCAAGCATTTGGGCGGCATGTTACAATTGGCTTGGATTTTTAACGACATCTCACATCTGAACTTTCGAACATTTTAATATCCATTCAGGTCTTCCTATTGCTATGAATAGGCGTAATTTTGCGATTGGGCTTGTGGATATGCATTGTTTGGATCATTTGAAGGAGTAGAAACAAACTTATTTTTGAAGGCATTCCCTTTGAAGAGGAGAAGTTAATGGAAGAAATAAAAAAGAGATTATGGAGTTTTTGTTCGATTAAATTCCCTTCTTTTTGTGATTTCACTTTCAATTAGTGGATCACCGATTCTAGAAAAATCCTAGATTGTTGTCAGCTCTTTGTACAGTTTTACAATGCTTACTTTGTAATGGGTATTCCTTATACCCAACTATTCATTTTTAATGAACAATTCTTTTTTTGAAAAATAAAATAAAATGAGAATCCTAATAAGTGGAATGAACAATCGTACTTTATGGTTGATCTTCATATTTCGACTTGCACTTATGTGACAATAATATAAGTTTTTTGGTATGAAACACCGTACTTTATAGTTGGTCTTCCTATTTCGACTTGCACTTGTGTGCCAATAATATAAGTTTCTTGGTGGTCGAAAAAAAATATATACTCCATAAGTAAACATAGTAATAAATAGTACTCTCTCCGTCCTAATTTTGATTGGTCAAATATTTTAGACACGTAGATTAAGAAAAGTGAGAAATAATAATATTAAATTGTGTAAAGTGGGTTTTGTGGAAGGAAATAATTTTTTTTTTGAAAGCAAACAAAATCAGGTGCATTGGAGGCACCTGTCGGGAAGGCCCACCACAGAGTTTGGCGGCTCGACCCAACAATGAGGACTATCCATCAACCTGCACATCTTGGCAAGAATATGTGTCATAGTATTGGCATTTCGACAAATCCAGTTCACAACAAAATGGAAATTATTCGAATTATAAATCCTTTCGGCTTCAATGAAATTGCCGAACGAAGAATTATTTCTCTCTCTCGAACTATATGTATCTACTACTCTCTTGGAATCAATCTCTATAATCACATGGTTGTAACCCAGACGGGACACCCATTTTAGCGCTTCGTATACGCCCCAAGCTTTGCCATCTCGATTCGAAGTAGCCCCGGTCGTGTCATCATTTTAGCCACGACAAAGATGCCTTCTTCATCATGGACTACCATCCCCACCCCTATTTCCAATGTTTCCTCGAAAAAGCCCCCGTCGACATTTATCTTCGCCCATCCTTGCGGTGACGCATGCCACTTCTCAAATCTCCTCACCTTTGGTTCCTTTACACCAGAGATATTCAGCTCCTTCCACTCTTCAACCATGCACCTCGCCATATGAACCGTCATGGCAGCAGTAATACTTTTGCCATTCCATACCGTATTATTTCTCGACTTCCAAATTCCTCAAGTAACTATCATAGCTGCCTCCAGTTCTCGTTTCACGAAAGATGAAAGCATTTTCAGAAACAACTCCCCATGACTATCAACTTCATGGCACCATTCAACGATTTTCATCCAGAGCCCCACTCTCTCCCAGCATTCTTTCGCATAACCGCAATCAACAAGCAGATGTCACAAACTCTCATGCATAGAAGAACATAAAGGACATAAACTATCCATGCCTGGGAACCACTTTTTGAGTTTAGTTCTTACTGCTAACCAATCTTTACAAAGCCTCCAAAAAAAAGACTTTCATCTTTGGGGGTAATTTTTGTTTCCACATCACTTTCCAAGCTGCGTCCTCAAAAGTCCATCTTTCTTCAATGATTTTAAACGCCAGGTGGTATGCCGATCGAACTGAGTATCGTTCATTCGTCGCAAAATGCCAGACCATCGTGTCTGCAAGGTTACCTGATCCCGTGTAAGTTCTGATTATCCTCCCACTATCTGTCTCATTGAACACTTCAAGAATCAAGGGAATATCCCATGTATGAGTCCCCGGGAGGAATAAGTCCTTGACTACCATGTCATCAAACCCTTAAACAAGAGATGTGGATACTTGAAACCCTTGGTCATGATCAATCCATGGATCACCCCACACTAGGATCCTCTCTCCGTTACCAATTTTCCATCTCGACCCCTCCTAACCAGGTTCCGAGCTGTGAATATGCCTCTCCAAGTGTGGCTCGGCCTGCTCCCCAGCCCGACATTGAAAAAATCCGTATTGGGAAAATATTTTACTTTCAATACTCTTCCAAGAAGGGACGACAGATCGAGCTGAAGTTTCCATGCAATCTTGCCAAGCATGGCAATGTTGAAAATGTGGAGATTCCTAAATCCCATACCACCATCATTTTTGTGTTTACCCAGAGACTCCCAAGTTTTCCATTTTACGCCTTTTTTTGGATCACTTCCATTCCCCCACCAGAACGCATTCATCATTCGGTGTAGGTCATCAATAAGTGTCGAAGGGAGGAGGAACGTACTCATGCAATATGCCAGAATAGATTGAGCTGCACTCTTTATCAAGATTTCTTTTCCGGCTCTAGAAATTTTATTTCCCCTCCACATATTCAATCTATTCCACATACGCTCCCTGATGTAGCGGAAGATTTCAACTTTCCTTCTACCAAGTAGCGATGTAGCCCCAAATATTTCCCGGTATTGAGCGGGTTTGAACTTCCAGTATATTCTCCAACTCACCTTGTAAGTCGGTCCCCATGTTAGGACTAAAAAGTACTCCGAACTTCATTAAATTAATCGCTTGCCCCGAGGCCCTTTCGTATAAATTGAGGTAATTTTTCATGGCGTTACATTTCTCATGCGTTGCTCTGCAAAATAGGAGACAGTCATTGGCAAAAAGAAGGTGCGACACTGTTGGGGCTCTCCTTGACACCCTGCAACCCTGAAGATTTTCCCTTCGGTTTTCTCTTCTAAGCAAACTCGACAAACCCTCCGCGCAAATTATAAAGAGATAGGGCGAGAGAGGGTCGCCCTGTATGAGCCCTCTACGTGGAGTAACAGGGCCTACAACTTCATCATTTACCAAAAAAGAGTAGTTGACCGTTTCCATGCATAACGTCATCCATCTAATCCATCGATCCACAAACCCCATTTTACGTAGGATTTCATCCATGAATCTCCAGTCCACCTTATCATAAGCCTTGCTTATGTCGATTTTCAAAGCAAGCTCCCCCCATTTTGTACGTCACATTCCTTTCATGCCGTGTAATGTCTCAAATGCGATCAGCACGTTGTCTTGGATGGATCGCCCCAAGATGAAAGCCGATTGTGAATCGCTAATGACCCCCGGGAGTACAACTTTGAGTCTGTTACATAGGGCTTTAGAAACGATCTTATAAACTACGTTGCAAAGGGAGATATAACGTAGCTCCTTCATAGACGTAGGGTTCTCACACTTAGGGATGAGGACTACGTTCGTGTTGTTAAGTCCCACTGGGAAACTTCCATTTTCGAGCCAATTTATACATGTGTGGACAATGTCAGGTCCAACCAGCCCCCAAAATCGTTTGTAGAAAGCAGGGTTGAAACCATCCGGGACCGGGGCCTTATCTTTGTGCATTTGATAGATGGCAATACGGAACTCCTCTGCTTCGAAACCCCTCGTGAGCATCTCGTTATCCTCAGGTGTAATGGTGTGTTGGACCCCGAAATAACCTATTCAATGTCTTGAAGGTTATCTTCAGCCGAGAACAGGTTGGAAAAGTAGTTTAACACGACTTTGTTGATCTCGACTTGTGATGTCACCCATCTGCCTTCACTGTCATGCAGCCCATGAATTTTGTTCTTCTTTTTCCTGGCCGAGGCATATTGATGGAAGAATCTAGTATTAAGATCCCCACCCATTAACCAATGTGCTTTAGCCCGTTGCCTCCAATATTTTTCCTCGCTCACATGAATATTCCCTAGCTCTCTCTTAGCTTCAATCAATCTTGAATTAGAAATAGGTGTATCCATTTTCTGTAGCAGATCGATTTCCCATTCTAACTCTTGTCTATTCCGGCGTCCTGCCTTAGTCTACATGTTTGCCCCAGTCGGTCAAAACCCCCGAAGTAGCAGCTAGGCGTTGCATAAGATCAAAGTCTTTAAATCCTTCCCAACTTCTATGAACCACTCGATTAATGTCCGGTTCATCAAGCCATTTGTTCTCGAATTTGAAACCTCGTATTCGTTGTTGTATTAACACCAGATTGGTGTTCGAAAGAATCGGATTGTGGTCCGATATAGGTGCTACCAGTTTCTTGAGTGTAGCATTTGGGAAACTGTCATGCCAATTTGGAGTCCCCATTGCCCGGTCGAGCCTCACCTCTATAAGATTGTTCGATCCCCGACCTCTACTCCATGTGAATTTATGACCTTGCAGATCAATATCAACCAAGTTGTAATCTAAGATTACTTCCCTAAAACCCCTGAGAAGTCTATTCGGATAAGTACAACCTTCTTTCTTATCTTCAATGGAAAGGAGATTATTGTAGTCGCCCATGCAAGCCCACGGGATATTGTTCTCAGTAGAGAGTCGTCTAAGAAGGCCCCATGACAGATGCCTTCGGTCCCATTCAGGCATCCCGTAAAAACCCATGAAGCGCCAAACACCCTCCGATTCATTATCTACCATGTCAATATAGTTTTGCGAATAGCTAGTGATATTGCATAAATTCTGATTATTCCATAACACACATAACCCTCCACTTATTCCCACACAACCTACTGAAAATGCATATTTGTAACGCAAACGAACTCTTATTTCTTTTATTTTATTAGCGCGAGATTTGTTCTCGCTAAGGAAGATTACATTAGGTTTTTGGAGCCTTACAAGTTCGCATAGATAAGGAATTGTAGCAGGATGGCCCAATCCTCTGTAATTCCAACTAAGAAAAATCATTAAGCCCGGTTGGCCAGGTGACCGGGCTCGACCGATAAAAAATGCTTAGTCCTCCCATTGATGTCAACCTCTTATTCCTCCATCTTTGACTCGTCTCCATAATCCTGTGGTGTGGTGTTAAGCTTGAGCACCAATCTCTTGAGTTTTTTTTGTTCCAGTAAGGCTTCATCACTCTCATCTTTCATTCCCTTCCCTTCAGCGTAAAAAATGGGGTTAAAAGCAGTAAGTTTGGACTCAAAACCCTTTCCAAAAATATCTCATTTAGCTTTCCCTTTATTGCCCGGAATGAGCCTCAATTGTTCCTGATTTACCGCCATTGCCATATGGTTTTCCACGATTTTTGGAGCCTCCCGATCCGTCTCTCTTCTCGTCGACGAATTTGGCCCCATCCATCTCTCCCTCCCGGAGCCATTGATTTCCTTGGGTTGATCTCTCTCCCTATTCTGTTACCCTCAGTTTCGGGCCCCAACCCCTCTCCACCACCTCCAATTTTGAGTCAAAAGCGACATCACAAAAGTTTTCCGTGTGATCCAGATGACCACATATGAAACAGAAAAGGTTCAATCGCACGTATTAAAATGTTACCTTCTCCGAAACCCCATTGGCCATTTTCAGATACTTCCATCTTTTCAGTGGCAACGTAGTATCCATCTCCACCCTTATTCTCATAAATTTTAGCCAGACGGATCCCTTGTTTGATCCGTCTTATTCTAGGAATTTTTCAATAAAATTCCCCAGGAGTTTGCCAATTCGTTCAGTGAACAGGCCCGCCGGGACATCGTTGACCCAGATCCAGAAGGGCAGTTTGGTCAGCGGAATGGTTCGAGGGTTTTCTCCCAGGCGAAGTCTATGAACCAACAGCGGATGGTTACCGAAAGTCCACGGACCTCCCTCCAAAATCTGCTTCAGATCGAGTGGATGGTAGAACTGACAGAGCAGTCTCCCTTCTCCGATTTCTTTGATGGTGACTCCCTTTTTTGGTTTCCAAACGCTAGCCATACGACTACGAAGGATATTGAAGTTAACGGTTTGATGAGTGAGGAATCTGCCCACCACGTCGATCGATGTTGTCCAGGTTCTCCTCCATATCATCCATGTCGATGAGTATTTCTTCATCCTCCTAAGCAGATACGGTTAGGTTCCTCATCATGTCCTCCATTGGACTTGCTCGAACAAGTATAAAACTCAGAAAAGAAGATCGTGGCTCTCAACAAAAGGAGAGATGACTACGTCTATTAAATAGACAAAAAAATCCAAAACCCTAATTCCAAAACCCTAATTTAATCCATTGTAGGGGCCCAAAACATCTCATATGGTCATTTGTTCGGTTGGCGTTGATGTTCCTAAAGATGAATTAAATCACGGTGAGAGCAGGCGTCCAAAGCATCACAAATTGATCATCTGCTGGTTGACGTTGATGTTCCTGTCTGAATTTTAGCGAGAGAAAAATTTCACAATTACCGAGAGGTTATTGTTGATAATAATATTAAATGGTGTAAAGTGGGTTTGGTGGAGGGAAATAATAATATTAAATAGAATTAAAAGTTGCTTTATTTCTTTTTTAGAAAATTGTCAAACAAGAGAAAGACTGTTATTTACAGAAAATGACAAATCAAAATTAGGACGAGGGAATAGTAACTAAATACTAGACATCTATGTTTTAAAATTCGGGTCCGACCGGCCAGTCGGACCGGAGAACCGGTGCTGGGCGGCTCTATAGGGATGCCTAGAACCTCTATTGAGCCGCCCCCCCCAAAAACCGAAAAAATCGGGTGAAAATCGAGAACCAGTGAACCGACAGTTTTCACCGGTTTTCACCAAAAAAACCAAAAATAAAAAAGGGGGAGAGAAATCGACGAAGCCGTCGGAGGCGTAGGAGCTCGCCGACGGGCTTGTGGAGGTGGAGGTGGAGGAGGAGGAGTCGTGCCTTTTCATTTTGGCTAGGGCACGACCGGCTTTTGAGATGGCAGATGAGAGGTTTCTGGCGAGGCTTTCGAAAATTTGAGCCTTAACGCTGCCCCTCGGCGGTGAGAGGGCGGAGTATTGCTTTCTCGGAGGAGCGATTTCCATAAATGGAGCAGTGATTTGCGGATGAGAGGTGAAGCAGAGGGGAAAAAATGGGATTATTGGAAAATTAGAAGAAGAGGAAAAAGATGAGTGAGAAAATTGTGAATGAGATTATAGAGAGAGAAAGCCCCCTTGGGTATATATATATATATATATATATATATATATATATATATATATATATAATATGTATGTAGTGTTTGACTGATTTTTTTTTTCATTTTCAACCATATCTTTTGTCTTAGAGTGTGCATTGATGAATGTGCATATATGACTATATATGTTGCTATGATGAGAGACAAGAGAGAGAGTAGTAAAAGTGCACAAATGTCTATGCAAAAAGGTTTTCACGTGAATTTTCAGCAAAAACCTTTCAATATAAGTTTGAAGACAAAGTTTAGTATGAAAATTTATATACATGAAAAAAATTTAATTTACAACCAAATTCTGTAATTAGTGAAGGTAAGACAAAATTGAGTGGTTCATGGTTCACTCAGCCCAAGTGATTCATGGTTCACCCTGCTCGAATATGTCATAATTTAGGGTTCATTATTTAGGATTTAGGGTGTACATGGTTGATTTAGGGCAATTTTATAGATTTTCATACATGAAAATTTTCACACTAGACATACTTAAGTTTGAATTCTCTAATTATTAGTTAGTATAGATATTAAAAACTGAAATTTTAAAAAAAAATCATGCATATTATATATATATATATATATATATATTATTTATTATAACGTCACACCGATTCTATTCGACTCAATCCGACCCAACCGATCTTACCTTGGTCTAGCCTTTTTTTTGGGTCGTCCAGCTCAATTTCAGCAAGACATAAAATTAATAAGTCAGTCTTCCACCCAAATTACTACCCCACCCAAAACTCGCCGTCTCGCCGGCCGCGAATCCTATTCACCGCCATTCCACACTTCACAACATTCGAAACTCAACTATTTGCCATCGAATCAATCAATATCTCAAAGCCCCCGACCTATAACATAATCAATCGAACTATTAGGTCAAGAACAACTCAGCAAAAATGGGGAAGAAGCAGCACAGCAAGGACCGGATGTTCATAACGAAGACGGAGTGGGCAACCGAGTGGGGCGGCGCCAAATCTAAAGAATACGGCACCCCTTTCAAACGCCTCCCTTTCTATTGCTGCGCGTAATTTTCTCTCCCTTTGCCCCCTAATATTTACTAGCTCTGTGTAATTATTGTGATTCTGTTTGACTGATTTCTGCGATTCCAATGCAGTCTCACTTTTACGCCGTTTGAAGTTCCGGTTTGCACTGCGGATGGCAGTGTATTTGACATCATGTAAGTAATCTTCTAAATTTTGTTAGCTGGCGGTTTTGGTTTAACCAATGATTGGTGAATTGGTGGCTAAAAATTATGGAGGTTATGCTAACGTGTTAACTTGGCTTAGGCATATAATCCCGTACCTCAAGAAGTATGGGAGACATCCCGTAACTGGAGTTCCACTCAAGCAAGAAGATTTGTTTCCACTTACTTTCCACAAGAATTCAGAAGGTAGTTCTATATACTCTGTCCATCTTCGTGTTGTGTTTGATATGTTAATTCAGATTGGAATTTGAACTACTGATATCAAGTTGCATAGGTTTTGGATTGGCATAATTCCAATTCCATCAGCATTTGAATGAAATAGAAGCTATTTGAAGCTCTTCATTCCAATTGAGGAAGCATCAATTGTTGTTTGAAGATTAAAATTAAGAGACATAAATATGTGATGTTAGAATGATGTTAGAAAGAGAAGTTCCTCATTCCAATTGAGGAAGCATCAATTTTATAACGTCTTTTGGTTGAATAGAAACAAAGTTCTTGGATTCTTTGAAGTTTGAATGGTTCAAATAAGTGTTGGATTTTACTTGTTACAATATCACTAGCCTGTCTTCCTTGAATCATCGTTATTTCCAGTAGACAGGTCAGTGATCTGCAGGTTTGAACTTAGCTAGTATTTTGTAGTTAATTAACGAAAAATAGCGGTAAAGTTTGTGCACTAATCACGGAGAAAATAATGCATGGGCAGAATCTCATTTAGTTCCTTTTTAAAAATAAAAAGAATCAATCTCCAAGCATTCTCCTGATGTTGTTTCTATCTCATCGTAATACTTAATCTAATAAGTAACAATGTAGCTGTAATTTACCTTAATTATGAGTTATAATTTCTGTTTTAATTGTTCTACTGCAAATGCAACTTAAGAATTTTCACGAGCAAAGATATAAGTATGTTAGGATAAAAGTTCTTTATTCTTTCCCCCATGTTCTTTGCCATATGGATAGAGAGTGCTTCTAGTAAATATAACCCTTTATTTTAATTTTTTCTTTTATGGGAGTTGGGTCAAAAGCTACATACTCATTCCCTGTAATTTGTAAATAAAACTATCTAATCAGCAGCCTTGTGCTATTATTTTTGTTGGAAACTCCCAACTTTTTCTCTTCAATAGATTATAGCAAACGTAATAATAAACAATAATTGTGATTGGCAGTTTGTTGGAGTCTATCTCAATTTTATTGATCATGTGTTGAATCATTTACTCCCTCTGTCCCAAACTTAATGGTAATTTGACTGTTCATAAGGATTTAGTGGAATAGTGATAAAGTGGTGGGGTAGAAAGAGTTGTTTATTAGTATTTTATATGATAAAGTGATAAAGTGATGGGTAATTGGGGGTAGAATGAGTTGTTTATTAGTATTTTATGTGATAAAGTGATTAAGTAACTTTACCATTAACTTTGGGACAAAAATAATGGGTGCTTTACCATTAACTTTGGGACGGAGGGAGTATCTCTTTTCTCACTAAATTGTACTCCCACTGTCCCCTTACAAGCTACCCGTTTGCTTTTTGCACAAGTTTTAAGGAATATTGTATTTAATTGTGTAGTGGGGTGTAATATGTGATAGGAAAGAGAAAAGGTAGAGAGATAGAGAGAAAAAAGGTAGAGAGAGAAAAGGTGGGGACACATTTTGCCAAAAAATGAAATGGGTAACTTATGTTGGGACGCCCGTTTTGCCAAAATGGGTAGCCTATAAGGTGAAGGAGGGAGTAGTTTTTATGTTACTTTGTCAACTATTAATCTGAGTATGACTTATACATGAAGTGATTGCGAACCATGTCAAATACTATTGCATAAATTGACGCCTTATAAGAATGGAGCTACATGGAGGCAGTTACTCCTATTCAGGCAAGGGGAAGAATAGACCTCTATTAGGATGGTGAACAAAAGACTATTATTAAAGTATGTAGTTTTAGGACTGACCTCTTATTGTTTTTAACTGTGCTTTCTTGACAACCACTATTTCCCAAACTTTGATGCCAAATTATTTATAATTGATGTTTCTTTTCTCCTTTTTTTTTTTCCCAATTGACAGGAGAGTTTCATTGCCCTGTTCTAAATAAGGTTTTCACAGAGTTTACACACTTAGTTGCTGTAAAAAATACTGGAAACGTGTTTTGTTATGAGGTACGTTCCTATTCATTTTACTAGTCTTGTATAACCAATCAATTTACCATAATTCACTAAACTGTTGCTTGCCTACTGCCCAGGCAATTAAGGAATTAAACATAAAAACTAAGAACTGGAAGGAGCTTCTCACTGATGAGCCATTCACTAGAGAAGACATTATAACCATTCAGGTAAGAACTTATTTCAAACTCACTAATGGTTGGTTAAAGTTTGTAAGTTTATGTATACAAGTTGGTTATTATAGTACAATGTCTTAAAACACGTTCTGAATATTACTGTCCAGAATCCAAATGCACTTGATAGCAAGGTTCTCGGGGAATTCGACCACGTCAAGAAAAATTTAAAAATTGATGATGAAGGTTAACAGTCATACCCTTTATATTATCATGGCCCGCCTTTTCTCTTATGTAGCTTATAATTGTAAAACCATTATCTCTGTTCTATCGCAGAATTAAAGAAAATGGAATCTGACCCGTCTTACAATATAAATGTTATTGGGGATATAAAGCAAATGATTAAGGAGCTTGGAACAGAGAAAGCAAAAGAGATTGCATTACATGGTGGTGGTGGAGACAAGGCTAAAAACGAGAGATCTGCTGCCCTTGCAAAAATTTTAGAAGCAAGATCACGTATAAAAGATGATGATAAGAAGCCTAAGCAGGCATACAGTATTGTTGATGCTGCATCTGCTGCAGTGCATGGAAGAAGTGCTGCTGCTGCAAAAGCTGATGCTAGCGAAAAAACTGCTGCTCGTATAGCAATGCACATGGCTGGTGAGAGGAAACCTGTAAATGCGAAGCTGGTTAGTTCTTCAAATTTGAAAACTTCATCTTTGTTTTTCTTTTGCGGCTTAATTGCATATAAAACCACAAACTTTCTGCAAATTGCAATCTAATTTAAACCTTTGAATCTTGTTTAACAAAACCTTAATTTTTTTTTTTTGGCAATTCGAATCAACGAGCAGATTCGCTCCCGCCGGAAATGACTATTACTTATTTGTTGCTATCTGAACAAATCTGAACATGTTAATATGATTAATTATTCATTGCCATGTAGGTGGTATGTCATCCCGGGCAGGAGGGACCATAAATTGACGTTTTGTAGATTCAAAGTTAGATCAGATTGCAATTTCTAAAAAGATTGTGGTTTTATCTGCAATTAAGCCTTTTTCAAATTGAAATAATGTATCTAGAAACACCGAATGTAAATTGTAAAAGCAGTGTGTTTTAGTTAGTATGAGATTTTTTTATTTGAGTAGAACTTCTTCTTCTCTTGGTGCAACTATGGAGGTACAGTTTTCGACCAACCATAGTGTCATACCATGAAAAGCATGTTCACATTTTTTTGTTAAGGAATTCTCCACATCTTTTGTTGGAAAACAAAAACATTTTATCTGCCTTGAGTGCACTATGTGGGTTCCTTCTATATATATTCCCTGATGTTAAACTATTTTGTTTTACACAAAAAATGCTTAGAAGTCCAAGCAGAATTTTAGGCTGAGAAAATATAAGGCAACTGCTGTGATGTAAATTTTTAGTTCTGCTCTAGCCTAACCACTCTTTAATGGATTAACATATCTTTCTCACAAGTACTGCATAATTCCTGTTTTTGAGTTGTTTGTATGTAATTTCCCATCTCATTCTTCATTATTTAGCAAAGACCACTCTTGTTATCTGCGGTCTTTGTACCTGTATGGTTGCTTTCATGTAATTACTAGATAAAAAAGGGAAAAAAGAATTATGTTAACTAATAATTGGTTGGCCATATAATAATTCTAGTAGTTGATCCATTGTGTTTATTTGAATTCTTCAGGTTAAAAGTCGATTCACAACTGGTGCTGCTTCACGTTCTTTCACTTCTACGTCTTATGATCCTGTCACTCAAAACGAATACGAATATGTTAAAGTCGAGAAAAATCCCAAGAAGAAAGGGTATGTTCGTCTGCAAACAACGCATGGTGATCTCAACATCGAGCTGCATTGTGACCTCACTCCAAGGACATGTGAAAACTTCATCACTCTTTGTGAGCGTGGGTATTATAATGGAGTTTCTTTCCACCGAAATATCAGGTGCTTTTGAAGTTTATTTTAATCCATAGCTATTTTATGAGTAAAATCAAAAAATGGTCCCATATTTATTGGGTGTTAGTGATTATAGTTCGGTACGAATCAATTTTCTCAATTGTCCCATAACTTTTGACATGATGTCCTATATTGATAAATTTTGGTTTTAGGATGATAATTATTTATGGTTTTTAAAATTGAAATTAATATGTTGGGGTCTCATTATGCCACTTAAGCTACGTCAAGTCGTTAGTCTAGTTGCTACATGGAATTCTGGCAGCTCATGTGAGCAACCATCCTGCAACCTTGTCAGTAAAGGATATAATTGCATCATTTTGAACGTTATGGGACATAACAGAGAAAATTGATTCATGTGAGACTAAAGTCGCCAACTTCCAATAAAAATGGGACCAATTTTGCAATTTACTCGCTAATTTATCAATTTCTTTAAAAATAATTGTATCCAAGGTTCTGACATTGTGTATTGTTGCATGCGATATGTAGAAACTTCATGCTTCAAGGTGGTGATCCTACCGGAACTGGGAGAGGAGGCGAGTCAATCTGGGGGAAGTCCTTCAAAGATGAGCTCAACTCCAAATTGACTCATTCTGGACGAGGTGTTGTTAGCATGGCGAACTCTGGTCCTCACACCAATGGTTCACAATTTTTCATCCTATATAAATCTGCAAATCATTTAAATTTCAAGCATACCGTGTTTGGAATGGTTGTTGGAGGGTTGACAACACTTTCAGCATTGGAAAAAGTACCTGTTGATGACGACGATCGACCTTTGGTTCGTACTCTACCCACCTCTCTCTCTCTCACACACACACACAAGTCCAAGCTTTAATTTACTGTTTGGTTTACATAAGGACGCTTCCTTTATGCAGAAATCTTGGAATATATGTTAGAATAGAGAAAATCCTTCCTTTCCTGTTATTATCCAGTTCCATTTGTTCTTACAGTTCCAGTTCATTGAAAATGATTGGTGTCATGAAATGAAGTTCAGGCAGCATCATGATGTGAAGCTTATTATATGGCATTTTAAGTTTATTTTAGGCTTAATTGCCACTTAATTACAATTTAAACCAAGATTTTGGATATCGCAAATAAAATTAGGACTTTTACAACTCAATTGCATTGAGACACCGGTAGTTTGAGCCCTGCCCGATATATGAATGACGTCGTTTTGGCATGCTGCCTTGTGCATTAAAAAAAACGACCTTTGACTTAATTGCATTTTTAACCAAGCTTTTGGATATTTGAAACAAAAATCATGAATTTAACGACGTCATTTGTATATTGGGCTTGGCCCAGATTGCTCATTGTCTCAATTGCAATGTAGATGTTAAAGTAGTGATTTTTTTTTAAAAAAATTCCAAAAGTTAGTCTAAAGATGCGTCTAACTCAAAGGTGGCGAGTTTTGCAACAATGAAATCTTCACTTGACGCATTCTTTCTTCACATGGTATTACCACTAAGTACTCTTAGAATCATCAGTGCGCATATAACGATTCCTAGCATTAATTTTATGCCCGTATATTTATTTTATGTTGCCTGTTCAGGAAGAGATGAAGATTATCAATGTTGATATATACGTAAATCCTTACGCTGAACTTGATGAGGAGGAGGAGGAGGAGCAAGAGAAGACCAAAGAGGACAAAAATGCCGAGGATGAAGAGAATGTTAGTTTTCCATTTTTTGACATAATATATATTCAACTCCATGATTTCTTCTGTACGTTAAGTTTCTTATCTCGTTGTTAACATGCTTCAGGAAAAGATCGGTTCGTGGTACAGCAATCCAGTGACTCCTTCTGTTGGTGGTGGTGGGGTAGGAAAGTACTTGAAAGCAAGAATTGGACAGACTGCAGCTGTTGCTAGTCTTGATAGTGATATCCCAGCTGGGCCTGTTGGGAAGAAGAGAAAACTGGGTGGGTCAGGTGGAGAACTTAAAGATTTTTCATCTTGGTAAGATTTTATAATAATTTTGCATTACTTACTTGGCTAAACTGTATGTATGTATCTAATTATTAGGGGGTCGCAATTATCACAATATTTTTACTAGTTTTTCCCCTAAAATTTGATTATCACCTGGGATTATCGCAATGGAATTTTTTTTGTTGCCTAATGGTATTATTAGGTCTCCAATTCATTTAGGAGGTGTGATTAAACTTCACAGGAAATTCCAACTGCTATGTTCTTGGATTTAATTCCTGGGCTGGGATAAAATTATTTGTATACTGCTTGACCTTTTCAAATCAAACTATAACTATTCTATTTTTTTTTAAATAGTTTAGAGATTTGCAGTTATCGGTGTTAATTGCTAATTATCATACTGAACCATATCAACATTTAATTACTGTAATGTAGGCTGAATATTTTTTTTCTCTACATTCATATTATTTGTACATTGATTTTTAATCAATTACACATTGTAATGAAATTCAATGATTAATAGTAACAAAATTTGTATAAAGTTTGATAGTTTATAAAATCAATACTTATGCAGACAACGAGAACATATAATAAAGAAGATAAATATGTACAATACAAGAAACACATTGATTTCGTTAATTCTAAGAATATTGAAAAAATGACAAATCAAGTTACGTTGATTTTCAACGGAATACCGTAAAAGAGATATTGAGATAAAACACTTGTTTTCTCATTAATCAATTCAACTCTATTTTGCAATAATAAGAATGTCTACTTATAATATTAAATTAACTTAGAAAACAAAAAATATAAATAAATTTTAAATATTACAATATCAAATTAAATTCTAAATATAAATATTTAAATCTAATTATTGTACTTGTTTATTTTGATGTTCGACCTCGTGGTCTTTGGTTAATTTATATTTTTAATTTAAAAGAGAGTGTTATATTCAATGTTTTTAGAACCGGGTTGAATCGGGAACCGACCATTGAACCGGTTCAATTACCCTAAAAAAAATTGTTTTTATGGTTGAACTGGGGAAAACCAGTCAGAATCGGGAAAATTGGCCAAAATCGGGGAACCGTTTGAACCAGGTAGAACTGGTTTTTTATTTTTTTTTCTATTTTTTTTAAAATTTAAAACTTAATCCTAATTTCTATCATTCCTATTTTAAATTTGAGTATTTTAAATTGTATTGTATGATATTGTTTATGATTTTACTGTGTTTATTTTCAATATGAAACTTATAAATTATCATTTTAAAGTTTTATAATAGCATATATATTTTATTTTTAATATAGTATACAAAATATTTTAAAAAAATAGATAGAGATCATTTTGGTCCAACCGGTTGAACCGTCAATAGGTGCCCATTCCGATTTGGTCACCGATTCGATTATGAAAACACTAGTTCTATTCTCCCATATGACCATGTCTTCAGAGTTCGTATGATAAATTAGAAAATTCTATAGGAGTATTAAATATGCACATTTTGAATGAATAAATTGGAAAGATAGCGTCGACTTTTTTGTGTTTTTTATGCATCACATGACACATCACACAAACGAACATTAATTTCCGTTCGTGTTGAAGCTCGGAAATCTGTATACCGAATTGTCTCTATCTTTTAGTTCGCATCTACAGATTTAATCTTAAGAATCTTCAAATTCTATAAAGTGGGTCATAATCATTATAAAAAGAAAATTAATCTCACAATTTAAATAGAAAAGAAAAAAATCAAGACGCGTACACCCAAGCATGGCATTGACTAGATGAATGCGTTTCATATTAATATCACAATGCAATGCAAATTGGATTTGGATCCTCTTTAGTATTTTACGGTGCATTTTTCACTGTACACTGTTAAATCTCAAACGCGTGCACACACCCACATAAATGTGTGTGAATTGTGATCTAACGGTCCACAATGAAAAATTCACCGTAAAATACTGCAATGGAACCAAATTCATGCCAATTTAATCTTTGGTAAATAAGCACAAGAAGACATGATATTGCGCTTGCATGTATACTTGAATATTTAGGCTAAGTTTTGTATTCATTCAGGTGCATCGTGTGTTTGTAGTACATTTTAGAGTCTAATAATTTATTATATTGAAATATGCAACTTGTTTATACTTAATCGTGCAACTATTAATATGGAAAAATAATTACACGGATCAACGTAAACAAATTGCATCTTTCAGTATAATAAGTTTCATGATTCCAAAATGCATTATGAGTGTAGGGTGCACTTGGATGCACTTGAAATCCACTCGAATATTTATGTTTTAAAAGCGGAAACGAAAATTGACCCGGACAGTTTTAACTATTTCGGTTGAATCGGGTTCGATCGGGTCGAATCGTTATTCAAACGGTTGAGCTGGTATGAAGTCATAATAACATAATATATAATTAAATACATATAAGTTATAGATAATTATTTATATTTATTTAAATAATAGTCCCTCAAATTTAATTTTTTAAAATAATTCCTTAAAATTACAAAATTGCCCCTAAAATTGCAAGAGGACCCTTCAATAAGTATTAAAATTTTGTAAAATTGCCCTTAAATTCTTTTTTTTCCAAATAATGTCAAAACGACAAGTTTACCGATTCGACCGATGAGTATTTTTTGTCGTTTTTGCCGCTTCTGAGCGCTTTGTGGATGGTTCGAAAGTCAAACGGTTTAACAGTACTTTTAATCGATTCGTTGAGCGGCCGATCCAACCCACTTTTTAAAACATTGAGTCCCCACCCATGTTATGTAGTGATTGGAAGTCTTTCCACAGGGTCCATTTTTGGGTTTTTTTATTCTTTTTTTTGGTGGGGATAGAGTAATAGAGAAGTATTCGATAATGGAGACCCCTCGTTTTTGTGGGTTACAAAAGGAAAAAGTTATTATTATATATATTTTTATTTATTTTATTACAGGGTGAGGAAATGAAATTCGACGAAGAGACCATCTTTTGTCATTGATAAAATGCATGAATTAGTAGAAAAAATTTAAATCGGATTAGTGTTGAACAAAATAAATTTATTTAATTGGATCAGTCGCGTAACATGCTTGACGCATTACACTATTTTATACTACAATAATTTATTTTTTATTAAAATCAGAGGAAGACAAATCACATTATTTTAAATTAATTGTAGTTTTTACTATTTCTTCTTTTTTTTTTCCTAATTTACCCTTATATGTTCTTAAAAGTTTTAGATCCGTACCTACTTGTAACCAAATACGAACTGAATTGTCCTAAAAGGGATTTGGAATTTATTAAGTCGGGATCTTCAACTTTAAAAGGATATCTGGGTTCCAAAAAAAACCTTTAAAAGGATAGCTAGTTAGCTACTACTAAATTAGCATCATTGATAGTTATATTTAAAATAGAATTATTATAAGAATAATTGTCCAAATCGATAGTTTGGCTGGTTGCATCAGATTAATTTTGTATTTAAGCCAAACATTGACGAGAATTATATATGTAAATTATGTAATACACGAGAAGACCGATACTACTTTATTAGTTGAAAAATAAAACAAGTCATTATATACACGTCGTTGATCGTTCCAACCCTTTTTTTTTACTAGAATTTACTTTCCATGTTCTATTTCAAAGAGCTTCTTTATCATTTTAAATAATACAACTGCAATTTAACGCAGCGACGGAGCCACAAGTTTTGTTTGGGGAGACCCAATCGAAAAAGTTAAAAAATTAAAATATATACTATTATGTATTATAATCAATTTTGATAAAATTTAAGGGGGATTCACTCTTAGGTACAAAATCAAGTGAGTTATTACATTTAGGTGCATCACAAAAATTATATTAATCTTAGATACAAAAAGTAGAGTAAAAAACCAAAAATACCCTTACTAAACACCTTTCTTGCAAACCGGCCAAAAGGAAAATTAATACTGAAATAACTGTCACTGATTTGACACCCTTTTACCTTCCCAATGCTGTGAAATTCAATTTCAGAAGCAAAAAAAAATTCAACACATTGAATTCGAAATTTATTTTTATCTTTATAATTAATTTATTTTTACTTGTACCTCTTTATCAAGTAAAAAAATTAGCACGTGTAAAAAATATTTGCACAAAAACTCATAAATATTTGTCTAGGTGCAAAAAATATTTGCACAAAAACGCAAAGTAATTATTATTCATAAAAAAAACACCAAATTCTACTTAATGCCACAAGCTATTTCTACAGCCTCAAGTATTACATGCACAAAAATGAACTGATTTCTAAATGAACTGAATTCCAAATCTGAAAAAGAGAAACTTATTCGCACAAAAAATATAGAAAAAAAAATTGCCTTTGTGCAAAATTATTTGCACAAAAATACGACAAATCTGTGCAGGGTGCAAAATCATTCCAGCACTTATGATATTCAACCAGATATTGCTTTAAGCAGTTGACTTAACCTTCTCATCTCAGAACACAGTAGCAAGAATCATCGAGAAAAAATGGCTCCTTCTCTAATGGCTACCTTCTGCACTCCCACCACCACCCATCCACACCAACCACCACCCTCATGGCCGCTTTCTCCTCCCTCCACTCCCACTCATCGCCACCTACTCCTCCGCCAAACAAATTAGATCCGCCATCGACCACGCACACCCACGCACATCCCAAACACCTCCCATCCCCTTCACAAGATCCCGACGGCATGGATCTGCGGATCCGCCGCCCATCCACACCAACCCCTCCGCCGTTGCCTCTCAAATACCCCAGATCGTGGTTCGCAGCCTCTCCACCAACACCCACCTCCAAAATCGCCGCCCGACCCACAAACAATAAACCATCAACGTTGAACCTCCTCCTCCGAAGGTCACAGATCCACCGCCATCATCCTGAGAACATATGGTCACCGATCTGCTTTGCCTTGCCAAGATCCCGATGCCGCCGTTTGTAGGCCCGATGCCGTGAGCCTCCGTCGCTGTTCAAATCCGTCAATTTTAGAGAGAGGAACAATGATTTTTAGAGAGAGAGAGAGAGTGAGAGGGATTGAGACTTGAGAGAGAGCGGGGACCGGTTTTGTTTGGATAAATAAATTAATAAATGAATAATTGTGTGGGATTGGGAGATGAGGGTATAAAAGAGATTGAGGTGTCTTTTTTATTCAAGAAAGAATACATATTTTGGGATACACTTATGAGTACTTATTTGGGGAATTATGTACCTAGGAGTAATTTTCCCAAAAATTAAAAAATTAACTTTATTACATTATAATTTATTTAGTTAATATAATATTTAAAATACTTATTGATCTCATTGTCTAAGAAAAACTTTAATTTATAAATTAAATTATTAAATAACAGATGTGAATTTAGTGAATATTATTCATAAAATGTGTCTAAAATCAAATTATTAGTGTGACCAAATGGAATCACAACCGGGTTTATAACTGAAGGAAGACTCTTCAATACCAAGCGGTCCAAGCCCCAATTAATAATTTGTACTAAAAGAAAGAAAAAGAAAAAAGAAATGGAAAGTACTACAAGAAAGGAAAAGAAAAAAAAAAAAACGGAAGTGTGACCAACAAAAATCAAAACCTGATAAAAAAAAGTGTGACCAACAAAAATCGAAACCTGATTTATAATTGAAAAATACATTAACAAAGAAACACGAACCAATTTGCTTAATAGAACTTACATATATTTATAGAGTTTTGATATGAAGTTGAATATTGGCCTCCTTGTGAAGCCAAATCGGTGATGTGGCAAGCCACCTAGCATTAATTTAATTAATTTACTTAATTATAGAAAAAAATCTTAATTAGATTTTCCATATATATTTTTTGTTTAATAAACTAATAAAAAAATTAAATTATTTCCCCTTCTTCTCCATTAAAATTAAAATTATAAACAATATGCAAGTTTATTGAAGATCAATGCGATGGTAAATTCTCAAAGTCTTCATACATATTTTTGCAAATTCATGCTCCTATTCTAAATATATGCAGGTTCATTAAAGATCAATGCGACGATGAATCAACAAATAATACTAAACTCAAAATTTAAGAAATGAAGAACCAACAATCACCATATTAGTTGCTTTCAGCCTCCATAAGAGGCCATAGCTTCTCATAAACTATTGGAATTGGGTACACTAATAATTAAAATTCATTGTTTTCAACCTTTAGCTTTTGGAACAATTGTATTTAGCAGCAATAGAGACATTAGTTAACTCTTCCCATTCCATGGATCAGACAACATAGTAGGATGTATATATATTGTGCGCTAGAGTTTTATTTAATTAGAAACAAGATATTAACTCATAGTATTTTCATAAATTCTGGGTAATATAAGACATTTAACGTAAAATTATTTTTGTCCAAAATATTTCTGGGATGTATATATACAGTAGAATCGAGAGTTAATTTAGCTGCGATCAAGGGAATGAGATCACGTATTTCATAATTGGTGTTCTATTTTGTATTTTAAAATATGGATTAATGTCATGTGAAATAATACCTTTCACAAAAATAAAATAAAAAAATTTAACGAACCACCATATTTTGGATATATATGTGAAAAAATTCAATAGAGTGAAACACAAATGAAATACTTAAAAAAAAAACAAGGGAATCGATCCGACAACCATGAATATGGGAATGAGATCACGTATTTCATAATTGGTGTTCTATTTTGCATTTTAAAATATGGATTAATGTCATGTGAAATAATACCTTTCACAAAAATAAAATAAAAAAATTTAACGAACCACCATATTTTGGATATATATGTGAAAAATTCAATAGAGTGAAACACAAATGAAATACGAAAAATGAAACAAGGGAATCGATCCGACAACCATGAATATGGGAATGAGATCACGTATTTCATAATTTGTGTTCTATTTTGTATTTTAAAATATGGATTAATGTCATGTGAAATAATACCTTTCACAAAAATAAAAAATAAAAATTTAACGAACCACCATATTTTGGATCTATATGTGAAAAATTCAATAGAGTGAAACACAAATGAAATATGAAAAATGAAACAAGGGAATCGATCCGACAACCATGAATATGCAAGAGGATCTCGGAGAACAAAGATGAAATTTAGTCACTGGTGTATGAGGCCGAGAGCTCTTTTAGAAAAATCTGTTGTTAACTCTTAAACTTTGTCAGGAAACAGATCACCTGTTGTACAGCACATGCTGTGCAGCAGGTGATCTGTTTCCACTTTGTCACTGGTTTTGGCATATTTCTCGGTATTCTATACCCAACTCATTGTACTTAATGTGTACTTCTCATGTTCATTTTATTCAATGAAATTCCCTTTTTCTGATAAAAAAAAAAGTAATGTTAAATTTAAAATTTAAAATATATACTACTTTTTTTTAGATTTGGTAGGTACTATTATATTTATCATCTATGTTTTAAAACCGGTCCGACCGCCGGTTGACCGGGTCGGACCGTGAACCGCTCCAAAGCGCCCAATAGAGGTGTATAGAACCGCTATTGGACCGCCCACCTCAAAAACCGAAAAACCGTTCAAAATCGGTGAAAACCGAACCGTGAACCGCCGTTTCACCGGTTTTCAACAAAAAAAAAAAAAAAAAAAAAAGGTTCGACGTCCGTCAAACATGGCGGCGTACCTTTCGGCGGGGAAGACGGCCCAATCATCGTCGCTCTTGACTGGAGAGGGTGTGCGCTTGTGTGGCGCGATAGATGGTTGCCCTAACGGTAGTGGCGGTGCGGTGGTGGGCGGCGGCGAAAATAGTGGTCGTCGGTGGGCGATCAGCGCATTGTGGATGGTTGTGGATGTGGATGGATGGCTTGGCGGCAAATGCGCCGGTTGTTGTGGATGGTTGTGGATGGTGGATGGTGGATGGTTGTGAAATGGTGGGTGGGTGGTGGCGACGGTCCCGATTGAAGAATAAGAAACGGAGAATGACCGAGGGAGAGAGAAGATGAGTGAGGGAGAGAGAAGATTAGGTTTTTTAACCCCCTTTTTTTTTTTTTTTTTCCTTTCAATTTATTGACCCATTTATCAATTTGTATTTTGTAGATTAGGTTTTTAACCGGGTCCTTTTTTTTGTTTCCTTTTCAAAATTTCCATTTATCAATTTTCTTGGGCTTTGTCGCGAGTCGTTTTCGTTGATGGATATTATGTGGCTAATTTAATTACGACTTCGCAAACTAAACATATAATGTGTAAAATAAACGATAAATAAGATGGATTTGTTGACCCGGTTAAATCAATAAAAAGACTACTCTGGGCATACCAAGCGGGATGTAGTCTTCGAGAGCCTTACACGTCATGATTCTTGATACATCTTATGAAGATGAATCGATGCGAGTTATCGAATGAGTTTCGGGGTTTTTCATATATGTGGATGAACACTCTAATTTTTTCTATTCCTCACCTCTCGGGAATTTTTGTAGGCTATTTCTCTGGGATTATTTCTTCTCAACCAACCTTTTTTTTCCTCTTTTTACTTCCATTTATCGTACTTTGTCAAGCATGAAATTTGGATTGGTAAAGCATGTCTTTGGATTCTTTGGACCATGCAAGAACTCCTTGGTGTTGCCACGTTTAAACTTCATCTTCTAGATTGATCTTTGTATAAACGTCCCATAGGGCTCTTTTTTTTATCGTCGAAATTAATCTTTTGTTCGGTTGGACTTTACGTTAAATCGCCTTTAAGATGTCGGTTTTTCAGAGATTTGAGTTCAACATACCGACTGGTTTCGTTTGTTCGATAGGGTGGCCGAAACAATTACGATCGGTTGGCGAACAAAAATAACTTCGCCTAACGGGCATGATTATTATATTCAAACATTACACGTGTCGCTCTTTGATGTTCGATTAATCCTGATTTATTATATCGAACACAACAATACCCCCCAGCCGGGTCGCTTTGTATTCTACATTGGGCCCGGCTGTTAAAATCTGATTGGGCCATGTTTGGCGTCGCTTCGAATTCCGCGCTGAAACTTCGAATTAGTACCCGGTGTCTATTTAAATCTTATTTCTCCACTTTAAAAATTTTTCCTTTCTCCTCTACTCTCTTATCGTCTTCCGCATTCGAAAGTTTCCGGCGAAGGATTCATTGTTCCGGCGAAGAAATTCATTCAGGTAACTGCCGCATTCTTCTTCTACTTTATAATCATGGCCTCTTGCTCGAATTCCTCTGTTCAATCCGACCATTATAGTTCCCCTTCGTCTTCCCCCATTAGTAGAATCCCCCGTAATAATGTAAATACATCGGAGGCAAATGCCTCGAATTCAGGATTCCGTTGGCAATTTCAACAACCTTTTTACCGTTCTTTCTTCCGACTCGATAGAGCCCAAACGGAGTCTGGATAGGGGTTTGTCCGTAATGATTAGGATGATTACGATATAACTCTTAGCCCCAAATTCAAATTAGGTCTAGGGTTACGGATAATGTTGATGTAGATAGAAATAATATTTTTTGAAGGGGGGGAAATTTTAAAGAATCGCAAATTTAGTCGAATCGAACATAGGTGTAGATGGTGGGCAAAACTCCGAAATTGGTATACTGTTGGTGTTCCTCACACCCAACATATAAATTAGTATAATGCTCGTTATAATTTTGGCTTGCTTAACAACCTCATAGGATTAGTGTAGAGAACGAGTACCCAAATGAGCAAAATGGCGAGCATAATTGATGTAGATATGCTCGCTGGTTGCATAGAATTTATGAAACCCCTAAGGATGTCTTTTTTTCTCGGGCACCGGTCCCGATGAACGAGCCGACCAACCCCCGAGGGTTGTGTTGCCGTAATTTGGATACCATGGAGGCTGGTCTTGATTTCCTCTCCATCCCAAAGCAATTACCCGTTTGCTCGTGGAATGGAATATCTCCATTACACAACTCAAACCGAATGGATGGCATATGGTCATGAGTTTTTTTTGCGTTGTTCGGCAAAAAAATGAAACCAAGGTATTATCCTTCGGCAAAATTGAACTTGCTCGGTTAGTGCACTTGACTCGTCCGAGGGGCGAGCATGGGTGGTTGTTTATGCAAGCTAACGCCAAGTGCAAAATTATCGAGGATGTGCGAACAAAAATCGATGATTGGAAAGAGAAATTCTGGTTCGTGGGGCGATTGAAAAGCCCGCCTCTGAAGCGAGCCAAATGCTCGTTTGGACATCCCCAATGACTTGGTGTCATACCAAGTAAGTGATTTTGTAACTTTCATTCTTCAATTTGAACCGATTTTAACTCACTTTTTATTTCGAGGATTCAAGCCGCGATATAAGGAGACAAACGACGGCTATTTCAAAGAAGTTTGGCGGATCGATCTAGAAACTTCGTTGAAAGATCCGTGATTACCTTGAATACTTGCCCGAAACAGAGAAAGAAAGGTGGTTTGTTCGTGCCTCCTCACCATCTTGTTCTTTGTTGATCCTTCCCAGAAGGATAATCTTTTGTTTTTTGTACTAGTCTTGTGTCTTTTTGTTCATTTGTCACCGTTAATTACGATTTACGGCTTTATTTATAGCTTTTTCAAAATGTGACCATCGCCGTGAGTACGTCCTCAACACACTTTAAAAAAAAGGCCACTTTATGCTCGGATTCAGGAGCGAAAAATCAAAAAATTAGTGAGGGAGGCGAGAAGGGCCAAACGACCTCATCCGAAACTGGAGAATCAAGTCGAAAGCTGAGAGGGGCTCCCATCGGTGAGCATGGGATTTTTACTCCGCCAATCAAAAGACCAAGGGTGGAGATCGGTGAAGCGGGGCCAAACGAACAGGGCCGAGCGAACAAGGGCTGATCGAAAGGGGCCAACCGAAAGCAACCTCAAACAAGACCGATCCGTCGGTCGACTCGGACCCCCGTCCCGCCGAGGCGATCAGAGCGGCGCTTTGTTGGTCCCATTTCGCATTATCGAAATGGAAGTTGGCACATCTTCTCCTCCTCCACCGGTCCTCGATCTTGGACTCCAATCGACTCCGAGCTACGATCTCCGAAGATAAGTCATTCCCGGATGGGATCCATTTCGTGTGGGCGAATGCACGCTTTGCTTTCGCTCAGTTCGCTTTGGTTTTGGTCGATATTTCTGTACTCACTTAGTCAACATGTATATACTGTAGGTTGAGCAGGTTGTCGCCCTTAATGCCCGACCTAAAGAATTATTTCTGTTAGCCGAGTGTTCGCAAAGTTCCAGGCGTTTTATATTCAAAAAGCTTGCCGACTCGCATTCGAAAGTGGACTATCGATCTGAGGAGTTTACGGGTCCCACCCCTTAGAAACCATGCGTTTGGGGGTTTGGTGCTTCAGGTCATCCTTGGTCGCTCTTGAGAGAAAGCTTATGCCGGTCATAACATCCAAGCCAATTATTTGGCTTTGATTAGAACTTCAAGACAAAGTGATCGAGTGACAGGTCCAGATGAATTGAAATTAGCTCGAGAGCAAACTGTTTTTAAGACTGGCGCCCAACTCTGCTCGGAGGATGCTCGCCAATTTCAAGAGGATGCTCGCCGCCTAGCTCAAGAGGATGCTCGTCACACACTAAAGAGGCAATGAATCGGTCTCGGGGAGGAGGTGATCAATATCTGAAGGGCTCAAGAAGAAATGAATCTTTGAAGCCAGTAAACTTGGTGGTGTTGAAAAAATGGAAAGTGAGAGGAACGAACTTGGCCAACAGCTCATCGTTGCTGAAGAGACTAACACTCGTTTAGGCCTTGAAAACTCTAAGCTGCATGACGACGAATACATTGACTCCATGTCTAATTTCTACCGATATTTAGCCTTTGCCGATGTTATTCGATCCGTTAGCCACACACTCAACAAATGAGCAAATTGCCCCCCATATCCGACTTTTCAAGAAGACACGGTTGATAACCCTCCAGATCGCAACCTCCCAATGTCAGATTTGAATGGTTTGTGTGACTTTTCCGTTCTTCCTGAAGGGATCAAAATTGACGATCCAATTACGGATGAAGAGGAGAACTCAGACATTATTGCCACTGAGGTTGCCGATCAAAATCTTCATCTTGAATCGGGATCAATCAAGTACAGGACGAGCAAGAACCTCCGCAACCGAAAGCAAAATCGCCTCCCAAATGAGCATCGATGCCCGGTCATCCTCCGGTTGTTGAGGGACCCGAACATAATGTGTTCGACATTTCTCTTCCATCTACCCCTAATTTTGACTTTATGCCTTGATGTCTTTTTTTTTTTTTGCAAGACTTGTGTAACTTTTTGTCTCCTTCACTTTTTTAATTGAACGATATATCTTTAACTTGTTTCTTGTTGATACTTCTTCTTTTGTCCGAATATTTCTTTAATTGAACAAATGAATTTCATATTGAATTGTTTCCTCTAACCTGTTTGTTGAGGATGAATGTTGATACTTGTGTTGCTCGATATTTTCTTTGTTGCTTTGCGTTCGCTTTATTGTTTTCCAGTTTTTGCCTCTTTTCTTACGAATGAATTCGAACATTGGGTTTACTTTATGCCCGCTCACGACTTCTTTCGGTTTTGATTGTCTTATTGGCGTTGCAATCGGTTGATCGTCTTATTTAGGTCGACCCGGATGGGTTACTTTATGAACCCCCTTTCTTGGTCTTGTGATCGTCTTATTTAGGTCACGATCACTTCCGTTACTCGGCCGTCTTATTTAAAACCACGTATTTAACCCACCGTTCGTCTTCTGGTATCTGTAAGTACTAGTCGGCTTATGCGACACGCGTACCCATTACTCGCTTTTTCTTTGCGGGGAATCGAAATCTGAATTAATTCGTCGGTGAACATAGACTTTGGGCTCGTTAAATCTTTGTTCGGTCGTCCGGCTTAGGTGCGACCTCAAATAGGCTTTGAACTAGAATCTCTTTAGCGAACAAAAGTACAAATATCTTTCTTTTTCTTTTGCAACACTTTGTATTCTATTACATCGTTCATAACTGAAAAAGACTATCTATTACACAACTATTGTTATCAGACCAGGGTTTTTGAATTTAAATCCTGTCTTGAGTAGACACGAACTGGCCTTACCTTGTCCGCGGAATTGATGTTGACAAGGATGTGGCACATCAGTCAGTTTACCCTTTTTTTTTTTTGTAACATGCTCAAGCAAAGAAGAAGATAAACTTTTGTCCCTCCCGGACAAGTTGCGGTTATCTTGGGCGTCATGCGGGCATGAGCATGTGGCGCGCATTCACGCTGCTTAAAATAGGTCTTGAAAGCAAAATTTTCAACAGCACCATTCTCGTCCCCTCCAAGAGATGCCGAAAGGTCAAGATCGGCATCTTGTTTTGGGTGGACACTATGACATCCCTCCCCTTCAGAGGAGATTTTGGGGATGCATAGGGACTCATGGGCTTATTACTATCGCATAAGCAACAGTAACGTGGAGTGGCAACCATGACTCTTCCGAGCATCTTGAGTCCGGGAACGAGCTTCAACCTGTGCTTGCAATGAATGTGAGGTAAAAAGCTCGTATCCGGACAGATGCTCGATTCAGCTAATTGACTGCTGAATCGAGAGCTGGATTCTTCTACGTCTGGGGGCATACTAAACCATCTTCCTACTGAGGATCGCAGTATTTTTTCTTTTTTCTTCTTCATCTTTTTTCCTTTTTTTTTTTCCTGCTTTTCTTAACCATAAGTATGCCCCTATTTATAGAACTGTCCCAAGCTAGTGCTGGCATAGATAACTGGTGCTAGCTCTCTTATTTTTGCTCTCCTTTTTGACATCTGTTCGCTTTTTGACAAATTCTTGCTCAAAGAATTAACTCACCTCGCATGGTCGCCACCACTTGTCAACTTGTTCCGACATCGCGTCTTCTATTGACAACTCGCTTTCGACCGTAGCTCCTGTCTGTCAATAGTGTTGTCCAGCTTTTTCCTTGAAGATATGCATCGAAAATAATATATTCTTCTTTTAAGATCGTCCTACTCACTTGGACTGAATGGCTGATTGTGCTCGGCCAACAATATGCTCGCTTTAGCTGTTTCAACTTTGTTCGGTCGAGACTATACTCGCCTTTATTGATAATATTTTTTCAAATTTGACGCGTTCCACGAGTAAGACAATGGGACTCCATTCAGGTCCTCCAAGTCATATGCCCCGTTTGATAAACGTTCTGTGACTCTGAAAGGACCTTCCCATGCTCGACCGAAAACACCACTGGGTACCCCCATCGATCGCCTTAAAACCAGCTCGCCCACATTAAACCTCAAGATTCGGACTTTGGAATTATAAAACTTTTCTGATCTCTTTTTGTACATAGCATTCTTGAAATCAGCCTCCGTCCTTCTTTCTTCCAACAGGTCTGAATTCAGAGCGAGCGCCTGGTCATTAATATGCTCTCCAAAAGTCATTGTTCGATGACTTGGAACTTTGATTTCTGCGGGTATAACAGCCTCTGCACCAAATGCTAAAGCAAAAGGGGTCTCTGCAGTTGATGTTCTGAAAGTTGTTCGGTAAGCCCACAATATTTCAGGCAATTCTTCTGCCTTGACCATTTGACTGGGGATAATACGGAGTTGAGTAGTGCTTTTTAATCCCCCAGCGAGCACAATTTTGTCTAAATTCACTTCCATCGAATTGTTTGCCGTTATCCGTGACCAATGATTGGGGAAGCCCAAATCGACAGATGATGTTTTTCCAAACAAAGTTCCACATCCTTTGTTCGGTGATTTTAACAATTGCCTCGGCTTCTGCCCATTTAGTATAATAATCAACGGCTACCACAGCATATCTAACTCCCGATGTGCCAGTAGGAAATGGGCCGATTAAATCGATCCCCCATTTAGCAAATGGCCATGGACTATAAACTGATACTAACTCTTCAGGTGGGCTATGAATGAGTGGAGCATGTACCTGGCACTGATAACATGCACGAGCATATGCAAGTTTAATCCTTTCTAAGGGTTGGCCAATAATAACCTTTGCTCGATTATTTTATGTGCGGGGCGAGCCCACTGTATGATTTCCGCATATTCCATCATGGATTTGTTGCGATACATGTCCTCTTCAGAGTAATACACTTCAAAAGTGGAAGAGAGAAGCTTTTTTGTACAAATGCTCGCCTATAATAGTATATCGAAAGCGGTCAGTCCGAGGCGAGTAGCTTGTGCTTTATTTTCGGGAGAAGTCCCTTTTGTAAATAACTCATTATTGAGTCATCCAAGTTTCTTGTTCGCTTGTTATCCGTGCGATCGCAATCTCGAACCCGAGGGCGATAGTCGCGACGATCACAATGTCTCATTTGTGTTCGTCACTCTTCTCGCTGCGGTGCGTGCAAAGCATCGTGACGAATTAATTACCCAATCGTGGTAATTGTTCAATGAAAACTTGGTCAAAATGCTCGAGCAACTCTTTTGCTAGTTGTTGATATTGTGCCATTTGTTCGCCTCGGCCTCTCACTACTTTGTTACTTGATAAACGATTACACGAGAATCGCTATAGATCATCGACCTTTGAATTCCCATTGTCATTGCCATTTGTAGTCCAAATGATCAAAGCTTCATATTCAAATCATTATTTGTAAATGGAAAATCAAATCGAATGGTCATTTGTAAACATTTGCCTAGTTGGTACGATGAGAACTAGAACTCGCTCTCCGGCTCTTGAACTTGTTGATGATCCATCAACATACATGTGCCATGGTTGATCGACAATTTAAATCGAGAATTTGTGGATATGTCAACTCAACCATGAAATCGGCCATAGCTTGCCCCTTCATTGTTAAATTCGGAGCAAAAGTAATGCCGAATCGCCCTAACTCCACCGCCCATTTGAGCAATCTGCCCGAAGTATCTGGTCGGTGGAGGACTTGGCGCAATGGAAACGTAGTCAATACCTCAAATCGAGTGGTCGAAAAAATATGGTCGCAATTTTACTTTCATTCGGCGGCGTCTGTTAATTTTTCCAACGGAGGATACCGAGCTTCGAACCTTTTAGCACTTGGCTAACATAATAAATGGGTAAATCGTTGTCTCCTCTCGGCGTCACGAAAGTACAAAGATCGATCGCATGTTCGGATCGCAGCGAGATACAAATAGAGTTGTTCGCTTTGATAGGCTTAGGCGATTATCCGAGTATCTGCGCAAGGTATTGCTTTAATGATTCAAACGCGCGTCGCAATGCTCGGTCCATCGAAATTTCCCTTCTTTAATGCATCAAAGAAAGGTTTACATTTGTCCCCATTTCGTGATATAAACCGGCTTACGGAAGCTAATCGTCCGGTTAACTTTTGGACCTCTTTCACATTTCTGGGGGCTTGCATATCGAGCATTGCTTGAATCTTTGATGGGTTTGCATCAATCCCCCGTTGACTAACCATGTGTCCGGAGGAATTTCCTGAATGAATCCCAAAACCCATTTCTTGGGATTTAACTTCATATTATACTTCCTCAATATATCAATCGTTTGTGCGAGGTGGGTGATGTGGTCTTCCTTATGTTCGCTTTTTACCACAATATCATCAATATATACCTCGATTGTTAGGCCGATGTGTTAAATCGAACATTTTGTTCACCAAACGTTGATACGTTGCTCCGGCATTCTTTAATCCGAATGGCATGCGTTGCCAACAGTACATGTTCTTTTCACTGCAGAATGTTGTATTCTTTTGATCGTCCGGATGCATTGGTATTTGGTGATAACCAGCGAACGCATCCATAAATGTCATGAGTTCATGGCCCGCTGTATTATCAACCAAATAATCAATGTGGGGCATCGGAAAATTATCTTTTGGACATGCCTTATTCAAATCAGTGAAATCGATACACAATCTCCAAGATCCATTTGACTTGCGAACGAGTACAGGGTTCGCAAGCCATCTTGGGCATTTTTCCTCTCGGATCAGTTTGTTATCGAAAGCGAATTTTTTGATTTCACTATTCATCGCCGCATATTTTTTCGGACTAAATTTTCTACGTTTCTGGACAACTGGAGCTTGTATTGGATCAAGGTTGAGGGAGTGGCGGGCATGCTCGGATCTATTCCAACCATGTCCCCGTGTGACCATGCGAACACATCTAAATTTGCTTGAAGGTAAGTAATTATTTCTGTTCGGATTGGTTCAGGTAATTCTGAACCAACGAACACTTCTAACTCAGGTCTGTTCGGGTCGATACTGATTGGTTCCAATTGCTCAACAGGAGTCGCCTGCTTTCTTTTTTGCTTCCACCGAGGGTCTTGAATGGATCCTCGGGGCTCATCATCAAACTCCATGGGTTCAAAACCTATCGCGAGGCTCTAGTCCGTTGCTTTCGTTCGGTGATCAATATTCATTTGTTCTAGGAGATCGGGGGGATTAGTTGTCTTTCCGGTTTATGTTCACGCCTCAGATTTGCTCGAATGGTTATGCTCACGATCTCGTGGTTCGTCGGGAGACATTTAGACGTGTTTTTTACTCACCGGCTTGACTCACCAATCTCCCCCCTGCTTTGTTCCATCATGTTAACCATATTTTGTTTTTTCCGCACACATGACAAAGAAACAATCTCGAGCCTTCTTTTTGATCTCCTTTTACACTTCCCGTTCCATCTTGTGTCGGAAATTTAACACAATAGTAATACGTGGAACAGGCCGCTTTGAATTCCTGAATAAACGGGCGACCTAGAAACCCGTTATAAGTGGACTGAGCATCGACGATTACAAAATCTAACATTCTAGTTCGTCTAATGTCCGAATTCAAAGTTGACTCTAGCTCGACTCTAACCTAATCATACCATAGGGGTCGGGTTCTGAGACTCCCCCAAACCCCATTATAGTATGATTACATGGTTCAATATAACCGCTCAAATCCCCAACTTGTTTTTCCATCTGGCGAAGGGTATTAACGAACAAAATGTTTGCATAAGCCCCAGTATCAACTAAGAGGCGATGTACCTTCAATCCAAGGAGACGAGCACTGATGGTTAAGGAGTCGTTATGGGGAGTTATAATCCCGTCGAGATCGTCCTCCGAGAAAATGATTTGGTGTGTAGGTGGGGAACTGGATGATGTGTTCGCCACCTTTACCTGATGGATGTTCTGCATGGCACGCATCTCCATCTTTTTACGTCTGTTAGATAACGTTGGCGCCTGGTAACATCCACCCACAGGTCCATATTCAGGACGAATCATTTGGATTTCTTGACTTTCTCGACCTCTTCCAATAGTGGGAGGCCCTCTTTTGGACGTTTCAGATCTCTTGCGTAATTCTTCGGGATCACTGTCAAATGTTTGTTCGGCCTTCCGCTTTCCGCTTCGGTCTTCTATCCTTTCTGTTCGCGAATCCCTGTTCGCTGGCTTTTTTAAGAACTGGGAAAGACGATTTTCTTCATATAGCTTCCAAAGTTGGCGGAGTAAATCGCGGCAATTTTCTGTATTGTGCCCGATGTACTCGTGATAATTACAATATTTGGAAGCATTAAGTCGACGCTTATCCATTACAATTCTTCTTGGCCTGTCCAACATGTCCCGATCTTTGATTTGATTAAAGATAGTTTCTGCCGAAACGCCCAAAAGACTTCGTAGGGCATTTGCTTCAGCTCTTTGTTCAAAAGGTTTGAAGGAGGTTGAGGATCTGTACCCCCCTTCATTCATTGTTTTCTTTTCGAAAGCTTTCCTAGCGGTAGGCTCCTGTCTCAATTGTGATTGTGCGAGCAAATCTTGCATGGCTATAATTTTAGCTGCTCGCTCTCTAAACTCTGAGTATGAGTTCGGCCAATCTTGATGCATGGCCTTCCACATGTCTCTGTATTTAAAGTCGGACCTCCGACCACCGAGGATCTTAGCATCCTCTTCAAGCAATGGGGCTCCATCATATAAACATTTATCAAATCTTTCTATGTATGACCGTCGGACTCACCTTTTAATTGGGAAAAAATCGCCTTTGTTTTTTTTGAGGCGCAGCACACATGGACCGAAAATGGGACAAAATTGCCGTCCCAGTTGTGCGAAAAGATGTGATGGATCTTTCGGGTAAAGTGGTAAACCACCTATGTGCTCGATCTCCCAAAGTCATGGGGGAATGATCGGCCTTCAAGTCACATCTCTAGTGTGCCATCGCGATCATAAAGTCCGAAAATTTCTTTGAGATGGACATGAGGATCCGACTTCGGTAGTCGAAAATAGAATTGGTGGTCGGGTCTTTCGACTTTCTCTTGGACTTCGCCGCCATGATCGCCGGAGATAATGGCGAACAAGGTACGGTGCTTTCGTTCGAGGGTAGCTCTTAGTCGCGGCCGATCGATAAACGTAATTCCACGATGGCTTTTTGCATTTACGCAAATTTCGGCGGATCGATAGACTTAGATTGGGGTTGTTTCCCATCATGAGGATCTCGTGGATCATGCTCGTGATGGGGGCGATCCCCTCTCCAAGTTTGTCCTTGACTACCCAATCGGTGATGGATAGACAACTTTGTTCCTTGGATATATTTGTTCGGTGTCGGGATGATTTTGAAGATCCGAATCTTACGGGCACCTCTATCGGATGTCTCTTTCGATCCTGTCGCCTTATTATTGCGATTAGGTCTTTGGCGGAGAGCCTCAAACGTCAAACGCCGATGGTCTAGACCCGCTGTCGTTAAATCATCCGACATATCATCGGCTTTTTACCCGATCCGCTTTGCGATTTTCTTTTTTTAGCTTGCTTGTTTGTCGGGTGTATGTGAGTGTTGCTCTTCCCCTTTTGAGCCTCTAACCGCCATTCTTTTTTCGCCCTCTCTTTCGTACTCGCGGAAAAAAGTGATTGCTTTAGTGGTGCCGGGATCATTGGCTATATCCTCAAGATTAATAATTTCCGCCGCCTGATCTTTATGAGGCTGACGCTGGGCCTCTTTTCGGTCATATGGTCGGCTTTGTTCCGACCTCTCCGTTTGGGTGTTCCTAGATTGAGGCATTATATTTCTTTTTTCTGCCTCGGCTAACTAAGGGTTCGTGTATGAGTTGATTTTTCCTGCACCCTCCTTCTAGCGCCAATTGTCGCGAGTCGTTTTCGTTGATGAATATTATGTGGCTAATTTAATTACGACTCGCAAACAAAACATATACGTGTAAAATAAACAGTAAATAAGATGGATTTGTTGACCCAGTTCGTCAATAAAAGACTACTCTGGGGGCATACCAAGCCGGGGATGTAATCTTGAGAGCCTTACACGTCATATTCTTGATACATCTTATGAAGATGAATCGATGCAGGTTATCGAATGAGTTTCAGGGTTTTTCATATATGTGGATGAACACTCTAATTTTTCCTATTCCTCACCTCTCGGGAATTTTTGTAGGCTATTTCTCTGGGATTATTTCTTCTCAACCAACCTTTTTTTTTTCTTTTTTACTTCCATTTATCGTACTTTTGTCAAGCATGAGTTTGGATTGGTAAAAGCATGTCTTTGGATTCTTTGGACCATGCAAGAACTCCGGTGGTGTTGCCCACGTTTACGACTTCATCTTCTAGATTGATCTTTGTATAAACGCTGCAGTAGGGCCGCTTTTAATCGTCGAAATTAATCTTTTGTTCGGTTGGACTTTACGTTAAATCGCTTTTAAGATGTCGGTTTTTTCAGAGATTTGAGTTCAACATACTTGACTGGTTTCGCTTTGTTCGATAGGTGGCGGCGAGCAATTACGATGGGTTGGCGAACAAAAAAGTAACTTCGCCCACCGGGCATGATTATTATATTCAAACATTACACGTGTCGCTCTTTGATGTTCGATTAATCCTGATTTATTATATCGAACACAACAGGCTTTGCTTTTCATTTTTCATTTATAAAATACAATTAATATGTATTTTTCTTAAAAAGAATTTAAGTGTACTCCAAATTTTAAAATGTTATTTTAGAAGGTTTCTAAAAAAATAAATTTAATGAATTCAAGTGTAATTATAATATCATCTCCTCTGTTAAAAAATAAAAATAAAAATAATAATATCATCTCAACACTATTTTAGTATTAACCTCTGAAATTTTAAATATCAAGTAATTAAATATCAGAAAATAAAAATAAAAATGAATACTTGTGACTTTTGTATTGTTGATGACATTTCTATTATGTTTGGAAATTTAAATTTGAAAGTTGGAACTATTTATAATAATGGACATTTCTATTATGTTTAGAAATTTAAGTTTGAACTTTGAAGTTTGAAGTGATTTTAGATACTTTATATTCACTTATCATACTCTATATTTTGATTTTTTAAAAAAATTATGCATATTATATATATATAATATTTATTATGACGTCATACCGGCTCAATCCGGTCCGACCGGTCCGACCCCGGTCCGACCTTTTTTTGGGGTCGTCCGGCTCAACTTTCGGTTCCGGTTTTTAAAACATAGTTTATCATCATATAATTGGAGAATTGGAGGTGCATCAGAAGAATACGATCACCAAACTAACAAACATGCTCAAATTTAAAAAAGACGCCATCGACTCTTGATATTATTTTAGAAATGATATCCCTAATTAAACACATGGAATCTCACCCGATCATGACAAGACCAATGGATGACATTTTCTTTCCTTCCAAATTTAACCTTATGTGACATGTTTTCACAATTTTTGAAACATGGACTTGACATGATAGAAACTCTAAAATTTGTAGGATTCTTTAATTAACCAATAAAATACTTAATTATGTAGGTCCCGAACGGGTTATGTGAGGGCAGAAGTCTAGAGGGGAGGGGTGAATAGACTTCTGAAAAACTTTTTTTCGTCTTGGATCGGTGTCTTGGCGATAGCTTTGATCAAAGTCGCGAAATGAATCGATTTGGTCTCGATAATCAACTTCTTGAACGCCGGAAGGCGATCGATTCGGTAACTATCGATTAAGCGATGTGTCTGCGAAGCTTTAAGTTTTACCCGTGAAAAACCGGTTTGTATAAATCAGATTCCAAGTTTTATCTTTTTAATCGGATAGCGTAAATATCGAATCGGATCGGATCGAAGCTTGGTGCTATCTCGATCTTAACTTAGAATATGTATGCGCTTTTAAGATTGTGCGATGTGAGAGCGATTAATCAAAGCAAAAAAGGCACACAAGATTTATAGTGGTTCGGACAAACCAATCCTAAATCCACTCTTCCCTTTCACAAGGGCACCAACTTAACCGACTTAACCGATCGACTTAGTTTAGTGTGTTAGTCCAACACAAGATACACCAACAGATGTTTTAAGAGTTCTCACTCAACCGATCCTTAAATCGATTACTAGAAACCTGGATCGAAATCTTGCTAAACAACTTATCCTAACTTGGGGTTTTGGGTAAGATTGTTGAGGTTCCAACTATGAAATCTTTCCTTAGCATTACAAGCGACTGATAGCTAGATGAAAAGATTTCTTGCTAAGAACTTATGGGATGAACACAATATAAAATAAGCTTGTTGTTGTGTTCTTCGCCGTCTCGAAATCGACTATAGTTTGAGCTTCGTGATTATGTTGTTTGTCCAAGCATTTCCGTGTGTCACTCGAAGTGTGATCCCATATTTATAGACCTTGAGATCAAAGAGCCGTTGGAGAGCAATTTGAATCTCGGGCTTATTTTAGGTAGACTTTGCGGGCTTGATGTGGCGTGCTTCAGAACGGCATGGCTGAAAAAGCGTGAATGTATATTTTATAGCCGTTTGAGAGAGAGCAACATCGAATCCCGCGAGTATCGGCTCTGTTCATACGTGTTTCTTCCTTATTGATGGAAGCCTTGCTTTGGTGTTGTTCCTCCAACTAAGGTTGGTATTCATCTTGTTCGGATCGCAGACGTAAGTTAAGATGAAACATCGATTTTCATCTTATGAGTCGATCCGATCGATCGAATCGATCACCCCACCGATGGAGTCTTCGCGCGCTGTTGACTTAGCTTCAACCGGCCGACTCGTGATGTAGGTCTTCCGTCCGATCTTACGGAAGTCATCTGATCTTCGAGTATTCTAAGTTTGAGCTTCATGACTTCCGCTGAGTTATCTGACAAGATCAATTCGATCTGATCTTCCGTTCTGGTTTAGCATTCGCGCACGCCGGGATGACATCGCTTTCTTCTCGATTCTTGGATCGACCTATACATATTGAGTTCCCCCTCAATATGTGACCTATTTATTACATCGGTTTTTTCTATACAATCATTATCAACCGTCTCCTATAGCGAGAATGTAAACATCGATCACCAATGTGTCCGATTGGTCCTATTACATGTGTTTTTGGAACTTTCATCAACACTATAAATTTCCCAACAATTTCCCCTTTGATGAAACCAAAACACTTGAGAAACCAAACAGTTTGATAAGTATAGAATCGATTAAAAAGCAATAATCGGAAGACAAAGAGATTTTGTCTTGGAATCGGAAAAATAAACTTTTCATTAGATATGTTGATTACATGTTACATCGAAAAAAGTTGAATTTAAAAGCACCGATCCCTAGACGTCTTACCTCGAATCTTCACTCCTTGGGCTTGTATCCTTCGGCATTTCTCTTTGGTCTTGTGGAACGTTGAAAATCGATAGAGTTTCCATTTGACATCGATTTATCCGCACTTGATCGGTTATATGCGATTTGCTCAAGATGTCAAAGTAGAATCTCTCAAATGTCGATCATCAAATGAGCCATCCGCCTTCTTTGAGTATATTAATGATCATACTCTTGGCGAGATATCTTTACATTTATAAGCTTGGCTTCATTTTCCGAATACTTCCAGAAAAGTCCGGATATTTATTCTCAGAACCGGTTGAGAAACTCATCATCCGGTGATTCTTCTTTGAACAAGATCAAGGACAAAGGCATCAAGAAGCCATTCACTTCGATCTTATTCCATTCCTCAAACCTCTTGGCGTGTCAGGCAAAGCTTTTTGGTATGATCTCGCCGACTCTTTGCCAAGCAACCGAGGTTCTCGTGCGATTTTCCACTAATCCTTTCTTAGCCCTTGATTTGAACTTCGCTTTCAACCCTTCATTGTGCCCGTTTTTCTATCCTTTTTTCTTCTTCACCATCCGCTTTTTGGACAATTTTCTGACTAGCTCTTATCACCAGATGTCGACTAGTCAGGCTTCGGTGACTTTCCGGGTCCGAAAGTAATCGGTCCAGATTTTGATGTCCCAAAGACCCGCAGCCTTTTCTTGCAATTGAGCTTTGTCCATGGGCCTTATCTTCTGATGTGTCAGTTGGTTTCTCAGATCCTTCCCCCTTTTTGGTTTGATCAAAAAGCGCATTGAGGTGGGAAGTCAGAGACCCAAAGTTGACTGACAATGCCTGATTTAGATCATTAGCAGATAAACCTGAAGTTTGAGCTGTTAGATTCTCAAATTAATCGTAATCGATCTTTCTTGGCGCTTTCCATTGTAGCGAGAGTGTCCAAATCATTTTATCAAATTTCTCTTCTGATAACTCGAGCCTTTTCTCAGTGAGCGTCAGAAAAGAAGATTGATTTTGATCCACCTGTTTCAGCTTGTCATCAACTGATTTTGTAAGCTCAGCAGATATGGTGGTCATGGATTGGGAGAACTGATCTCTGATTGCTTCGATTTGTTTGAGACCGATTTGTCTCCGATCGCTTAAGACTCCTCAATCTCTTTCTTTTCAGAGATCTTTGAGACAAGATCCCTCCCTCCTGTTGATCGATGGTGATTTGAGATGTAGGAATTGGATCCATCACTTGATCGAAGTTCGGGCTTGTTTGTGCCTCCGGTGGTTGGTCGTGAATGCAAAGACCGGTTCCACTTTCATCGGCAGACTCCGATTCACCATTTCAAATCTGCTTACGAGCTTCTTGAGCGATCTCGGCTTCTTTCTTCCGCAATTCCAACTTCCCATGGATCGAGCTTTCACGATTTATCGATATGAGCTCACCGGTGATCCCACTTTGGCGCACTTCCCATATCGGTCAAAATCTGCCCTCACTCATCCGCACCACCCATCTGCTCAACAAGTAAGATAAGATCCGAGAAGCTTTTTAATCTGAGATCTCTCCGGTGAGGATCTCCATGACTTCTTCTCTCGATAAAGCGGGATGGGGCGACCCGGTTGTGGATCGTCTCATCAATCTCTCGTTCAATTCTTAGTCGACCATTTTTCCCGTTGATGGTCTTTGTTGATCTGGATCTGAGAATTATCTGTCGGTTCTGTTGGATGAGATGGGAAGCTTCGGTTGTGCTTGAGTCGGCGGAAGTTATGCGATTGGTTCGACCCGCAGTGGATTACTGATTAGTGGCGGTTTGTATCTGGTTCAGTTCATGAATTTGTGAACTAGCGAGAGAGACATGCTCGGCGGCCTTTAGTCCGAGCGGTGAATCGGCTTTGAGTTGAGGAGAAGTAGATTTATCAGCTTGTGCTTCTACCTCGGATCGTTAAGCCCTCGGGTTGAGAAGCTTGCTGTCGATTCTGTTCTTTTTGTTGCGCGCAATGATCGTTTCGGCGCTTTTTCTTCTTCTCGACTCATCTTCTAGTCTTTAGAGTCGGGGTAGGTTGCTTTGCTTTCTTTGGCCTCTTCTCCCGAGCCTTCACCGGTTTTCGTTTCTTTTTACGTGGAGCAAGCGGTTGTGGATGAGGCGAAACTTTTCTCTTTCCTTTCTTGATTTTGTTGGGTGGGCTTCTTTGCTCTTTCCTTTCTTGATTTGATTTTCTTGATTTCCCCATCAATTATTCTTTGCCATCTTTGTACATTTTGACCGATGTGAGAGCATCTGGGCTAAATAAATTCCATGATCGTTCTTGTGAGAATGTCAAATGCCAGTCTGTACTTTCTTTTTGAGCGTTAGCTTTGATGAATCCGGTATTTGTCGATGTTTATCTGCCTCTCTTAAGAGCTCCTCTCTCGATTTCTTCATCCTCATTCTCCCCATGGTGTGCGCGGAGAGATTAAGCCCTTTGGCAAGCTAAGCGAGCCAGTGATATACGCATTTGTCGGTCGATTTCTTCTCCGTTGGTGCGACATCGGTTAGTCTCACGGTTTTTACGTATCCACACTCCGATTCTGCCCAGAATTGAAGTGCTTCATCTTTGCATCACTTTGGATTGCGTGAAAGCGAGCAATATGTTTCGATCCGGCCTTCTTCGAAATTTGTTCCACCTCCATGGATTCGTAATCCTCGGTGGTTCCAAACTCGAACGAACTTATCCTCAAAGATCTTCGTTGCGATTCGCATAATTGCACATGATCTTTCCAAGTCCATGAGTGGCCATCTACAGTGAGATAGACTCATTAAATTTGTGCATAATCAATATCAATATCATTCCGCGGAAAAAAAAAAAGGCAATGAAGCATAAATTCAAAAAAAAAAACAACTTTTTGAAAACAATGTTTTTAACGGAAAGAAAGATTCATCATTAAGCTTAAAAGAAAATATTACCAGATTCAAATTTTCGAGAGAAGATTTTGAACTCTAAGAAATCGTTTTGAAACGTAGAAAAATTTGAAGTTTTTCGATTGAAAGTAATGCAAGTTTGTGAAGCGTAAAAACTCGTAAGGTTTGATGAATCTTATATAGTATACGAGGAGGGTACAATAAGACAAGATTTTGAAGATCAATCGTTTTGAAAAGATTATGCGCTCCAGTTTAGCGGTTTTGATCGTAGGGTCGAAAAAACGTCGACACAAAACTTTTGGATTTAAAAAGCACGTTCAAGTAGCGTTAATACATGTACCCCCCGTCGCATTAAATGATTTGCGAGTACACGTCACAAGGATAGTGGGTACAAGAAGGCAAATAATATCGATACGATCCGATAAATAAGTAAAGAACAAGAGAAAGGAGATCGTGATCTGTTGATCGATGTTGTAATCAGTCAATATTACTTGTCAATGTTGATTCCACTTGTTGATCTTAATCATTCTGCCTAAGCCTTAAGAAATTTCCCAACTGATCCTTTCAACTGATCTTCTCCATTCAGATCGATTTGTTGCAACTTCAGCTTAGTTGATCTTTCCTTGAGTACGTCCCGATTTCCCTTTTGATCCTCCTTGATCGGTTGAAGTTCCCCAACCGATATATTTCCGACATAGACCGATATATTTGATTTATTGAGTTTCAAGCTCAAAGAGATCTCTCTCATCCGATCATGCTTTCGTAAATAATCGATTTTTGGTTGACCTCATCCGATTCTTTTTTCAGATTAAGCCAATTCTTGGGATAAGTGTTACCGCCAAAACTTAGTCTAGAGTAGTAGCTTCTATTCCCTAAGTAGGCGTGATTGACATGCGTAAATATCGTCTGAATCTCTCGATATGTCAATCAACCGTAAATTTATCCAATTATCGATCGTGATTTCTACCGTTTGTCCTTTTGATGCAAATTTCTCGGATAGGCTTCTTGAAATGGAAATTGCATTTGCATCCTTGCTTGGCCTCTATAAATTGGACCAATGTTTTACACAACTTCACCCATTCACCATACTTATCTTCTTTGTAAGAATCATGTATCTTGGTGAACCCTTGTTTCCGTGAGACTTCCGCAAAACACTTTTACACCCTTTTATATGATTTCATCTTCTCAAATCAACCCATTGCATCCCTTATTCTTTGTTTTTCTTCATCATCTTTGATTTCACATATTCTTTGCCAAAAGCTTCTCTACCACCACCGGCGGCGGATCTGCTTGTTGCAACCCGAGAAGACACTTCTCCTAACCGTATGCACCTTGTGTGTCTACAGATGATGTAACCCGTAACCATCGGACTTAGTGCAGTATAAAATATCAAACACATGTGCCCATGAGATCGATGACCAACTCTTTGGCACACGTGCTCCATTCAACAAATTGGAGAGCCCTACTACTCCTCCTTTTTTGGGGCTCGGGCTTAAGAATCCTATCAAGGCCTCTCTGTCGCTCCGGTTTCTTGATCTTGACTTTGGCGACCGCCTTGGGATTCTCGTTCTTTAAAAGCCTCTCTCACCCCCTTGTTAAGTGGGGGAAAATGAGAGTTTAAAATCTCTCTCTTTCCTTCACTTACGGGGTTAGGATGAGGTTTAGGGTTTTAGGTGTAGGATTTTGGTTAACATTTATGTCTTGACCTCCGGGTCTTCTTGTACTTGTAACTTCGTAATGTAACCTCACCTTCGGGTTTTTATCAATGAAAAGTTACATTATTTCATCGTTGTGTAAATTCCTACGCTTTCTTATCGATTGTTTAGCTCTTAATCTCGAATCTTGCTTGTTGAATATCGGTAAAAGCGAATCACAAAGAAATACTATAACCAAATTGATTTAATCGATAATCCTTTAAACCCGAGCATTTTCCTTCAATCGATAAACCTTGAATCGATCGATTCCTTTAAACCGATAGACTTTAACCGATAAACTAAAATCGATCGGGTTCCTTTTGGATCGTAATAGCGTGTAAAATCCGATCTATTTTTGCTTATCGATCTCTTGAGATCGGTTAAGATACCAAACTCAACTGATTTCTCTCGATCCGTTAGTCTCTTAACCAGCTAGTTCGAGAACATTCCATCAAACATTTTTCGGTGACATTTCTCCAAGATCTAGAAGTCCTAGCTCATTGCATAAATCTCTGAATCGATCTCGACTAGTGGCTTGGTTAGAATATCGATATACGTATATCGAGATGAATCTTTTCCATTCGATATTCTTCTTTTCAACGTGATCTCTTATGAAGTGGTGTCCGACATCTACATGCTTGCATCTTGTATGTAGAACCGGATTCTCGAAAGTGATTGCAATAAGACTATTCTTATCGTCATGAATATAGGTACGTTCTTAGCTACAATGTTGTAATCCCTCACCGCCGATTGAGCTGAGCAGGCGATTAGGAACAACATGACTTCTGCAGACCATATATTACGCTTGATTGTTGATGTCTTATCGATATGTCCTTCTTTTGAAAACCACGAGATCGGTTTACTTCCTAAGAATCGACATGTTCACCGAGGTTGATTTTTACGTCGATCTTGCAACCTCCATAATCGAATCGAGAATACCCACTAAGCTCTAGATTATCATCGATGGGTAAAATAAACCAAGGTTTATTGTTCCCTTCAGATATTAAGAATCCGCTTAGGCTTTCTGGTGGTGATCATTGATTTGCAAAACCGCACATACACCTCTCTGAAAAAGTGATATCTGGTCTGGCGGCGGTCGGTATAATAAAGATCCAATGAGAGCCCTATATTCCTTCCGATTTGTTTTCGACCGGCCTCATCTCGATCCATCTTGAATCCGGTCATCATAGAATTTTGGCTTCCTTACTATTTTGAATTCCAAACTTAGCCAAAAGATTCCTAGTGTACTTTTGCTTGGCGATGAATATCCCTTCCGAACTTTGTTTAACTTGGAGACCTAGAAAGTAATTCATCGACCCATCATGGACATCTCGAATTTCCCTCATCGGTTCTTTGAATCTTTCACATAGGCTCTTGTTAGGAGATCCGAAGATGATGTCGTCCGTAAATCTGAACCATCGAATATCTTCTCCATCTTCTATTACGAATAAGGTTACGTCCCATTGTTCCTTTAGTGAACCCACTTTCGATCAAGAATCGAGAGAGTGTATCATACCCGGGCTCGCGAGCTGTTTTGAACCATAAAGAGCTTTTTCTTAAACGATACACTTGGTTGCCCTTTTTCAAAGCACGAGGTTGTTCGACATAAACTTCCTCCGCTAGTACCCCGTTTAAGAAAGCACTCTTTACGTCCATCGATACCGCGATGAACCCTCTGGAAGCATAAGCGAAAACAACCCGAATGGCTTCAAAGGCGGCGGATCGTGCAAAGGTCTCATCGTAATCAATTCCTTCGATTGTGAATACCCCTTAGCAACAAGTCTTGCCTTATTTACGGTGATAACATTTTTCTCATCTCTCTTGTTCTTGAAGATCCATTTCGTTGCCAATTACGTCTTGATGACCGGTTTGATGCCTACTAGTTCCCATACTTCATTTCTCTCCGAACTGTTCCGGCTCCTCCTGCATGGCTAGAATCCGGTTTAGCGTCTTGTAATGCTTCCTCGATTGTAGTTGGTTCCTTCATAGACGATAACTTGACAATACATGGCACTTTCACTGTCGATGTCTAGTTTTAATTTTATCGACGGATCTCCAATTATCGATCGGTTGGATGGTGGTTATCCAGTCCTACATTACGATTTATGTCGGTTTGAGAACATCGTCCGTTTACGATAAAATCTTATTACTAGTGATTGGGAGTGGTGCGAGGTTATGGTCCACTTGATAAGAACAAGTCTCGGTGATGTTGGAATCATCATGTGTCGATGTCTCATTCTTGAGAACTTCAAGTTCCCCGAACCGGATGGTTCGATTCTTCTTATCTCGGTTTGAATCGACTTTTTTCATCGGCCGATTGTTCGTACCTTAGATCTCGATTGATCCGGTGAATCGGCTAGATCTGGAATGTAAATTGATACGATTTACGATCCTTTTTCCTTGATCGTTAGGCGATCCATTTTACGAATATCGTTACGTAGATCAGTACTTTTGTTACGAGGCGATTTCTCTTGATCGAAGATGCTTCATCAAAAGGTTACATGGGGTGTTTCTTCCACAACTAGGGTTAGCTTTGTTGTAGACCACGAAGGCTTTGCTAGATGAGGAATATCCTAGAAATATACCCTCATCGGACTTGGCCTCAAAAGTCTTCAACCGACTTTTCCCATTGTTGTGTATGAAACACTTGCACAAAAAACATGGAAGTAAGAAACACGAGGTTTTACGCCCTTCCACGAGTTCATAAGGTGTTTTGTAGTGAGCCTTAGTCGAGACATCCGTTACTGCGTATGGCATGCGGTGTTGATTATACGCTTCGGTTTGGTATCGCATGTTCGGTAACATTGTTCGGCGAACTTCTTTGAGAGTTCTTTTTCTCGGCTTCGGTACTCCATTCTGTTGTGGCGTCCTCGCGGTGATGTTTCATCTTTGTATACCAAACTTAGAGCAAAATCGGTTATAAAAGAGTTCGAAATTACGCACTTTTATCGATCTTTTTTACTCTGTGACACCCTTCTCATTTTGTAATCTTCTTAGCAATTCGGGTATCTTGGTTGTCGCCTCATTCTTCTTATGTAAGAATATAACCCGTAAAACTTGGAGTAGTCATCCACGATTACGAGTGTATTTAAAGTCCGTTGAGATCGACCGGTGTAATCGGTCCAAACAGATCCATATGAAGGCGGTACGGTACAAAGATCTGCTGGATCTTTGGTCCCAAAATTCCTTTGAATGAAGCTTTGACCGGTTTTCCCTTCCGACATGCAAAGACATGTCCGATCCTTTGAGAACACTTCATTCTAAGTCCTTCCACTAGAGACATCCTAGCTATCTTATTAAGAGTTTTAAAGTTCGGATGGCTCATTCTTTTTATGCCGAGCCAATTGCTACTCTTGAACTCTTAACAATCGCACGCATTTCTTGGACAACCTGCTCCAATCACCGTAGTAGATCGTCCCTTTTCTTGAACCCGATTAGCAATATCCATTGAGTGACTCGATTCTTGATAGTGCATTGATCACGAGAACTCAACACTGAATCCGTTGTCGCAGAATTGTGATACCGATAATAGGTTGTGCTTCAGACCTTCGACAAACGAGACTCCAGTTACTTGTACATCATCATTCTCTAAGGTTCCGAACCCTTTGGTATAACCAAAGTTATCATCACCGAAGAGTACACGCGGGCCTTTCTGTTCTATGTAGGAACTGAGGAGATGTTTGCTTCCAGTCATGTGCCTTGAGCATCCACTATCGATGTACCAGATAGTTGCTTGCACACCTCCTTTGTTGGCCAGACCCACGCGAACCTGCAATCAGATCAGGCTTTAGGTACCCCTTTCGGATTGGGTCCTGAGGGGTTAGGTTTGGATTTCGGGATCCATACAAACAGAGCACTTCTATTGTGATCAGTCAGATCAGAAGGCCTGATTTGTCTCCCATACCTGTCAACATAATCATACTTATCCTCATATGCTTTCTGATTTGTATGATTACTTGTGTGAACCTTGGATGACTTAGAAGACTTATGATTTAACTTTTCAGTTTGTCTTCTTTTTTATCCATTAATGGTTCAAAAAAGACCCCCAAATTTACGACTATAGGGGTACGATTTGCTACCATCAAAAGATTCATATCCTTTTCGCATAGATGGTTTTCGCAGTTTTCCTGAAGCATGCTTATTAGGCAGCTGACCTTGACTGGGTCTCAGATTAGACTTCCCTTTTGTAGGTTGTCTTTTCTGATTCCTGATCTGTTGATCAGGTTGAGGTCTCTTCAGAAGAACTGGGTTCTTCCGTTGATTCCTCGGCTGATGCTTTACCAGTTGGGGTTCATTTACGCTCCACTCTCGGTTAGGCACTTGCCTTTTACCTGCTCAACCCGTCTCTTACCCCTATTAGATACAAGTTTAGCTTTTGGTGTATCTTTTTTCGTAAATTCGTGCGATTACACCTTTACGAGATGAATCGATCGGGGCTTTTGAGGATGTGGAGGGTTTCTCCATAGCCAAGTCCTCCTTATCAATCTTTACTTTCGAAAATAGGCGTTTATGTCTTTAACGGTTTGAGATGATTTTGAAAAATATCTATTTTCTTATGCAGATTATCCTCGGAGGATTTCGGACTTTCATGCATTGGAATAGCTCATCGAATTTTGCTTGCAAGATTTTGAAGTCATCGAACTTGCTTTTCTGTTAATTTCCATCGATCTTTGATCTGCTTTTCTGATCGTAGCTTTAACCCGAGAATTTTAAATTCCTCGATTACCTTCTCGGCGATTTAAACCGATCTAAGTTCGGAGGCTTTTCCGAGATCATTTTCTTTAGCAAAGTCGATTATTTCTAGTCCTCGACTTATCATTCTCGAGAACTTCCACAATAGCATAAGTTTCTCTTTGCATTGGAGAGATCTTCAAGCAATTGCTCGAGTAGAGCTGCGGTCAATCTCCCGGCCGTGTGCTAATGATAATGATGTAGAAAGCGAGCGAAGGGGGGTTTGGAGGTTACCTCGATTTGGTCCTCCCCGCCATCGGCGAGTTCATCATCGTCGACGAGAATATCGGATCTTCTTTTTTCATAGAAGTCGGCGGCATTCTTGACGGCGAGAAGTCTTCTCAGAGGAGTATCCCGAGTCCCTGGAGGGCGATAGAATCGTCAATTCTGACGATCGGCAACCATGGCTCTTCATCTCTATATACCGTTGCTCTCTTTTTGTTCCTCTTTTCTTCCCTCTCTCTCCCGTCTCAGTGCAAGGCGTCGTGCTTTATAGTGACACAGCTTCTCACGCTTGAAGCACGCTCCCGATCCACCGTTCCTTTCCTTCCAGGTGAATCACTCCTTCTGTATGACCTATCAGGTGATTTTCCTTTCTGATAGTAGTCTGAGTTTCTTCTATCTGATTGGTTATCTCTTCCTTCCTTCGTCTGACTATCTCTTTCCCTTTCATCTCTGTGATCCCTCCGATCATCAGATCTGGTTCTTTCTGGAGATCTATTGTCTGATCTCCTATCTCGTCCTCGGCTATGTTGATAGTCCTTATAGAATCTTCGATACTTACCAAGTTGTATATCTGACTTCTCAAGCTTCCTGGTAAGCAACGCGATCTGTTCTGCCTGACTTAATATATTTCCAATGGGTTCATTGGCCTTTGTTCTGCTACTGGTTGCCTTGAAAGCAAAACCGATTTTGAAGTCGAGGTTTCAAAGAGGGACCTCGCCTTCATCGACTTTGACCTCTTTCAATCAGGTCGAACTCGTGAGCTTTAAGACTCAAGAACAAGCTACTAGGTTTCATTCTTGAAATGTCCTGGCAATCTTTGATTACCGTGACCTTCATGTCCCACTTCTTGGTGAGAGACCTTAGGATCTTATAGTTGATATCTTTATCAGACATCTCTCTACCAAGTTCTCGAAGCTTGTTTATAGACATTGTAATTCTTCCATCGAGTTCGTTGATGGTTTTCGTTGAAGGCAGATCTTCGGTTTCTAACTTCACCAGTTCGGCTTGAAGACCAACCGCCTTTAACTGCTCATTTCCCTCGCAGATCTCAGCCAGAGTATCCCACATTGCTTTCGCAGATTTGAGATACTTAATCTTTTCTTTGGTGACCTTATCCATTGTCTTCATGATGATATGTCTTGCAATGGTGTCCAGAGTATGCAGTTTTCTTTCTTCTGTGTCCATCAGGGCTGGGCTTTTTCGTACAAGACTTCCTGTGGGAAAGTCTGGATCTCCTCCGACTGCAGGATTGTCGTAGTAAATGATGATGGGTCCTCTCTCGATGACTTCCATCATTCTGCCACTGATCGAGCCTAGATGGTTGGACATATATATGGCCCAATCTGCATACTCATCAATTGAGAACTTCGGCAGATCATGATACATACCGGACGTGTTATCCATGCTGAGTGATTTTGGAAAATGAATGAGTTTTTAAAAACGGTTTTCAAGATCGGTTCGATTGACCACAATGACACAGTAGTCGATGGTCGGAAGAACCAACCGCTCGATACCACTTTGTAGGTCCCGAATCAGGTTATGTGAGGGCGGAAGTCTAGAGGGGAGGGGTGAATAGACTTCTGAAAAACTTTTCGTGCGGATCAGGTGTGCGAGCAGATAGCCTGATCAAAGTGCGAAATGAATCGATTTGATGCGATAATCAACTTCTTGAACGCCGGAAGGCGGTCGGTTTCGAACTATCGATTAAGCGATGTGTCGCGGAAGCTTTAAGTTTTACCGTGTGAAAAACCGGTTGTATAAATCGATTCAAGTTTTATCTTTTTAATCGGATGACAAATATCAGGTCCGATCTGATCTCAAGCTTGGTGCTATCTCGATCTTAACTTAGAATATGTATGCGCTTTAAGATTGTGCGATGTGAGAGCAGTTAATCAAAGCAGTAAAGGCACACAAGATTTATAGTGGTTCGGACAAACCAGTCCTACGTCCACTCTTCCCTTTCACAAGGGGCACCAACTTAACCGACTTAACCGACTGGACTTAGTTTAGTGTGTTAGTCCAACACAGTACACCAACAGATGTTTTAAGAGTTCTCACTCAACCGATCCCGTAAATCAAGATTAGAAACCCTGATCGAAATCTTGCTAAACAACTTATCCTAACTTGGGGGTTTGGGTAAGATTGTTGAGGTTCCAACTATGAAATCTTTCCTTGCGTCTGTGCAAATTAGATAGCTAGATGAAAAGATTTCTTGCTAAGAACTTATGGGATGAACACAATATAAAATAAGCTTGTTGTTGTGTTCTTCGTATGAAATCGACTATAGTTTGAGCTTCGTGATTATGTTGTTTGTCCAAGCATTTCCGTGTGTCACTCTGAAGTGTGATCCCATATTTATAGACCTTGAGATCAAAGAGCCGTTGGAGAGCAATTTGAATCTCAGGCTATTTTAGGTAGACTTGCAGGCTTGATGTGACGTGCTTCAGGAACGGCATGGCTGAAAGCGTGAATGTATATTTTATAGCCGTTTGAGAGAGCAACATCGAATCCATGATATCGGCTCTGTTCATACGTGTTTCTTCCTTATTGGATGGAAGCCTTGCTTTGCAGTGTTGTTCCTCCAACTAAGGTTGGTATTCATCTTGTTCAGATCGCAGACGTATGTTAAGATGAAACATCAGTTTTCATCTTATGAGCTGATCTGATCAGTCTGAACTCGATCATCCACCGATGGAGTCTTCGGCGCTGTTGACTTAGCTTCAACCGGGCCGACTCACCGATGTGGTCTTCCAGGTCTTCTTCCGAAAGTCATCTGATCTTCGAGTATTCTAAGTTTGAGCTTCATGACTTCCGCTGAGTTATCTGACAAGATCAGTTCGATCTGATCTTCCGTTCTGGTTTAGCATTCTGCCCTGTCGGATATCAGCTTTCTTCTGATTCTTCAGATCTGACCTATACATATTGAGTTCCCCCTCAATATGTGACCTATTTATTACATCAGTTTTTCTATACAATCATTATCAACTGGTCTCCTATAGCAAGAATGTAAAAACATCAATACCTAACAGTCCATTGGTCCTATTACATGTGTTTTTGGAACTTTCATCAACACTATAAATTTCCCAACAAATTATATATTTCTTTCGTCCCATAAGACTTATCACAATTTTTTTTTATATGTCCTATAAAACTTTGCACACCAAAAAATAGACATACTTTTCTCAACTTAAAATCTTACAATACACATTTATTGTCATTTCTAGTTTCTACCTTTCCCCATAAAACATAAAACAAGTTTTCTTAATCTCTGCGCCGAAAAGTTGACGCAGAGTCTTTCGGAACGGAAGGAGTATATCTGTATATCTTTCTTCATATATACAAATAAGAAATTCCTTAGAAATTTATGAAAATTTGTAGTCAAGGATCGATAAATATATATACTGATTATATCAAAATATCCTAATGTGTAATCAGAATGCAAATGACCAGACAGCCCCTAGTAGCTACAACTGAATGGAATGATGATTTTTTTTTCATTTATTATAAAATATTTGGGAAAAAGAGAGGTGGTGAATCTATTTTCTTGGAATTTAGGGAATCAACGTCGCCTTGTGATCACTCCACGGTTTGTCTGCCTGCATTACAAACTACGCTCAACTCTAAAAAGAACAGCATCAGTCCAACGGATGATCAACTTCCTTTTTCTTTTCTTTTTTTCCCTAATGATTGTGAATATTACTCCATCCGTCCTATTTTTTATTGGTCATTTCACTTTTGGCTCGTATTTTAGCAACGAGTTATTTATTAATATATGAAATGATAAAGTGACTTTTAAGGAGATGTATGATAGATAAGGGGTAGGACTATCATATTCCACCTTAAAAATCTCTTTATCATTTCAAATATTAATAAACAACTTGCACACTAAAACACAAGCCAAATAGTAAATGGACAATCTAAATCAGGTCGGAGGTAGTATAAATCAACCTTTGAGTAAATACCTATAAATATTAAAATCGAATTCCGACATATACATGGAAGGACTTACCTTATGTCTCCACTAGGCTGGAGCCCAGGGGAACATTTCTCGAAACCCATTTTACTAGTACTAAATTTATTTAATTGTAGTCTCAGCCCACCCTTTAAATTAATGAATCCTTTATTTTTTGTTATGTTAATTCATTAAAAATCATATCATACAATTTTTTTATCAAACAATTAATTATAGAGGTGTGGCGAGAATAATAGTTTTCAAAACAGAAAAGGAAAATAAACCTCGTTCATGGAATTTAGTATTCAATTCAATGTGAATTATCTCTCACTTTTCTACTTCAATTTCATATAGCAATTCAATTTAATGTTGAGCAGTTCCTGGTAAAATAGTGAAATATATTGTGATTATGATCAATACTACTTGTAATTTTCTACATCATTAGATGCATACTTCTAGTTTAATGCATTTAGATTTTGAATTTTGCTCTAATTTTGCTTTATGTCAATTGAGTGGTTGATACGGTTGTATAATATATGATATTTTATTATTATTTTTTCTTATTTTAATTGATTTTCTGTAGCTATATTGATCTAATTGTATACCTATAATTGGTTGAGGTTGTATTTTTGTTTGTCAATTTAATTGATACTTAGTACAATTATTAAAAAAAGTTTGAGTGGATTTATATTATAATGGATTTAATTTTATGTTTAATAATTTTATGGGCTCAATTTTAATGAACTTTAAATTAATGATATTATATATTAATTGTATAGTAATTTTTTGTTCTTATGCCTAGCACACCCTATCATTGAATCCTGGATCCGTCCCTGAACATATATATATATGTGTATTAAATTGACTTATTAACACTTCTATTTTATACTTTGATGAACATGGTATATTTGTTTAGTATTTATATAGAAGAATCAATATTAAGACAAAAACTGCATGTAAAGTGGGGGTGGTTTGTTTATCAATATGAGAAATGGTAACTAGTAAAATCACATGTCCTTACTCCTTGGCCATATACTGAAACATAAAGTTTTTTGTGAAACTTTGATACCACTACTTTTATATAGCATTTAATATTATTATTATCAAAGTTTATTAGCATAATTCTATTAATTAATAAGTGTAGTGACACTAATTTGTATGTGTAATGATATAAATTTCATACGATGAACAAGTTTCACATGAAGCTTACCCATATTGAAATAGATAGGAGTAAAAGAGATAAAAATATGTAAAAAAATTCTAAAACATCAAATAATTTGAAACAAAAATTATATTGTTCTAAATATTACTTATTTTGAATTGAATAGAGTAATATATATAATTTATATCAAAGAACATGCATAATTGGTTCTGAGCTAAAATAATTATAATTGATATATACAAAATAATTATTTTGATTCCCTAAAAAGAAAGAAAAAGTATTTGGGTCATGGAATGGGACAGCATAGAGATGAAGTGAGCTTTGACAGTTTCAACTTTAGTGAGAAACGAAAAGGAAAGAAACATTGATATAATATATATATGGGGTATGGGTGGCAATGGTGGGCATGTTTTTGTACCAGGAGATGGTGATGATGAATATATATGTTATAATTAGTATATATTATAACGAAAAAAACACTTCAAAAATGTGATGAGAGATGTATATTTAAATGTGTGTATGGGTTTTTTAGTTTAAGTATATATTAAAGGAAAAAGTAGGGAATTCTTTGGCAGAATGTGTGGAGGGATTGGGGGGCAAAGAATTCTTTGATCATTATGCACGCCCCCCACCTTTTTTCATTCCAGCCCATCCATGTGTGTATGTAATGTGTGTGTATTTCGATTCTGTACTATTATATTTTCACTGATTATTTATTTCAATGTATTTTACAAACATGCAACTTATTACAATGAAATGTGCAATCTAATTATACTGAACTGTGCAATTTATTTATCATATTAATAATTACACGGTTCGGTATAAACAAATTGTATATTTTAATACAATAAATTGCATGATTCTAAAATATATTATTAAATATACGTTGCACCTGGTACATATAAGAATTAGCCAATTTGTTTATATTGAAATAGATAACTTTCTTTTAATAGCATAAATGGTATATTTCCATATGATAAATTACATGTTAAAAATACACTTTAATTACGCAATGCATTTGAAACAGGAGAGGTCTATTCATATGTTAAGCGGCTTCTCATTCCTTTTATAATAATCGATCTCTTGATAAGACCATTGTACAATTTCCTACTGAGATCGCCCGTTAAGTCGTCTTGTCTCTCATCGTCATTTGAGGATTGAGCTCGACTTTGAGAAATCACACTTATAGCTAGCTCGATTGAAGTCAACCTCCGTGATTGGGCGAACTCTTTTATTGGGCCGTGCTGACGTTGGTCTGCTTATCTCACTGAGGAATTGGCCTCAATTCGATTTCGGATTGGGCCTTGAGCCCGTTTATAAGGCACACAACAGAATGGACGATGCACCTGCTACATATAAGACCTAGCCAATTTATTTATATTGAAATAGACAAATTTTTTTAATAGCATAAATGATACTCCCTCCGTCCCAAACTTATTTGTATATTTCCTTAAATGACGAAACTCATTTTAACGCAAAACCTTCAAACGCAATTTATTTACCATATGTCACTCATTCATACCCTCAACACTTTATCACCTCTAATAAATATTATTCTATTTTATACAATAAAGTAGAATTGTCTATTATATCTTCAATACTTTATCATTTTATCACTTCAAATACTAATAAATAACTCTACATTAAATATCATGCACACAATAATTGTACAAAAAAATTTGAGACGGAGGGAGTGTATTTTAATATGATAAATTGTATATTAAAAAATACACTTTAATTACGCAGTGAATTTAAAACAGAGGAGGCCTATCCATATGTTAATAATATTATATATATATATATATATATGGGATCAAAAAGCCAATTGAATAAAGGTGCACACATATATATACATTATCTATTTCTACTCAGGACATTGCTCATCTTTTTGTCAGACAAATTTTTGTATGTAGTCATGATATATCCTATGTTTTAACATGATGTACAAACATTTTAATTTGCGCCATTCTCTTCTTGCTTCAAAAAAGCCACCTCTAAAACATTAATTAAACAAGAAACCAATTATAACCTACCCACTTCACCATTCCACTCTATTCTCCCTAAAATAATCGATTCCCTATAAAGAAAAAGCACACTTTTCCCCCATTCTCTGTCTCCAATTTCTTTTAATTTTTTTTTTAAAAAAAAGACTTATCCATCCAGCAAAATTCCAAGCTCCAAAATTCACCCCCGAGATTCAAATTCCATTAAATTAAAGTACAAACAACTCCACACATATATATCTTTCCCCTCAAAATCAATTTATAATATTCCAACCGAATCACAAACACATAAAGTTTGTGATACACTTTGATGTGTGATTAATAACTAGATGGATACTTTGTTTAGACTAGTCACATTCCAATCCGATCAATCTAGTAGGACTTCAAGCAGCTCAAGATCCTCCAAACAAAACCCTAATTACCATGATCAAGAACAAGATGAATGCTTCAATCTTTTAATGGCCCCCGCCGATGATGAAGCTGACTTCTCTTCTTCTTCTTACAACCCCCCTCCACCACCACCCCACCACCACGCCCACCACCACTCCGCCGCCGCATTCTCCCCCTCCCCCGACGTCAACCTCGAATTCGCCTCCTCCCTCTCCGGCCACAACCCGAGATGGGCCCACGACATCCTCTTGGAAACCGCTAAAGCCATGGCGGACGGCGACACCGTCCGCGTTCAGCATCTCATGTGGATGCTGAACGAGATGGGATCTCCCTACGGTGATCCCGACCAAAAGCTGGCGTCCTACTTTCTGCAGGCCATCTTTATCAGAATGACGGACGCCGGCGACAGGTATTATCGAACCCTCACAGCCGCTTTCCAGCAAAACTCGTCTTTCGAATCCACTAGACGGACGATGCTCAAGTTTCAGGAGGTCAGCCCGTGGGCCACCTTCGGACACGTGGCGTGCAACGGCGCGATTATGGAAGCCTTTGAAAACGAAAATAAGCTCCACATTATCGACATCAGCAACACCTACTGCACGCAGTGGCCCACTTTGTTAGAGGCGATCGCCACGCGCACCGCCGACGAGACGCCGCATTTGAAACTCACCGCCGTGGCCGGCGGCGGCTCCGCCTCCCGGAGGGTGATGAGGGAGATCGGGAGTAGAATGGAGAAATTCGCGCGGCTCATGGGCGTGCCGTTTGAATTCAACGCCGTGCACCACGAAGGCGATTTAACGGAGTTGGATTTGGGTGGACTGGTCAATGGCGCCGAAACGGTCGCTGTCAACTGTAACGGAACGTTGCGTTCGGTTACGGTTGACAAAAGGGATGATTGGATATTGGGATTGAGGAGGCTCGGACCGAGAATTGTGACAGTTATCGAAGAGGAGGCGGATCTGGATCTTGGGCCGGGCCGGGTCGGGTTCGTTAACGGGTTTGGGGAGTGTTTGAGGTGGTTTAGGGTTTACTTCGAGGCGTTGGATGAGAGTTTTGTGAAGACGAGCAATGAGCGGTTGATGCTGGAGAGGGCGGCGGGGCGGGCGATAACGGACCTGGTGGCGTGCCCGCCGGAGAGATCGGTGGAGCGGCGGGAGACGGCGGCGAGGTGGGAGGGGCGCATGCACGGCGGGGGTTTTGGGGAGTGGGCGTTTAGTGAGGAGGTGTGTGATGATGTGAGGGCGTTGTTGAGGAGGTACAGGGAGGGGTGGTCCATGGCGGCGGCCGGTGCCGGAATATTCCTTTCTTGGAAGGATCAGCCGGTGGTGTGGGCGAGTGCATGGAAGTTGAATTGATGACTGGGACTTCCACTAAAGATGGTGGACGCTCGCACGTGGGAATGGGGGTTGGCACGTGGGTGGAATTAGTGAGTGCATGGGTGATTGGAGATAGGGAAATTAAGGTATTGTTATTATTGGTTTTATTATATATATATTTTGGCTAAATTAAAATTTATATATCATTTTATCTTTGGATTGCATAGAATTGAATTGAAGAAACTAATTCTTATTGACCTTGTTAGTGGTTACCAATTTGTGGAGATTAATTCTCTAGCTATCTAATTAACCAACAATTTATTTCTCCATTTTTTTTTTATCACATGCATCATATATATGTCCATCTCATGGGATATTGGATAAAGTTGGAATGACCTTTTTGTTGGGACAAATTAATTAATGACCATCCCATATTCATGAAAATGAAGAAACATGATCTTTAGCATGATTGCATGTATATATCATACTCCTTCCGTCCATCAATCTTATCCTAGTTTGACTTTTCAACGCGTTTTTGCGAACGAGTTTTGTATTAATTATTGAAATGATAAAGTGACTTTTAAAGATCTATCATACCCCTCCTTAAAAGTCACTTTAACATTTCAATAACTAATATAAAACTCGCTCGCAAAAACGCGTTGAAAAGTCAAACTAGCATAAAATTGGTGGATGGAGGTATTATATAATATCCTTGGTTTGTTTGTACTTATGATTTGACATCTACTTTATATAACTTGTACAAATAATGTTAAATATGCATACTTACATTAATTGGAGTTGGTATTAGGTGTGGGATTAATAAGTTGATGATATCATCAACGAAGAATTATATGTATAAGAGCATGGAAATTGAGAAATTTATTTCAACTTTTAAAAAATATCATTATCTTGTTTGGGACCATAGAATCTTAGGACGGCCATGGAGTTGGGTTGAGTTTTGGAATCCCTCAAAAGGTGTTGTGCCATTAGTGGTGTTTTAGATATAGTGGGTACATATGCCTTATTTCACGTATATATAATAATATTTATATTTGATTTTGGCTTTCTTCTCTTTTGAAGTAGTTGCACCTAAATGAATCCATTCATTAATTTTTGTCAACCCAATTAAACAAAAATATCAAAGTACAAAACCCCTAATTAAGATCAATCATTTCATATCTCAATTAATATTGAATAATCCTTGCACTAATAAATTATAAAATATGAAATTGCAGTGGAGTAGAAGACAAAAACGTATGAGATATGGGAGAAAAAATCTTTTTCATGGTGATGGTGCATGTTAAATGAAAAGAGGAAAAAAGTGGTATACTTTAGGCCCACTTATATTATAGTGGAAACTTCTTTTAAGGGTGTCACAATTTTAATCTTTTGATGAGTCCACTTTAACATCTCCACTATCTTTTTTCTTCCCTTTTTACATCTCCTTTTCATTTTGTATAATAATACTTATATAGCTCACATATTAGTACTGTTTTTGTATGGCAGTGCAAGTTGACAAAATTGAAGAACACGCTTTTTTGATTGAATTAGATAATTTATTTTGTTTTGACGTATGAAATACGTGCAATTTTCTATGGGAGGCATTTTCTAATATTGTCTTTTCTTTTGGTAGAAGCAATCAATCACAACATTAGTTTTTTCAGACGTAGATGGTGACTATTCACGATTTTTAATATTTGTAGAAAGTTGAAAGTGGGATATATGATATCCAATGCATTCTATGTATAGCGTAATTGATAAAATAAAATTAATGAAGTGAGTTTTGATTAATGGATATATGATGTTAATTTCTTGCTTTGTAGTTTCCGTTAGATGATTTTTTGTTCATAAAACGCGTGTACGTGGTCGTATTGTCTTTTAAAAAAGACAAAAATGTGTGTGAACCCGAGTTTATCATAAACTTGAATTTTTTTAGTATTACTGTTATGTATAAAAAAATTCACTGTTATATATAAAAATTATCTCTACTATATATAAAAATAATCACTTTTTAAAAAATAATTTATATCATAACAGTGATAATTTTTACACATAATAATGATAGAGTTCGTATATAGACCTGATTCAAAAGAGTGTTACTCATTAACTAGATTAAGTCTCATTTAAATTTTATCATATTAATTTGTAAAAAAATAATAAAAATATTTGGCGGGCAAATACTTTAGTAATAGATTTGATAATCTCACGACCTTCTCAAAGCATATACCGACATCTTTGTAAACACAATGCTACAAAGGTCCTAGTAATATTTATAAATTCTGAATTGAATTTTAAAATAATCCCCCTCTCCCCCACATTTCTTTTTGCCTAGGTCTTGTATGCACCCGGGTACATCGTGCACTCATAGTGTATTTTAGAAGCGTGTAACTTGTTATGTTGAAAAATGCGACTTATTTAAACATAAAAGTGCAATTGTTAATATGGGAACATAGTTGCATGTTTCTGTGTGGAATAGTTGCACATTTCTGTTTGGTATAGTTGCACGCTTCTAAAATGCACTATGAGTGCACGGTGCACTTAGGTGCACATGAGACTCACTCTTTCTTTTTATATACAAAATCAAATATAATATAATATACTCTCCGTCCCAAACTTAATGATAAAGTACCCATTATTTTTCTTCCAAACTTAATGATAAAGTTACTTTATCAATTTATCACATAAAATATTAATAAACTACATTTTCTACCCCAAATTACCCATCACTTTATCACTTTATCATTTATCATATAAAATACTAATAAACAATTCTTTCTACATCACCACTTTATCACTTTATCATTATTCCACTAAATCCTTATGAACAATCAAATTACCATTTAATTTGGGACGGATGGAGTAATTTTTAAGAGATTAATTTATAGACAATCTCATTACACTTGAAATGATATGACAATATGTTCCACGTAATCAATTAATAGCGTAGATAATACATTCAATCATCCTTATGGCCTGGTTAATCGGAGGTAAGGTTTAAAGAGCTTCAACTTTGAGATGAGAAACGTATTTCTGCACTTATTATTGTAACTGGCATCGTCAACAAGATCTTGAAAAACACCCGGTCATTTTCTTAAAATAAATCACCACATAAATTGTAAAGTTTGTTTCTTTTGGTAACGAACACTTAGAATGATAACTCCGCAAACAAACCACTATGTTTAACGTCAAAAAATTCATTATGTGTTAGAGAATTTTTAAAATTCTTACAAGATCTCAACAAATTTTCATCATCAGCATTTCACAATCTCTTAATTGAACAAAAATCCAAAAACCTCTTCTTATTTTTCGATGTACATAAAATAAAAAAGTGGGGAAATTTAGATCGTAACTAAGAATTAGATATTCCTGTCAAAAAAAAAAAAAAAAAAACTAAGAATTAGATACATACATTATATAAAAATTAACCAATAAATTAGATTGCAATATATATTTAATTTTGTATATATATATATGTATATGTAATGTATTATAAAAAAAAAATGGGCCCCTTATAAATATTAAAAATTTCGGACCTTAATTAATCGATTCGTTAGCCTCGTATAAATGTCTTATATATCTCCCTGTTTACAAGGGGTGATAAGTGAGGTATTAGAGCAGGTTTTGTGTAAATAGTGGTGTATCCATATTAATAAAAATGAATTCAGCCATGACCCGGTGTAATTAATGGATATATGATATGTGTACAGAATTTAAACGTTAACTCATTAGTGACAAAGTGCTAAGTTGCTTTGCTCTCCTTTGGGAGGTGGGTGTGTTCGAACCTTGTTCTCAATTTAAAATATTTTTTCTAATTCAGTTAATACAAATAATAATTTATTTATTCTAACTCATAGCTCATATCAATTAATATTATAGCTCATATCAAATACTCCCTCCGTCCCAACATTACTTGAACACTTGTCTTATTTGGACGTCCCAACATTACTTGAACACTCCCAAAATGAAAATAAATATAATATTAATACACTCACAACACCCTTAGGCCCCGTTTGGTTCGCGGGATTGATCGGGATAGGCCATGATTAGGATTTTAATCCCAACTAATCTATCGTTTGATTTGCGGGATGAGGGCCCATGATATACTTCAAGCCCGGGTAGAAAATGTACAAAATTCCTCCATGGAGGGATATGTCAATCCCATGTGAAAGGTGGGATAGAGCATATCTCAAATCCAATATTACAAATTGTCCTTTCTATTGTTTGAATATATTCACAAGAATGAAGTTTGGTTGTTTCAATTCAATTTAAGGGTGTTTATGACATTTCAATAGGTATCCATCTAATCCCTCAATCTAATCATACAATCCAAACGCATATCTTGATTCAACAAATCCAGTCAAATCAATTCAATCTTACTCAATCCCACTCAATCCTATCACACCTAATCAATTCAGTCCCGTGAACCAAACACCCTCTTATTTTATTCCACTAAAACTCACTTTACTTGGTTTGCGTGTCATTTCTAGTGTTCAAGTCATCTTGGGACGGAGGGAGTAATACTATAGCTCATATATCGATTAATACTATAGCTCATATCGATTAATACTATAGCTCATATCAAGTAATATTATATCTCATATCGATTAATATTATAGCTTATATAAAATAATACTATAGCTCATTTCAATTAATACTATAGCTCATATTTCAATTAATATTATAGCTCATATCGATTAATATTATAGCTCATATCGATTAATACTATAGCTCATATCAAGTAATATTATATCTCATATCGATTAATATTATAGCTTATATAACCAGGTGGCTTAGCCCACCTGGCCACTGGGCTCCTCATCTGAGTGGGAGACCCAGATTCTATTCCATCTGGGAACGAATTTGGAGTTATGGGAGTTATAAGGTGGATTGGTGATTTCGTTGAGTATTTGAGTGTACTAACTACTAACTACTAACATCTAACTTTGCCTGATAAAAAAAAAATTCTAGTTTATATAAAATAATATTATAGCTCATATCGGTTAATATTATAGCTCTTTTCAAATAATACTATACCTCATATCGATTAATATTATACCTCATATATATCGATTAATACTATAGCTCATTTTAAATAATATTATAGCTCATACCGATTAATATTATAGCTCATATCAAGCAATACTATAGCTCATGTCAAATAATACTATAACTCATATAGATTAAAACTGTATGAGTTAGCTCATGTCAAATAATAATATAGTTCATATCGATTAATACTATAACTCATAGTAATATTATAGCTCATATCGATTAATATTATAGCTCATTTTAAATAATATTATAGCTCATACCGATTAATACTATAGCTCATATCAAGCAATACTATAGCTCATGTCAAATAATACTATAACTCATATAGATTAATACTGTATGAGTTAGCTCATGTCAAATAATAATATAGTTCATATCGATTAATACTATAACTCATATCAAGTAATATTATAACTCATATCGATTAATACTATAGCTCATACAAGTGCTTTCATTGATTCTTGTTTTCTTTCCTAGGCTCATGTTTCATTCATCTATTGAACTTTCTTTGACCATCATCTTCTCATGGTAGAAGAGAAAAAATGAACATAAAGAAATCAAGAATCATCTATTCAAATTTCATAAAAAAACAATTCAAATATCTTGGCATCTCTATTCTCAAATTTTACATTCTTGATATTATCAAAGGACATGAATCTAATATAAGAAATCCATAGAGATAAGGTATAATTAATATAACCTTCTTCTGCATATATTTTCAGATTTCCAAACTTAATCTCCTGATATCCAATTTTAATTTTCATCGAAAATTAGAACTTCTCATCTTCGCTTCAACCTAGTTACATTTCATTACCCGGTCCCTTACGTTCAAATGATGATTTTCAATCTTTATACACAAACCTTTTCGCAAGAACAACGTAAACACAAAAATTAACACCACTCTCATCAGCTAAAAACCAACCAAGTACTCTAGAATGCAACTGCAACAATAATGCTCATTTGAATGTAGCGAAAGGCATAAACTACTTCAGAACTAATTAAGACTTTAAGTGTTTAACATAACTAAGACCACTTGCTTTTCCTCCGCTTCTCTTTCTGCGAAGTGCTAGATTATACATTTTTCTAAAAGGATTGAAACCACTGGAAGGCGTGCAGCGCGGGACTCTTTTAAATCAATAAAGTCAAAAGACTCACTCAAACCTGGTCCTGTAGTGGTGGCATATGCGCATGCTGGTACTTCCAACAGATGAGACATCAGATTTTTTATGAAGAGTACATAAATAAACAAACCAACCAGCAATCTTCCTTGTCCCTCTTCTAACTTCACTCAAATGCTTCAACTTTTCTTTAGTTTCTTTTTTCTTAAGCTCGTTAAACTTTTCACCAACGTCATTTAATAGGAGTACGAAACAAAGATGGCGAGATGTTTTAGTATTATCAAGAAACTGTGGCATGAACTCATATTTACAAGTACAATAATGTAACATAAAAATATATTGGATGTAGATTCATACACTATTTTCAGACCTTATCAAAACAACCAGTCACAAATATCACAACTACATAAACAATTGTGTCAATAAAAACAAGTATTGCCCTTGCAACCAAACAAGGATTACTAAAACTTCATCTATTGAGAATCTATAAACAACATTATGAAAAAATAGAGCACGACAAATATGCAAGTAGTTTTCATAAATGAATATTGCTACCCACTTGAGTGTCTGCTTAAGCTTAATCGACCGTTTCAGAAGCTTTTAGTATATTTTGGTTTTTCTCTTTTATCACTTTGAACATAGGGCTCATTCTGGTAATATTACATGGACTACCTATCATGAAAAAGGAAATATTTATTATGCAGAAGAATCCCCTCCCATCTTCTCCTCTTAGAGAATAAGAAGTAAACTAAGAAGCCATTACGGAGGCAAAGATTATCTACAGTAATAATTGTCACTTACATTCTATTATGTTAAGATGTTGTTCCGAAAATGTGAAAATTCCTAAGCCCCAAGAACTGATACAGTAGTGAATAGTTATCACATCAACTCCCTTCACTTTATTCTAATATGAGATAGTTACATCCTACGCCATCTATACCCTAAGGATAAAAGGTTTCAATTGTCTTAAAAAGTGGTAAAAACACAAATAAGCAACAACAAAAGAACAACAGGACAACTAAACAAAACCAACAAGAATAACATTTTAAGTAACTAAAACTATTTTAGAAATTTTATTAATTTGCATTCAATTCATGATTGCTTTCTACCAAAATCCTATAAAAATTTAATAATGATCACAACACCTAATTCATACACATTATAAGAACGCAACAGATATGCAGAGTAAACTAATTCTATTGACTATGTGTACATAATATATAGTTTACAATGGCAGGATCTACAAGACATGTTACAAAAGTAAATCCTATGAATCTTTCTTGATACATATCCATCTCTCATAAAAAAAAAATTATGCAGAAGGAGATTTTCTATTTAATCATTTCATCAAACACATGATAGGCGTTACACCATAATAAAGGAATAGAAGGAATATATATATGTTACCTGTTAGATGAAATTAATCGTCAATTGAAGATCTTCGAAGAACCAAAAATAGAAGATAGGGAAATCACACGAATCTCACCAATAACAGACTGAACACAGAAATCGCACGAATCACACATACTTCTCGTAAAGAAATTGCATGAATCTTCGAAGAATTGGACGATTTATTTTCGGGTCTTTGAAGAAATCTTCTCGTGAAGAAATCGCAAAAGTGAAGAGAATTGGGGAAAGAGACGGTTTAGAGAGAGAAAATTGGGTGAAAATGAATGAAAATGGAAAATATCTGATCTGGTTTTTATACTTGACCCATTTAATGACCCGAAATTGAGATGGATAGTGGTATATGGATATTATTATGGTGAAACTGGTTCATATAATACTTTGCCGAGGTATTAATACTTTATCTCCCTCTATGTTTTATTTGTTTTCGTGTTTGAACAATATTTTCGATTTTGTATTGATAATAATTCAATCGGGACGATGCAATGTTCGAGAATATGAATCCGGATTTAAATATGACAATAAATAGATACTACCTCCGTCCCGTTCTTTAGGGTTTTTTGACTGTTCATAAGGATTTATGGGAATAGTGATTAGAAAGAGTTGTTTATTAGTATTTTATGTGATAAAGTGATAAAGTGATGGGTAGTTGGGGGTAGAAAGAGTTGTTTATTAGTATTTTATATGATAAAGTGATAAAGTGATGTGATAAAGTGATAAAGTGTATTTCCATTTTAGGAAATAAACCTTAAAGATTGGGACAAAAAAAATGGAAAGAAAATCTTAAAGATTGGGACGGAGGAATAGTATAAAAGTGTGTTCGAGCAAATTATTCTTCTTATTTTCCTTACTCCGTTCGTAAGTGGCGTACACAAGTTAAGCTTACATGGAAATAATTTTTTGTAATGAATTATGAGGTAGTGTTTTGAAACATTATTTTTACTTAAGTTTTTTTTTTTTACCAATTTTAAAAAAAAAAGATGATGATTCTAATTTTTTTTACTAAAATTATGACCCACTTGGTATGACTAGGGAATGATAATGAATATCATTAAGGGGATCAATCACTAAGAATTATTGATTGCATTGTTATTGTTTGATTAGAACATCAACAGTGTGTATTATGTAAGGTGGGTTGAGTGAGTGGGGTAATCAATTGTTTACTTTTATTCCTATTACTTATGTATCAAAACTATCAAGCAACATCAATCAAAGTGATTTTCATTACCCACTTTCATTACTCAAACCAAGCGGACCCTTACTTTTGTTTCAAAATAAACACTAAATACTCTTTGTACCCGCAAGTCAATTAAAATTTTCCTTTCAAAAAAATAATAATATTCAATCAGGTATCCAGAGTACATTTTTAAACGTAATACTCATCCCCAGTGGTATTATTTAGTACACCATATATTCTACCACCTACTTTACTACTGCACCCTTAATTTTCTACTTTATTAATTTAAATGAGGGACTGATTTGTCATGTTATCCGACGCAGTAATATATAAACAATACCGAACACAAAATAAATATTTGACTTGTTAAATAATGCACAACACCAAATAATGAGATAAATAAATGAAATATACCACCTCCATCTCGTTTAAGTTGGTATGCTGTAAAATTTATTCACGATGAAACTGATTCATTTTTTACAGGCATGACCCTTCAGTTATCACGACTACACCTTTTAGTAATATAAGTCACATCCTTCAATTATCACGATTATACCATTTGATGTAATATAAGTCACACCCTTCATTTTTATGAGTAATATCTTTTATAGTAAAAAGTCACACTCTTCAATTATCACGATTATACTCTTTAATAATATAAGTCACACTCCGTAACTAGTTTCACTGTGAAACTTGTTCACCCTATATTTTATCGTTTTTATTTGAACATTTACTATTTGCAGGAGTTTTAATGTAGAAATTAAAAGGGAAAAAATATTTTGTTCATGGAGATTAAATAGTAAAATAATGACATTTGTGTAAATTAAATGAGATAAAATTGATTTTGGGATGAAAAAAGTTATGACAAAGGTCATAAAATGTAATATCGAGATATTTGAAAAATATAGACAAAAAAGAAAAAAATTATTTTATTACTATCTATATAAATATTTAATTAAATTTGGGATAACCTTTTGCTGCTAATAATTGCTAATGTTCAAATAAGAAAGAGGGAAAGGAGATCTTTTGTATTATTTCACCTTGTCACATTGTACAAAGTACAAACAGATCATGACATTGGACTTTAAAGATTTTGGTCATGGGCTTCATTCCTGGACTGGGCTAACGACGGCCCAAACTATCTCACATTAAAAGGGAAACTATTTTTTCTAAGTGAATCTCATAATGCATTCGTTGTGATATGTACTTATAGTCAAGATTTTAAATATATCTTCAAGGTGTAAATGAACCGGACTTAGGAGTTGTTTGCAAAAAAATCTTTTTTTAAAAAAGTGATTAAAGTTAATAATTATAAAAAAAATTAATTAATAGTAGAAATTAATGGTGTGTGTAAAAAAATTAGGCTCCATTTGGATAGAGAGAATTTAAAATAAATGGATTTGAAAAATAATATATGTAAGAATGCATATATTTTAAATCATGAATTGTCCAGAGTTAAGAGAGATAGGAAGAGAGTGAAGGGGGAGAGAAAGGGAAGGGGTAGAGATGAGGAGATTCCAAATGACTAAATTTTGATGAGAATTTAAAATCCCTCCATTTTTAACTAGCTACCCAAATCTAAGTATTTGTAAATTTATAGAAGAATGATGATTTGTATGTGAAATCCATGAATTTCAAATTCACCCATCCAAATGGAGCCTTAAATAAAAATTTATAGTATTTGAAAAAAAAAAATTAAAAAATGCTCATAAAATATCTAAAGCACCCCTTTAAACTTTTAACTTATAAATTTTGAGAGCTTATTTAATTTAATAAAAGAGAATAAAATACTAAATTATTTATGCACACAATTCTAAATTATTATAATCACTTATAATTTCTTGCAACAGCCCCCTTAGCATTTTCCTTGGAGGCCAATGCACAATCAATTCAACTCCAAAAATATCTTCAACATAGCCGAAGAAATATATCAACTCATTTTAACAATTTACATACAACTAATTCTGTAGTCCTAAACATAAAATTTCCTAATAATTCTGTTACAATGGTATCAACAGAAGAAGTCCAAAGAAAGAATGAGATGGAAAAAGAACATTATGTTACAAGAGTCACCTCTCAAAACCTTCAACAGAGTTTCTACCCACTCCACTGGGCAGGAAGCCTCCATCTCCTATGCCAATAAATCGACACTCTCGACCACAACGGGAACCCGAAACTGTAATCAAACGGCCGGTCAGCCGCCCCTCCCACTGTCAACGGCAACCACACATACCTTGAATCTCTCAAATCAGCGGGGTTCCAACGGTCAGCCATGAAAATGAACGAACCGGGCAGCCCGGGCAAGGGCAGCACGAATGTGCTCTGAGCAAAGAACGTCGTCATCCTAAACACTTTATTCCCACCTATGCATGGGTTCCCCATGGTCTCCCACGGGCCCATAATGGACTCAGCTGCATGTGCAAGGGCCTCATTGGGGGCCCAGCCCGTACAGCCCGAAGTGATCATGTAGTACGTCCCCTGGTGCTTGAAAACAGCAGGCGCCTCTCTATGCTGCCCTATAAGGATTCTTCTCATGACTGTTACATCCAGATATTCTTGATCGAGGGGCCCGATGTGGAGCTCGCTGTTGTCTTCAGACGAGTATATGAGATAAGCGATGCCATCTTCGTCTTTGAAGATTGTCATGTCTCTGCTTTCGAATCCGTGGGGTTGTTTACTGTAGAGGTAGTTGAACGGGCCCGTAGGGGAGTCGCTAATGGCGACACCAACTGAGGCTTTTGTGTAGTTAGTATCGTCTATGTGCATCCACATTACGTATTTATGGGTCTTGTCGTTGTAAATTACTTTAGGTCTCTCGAGCACGTTGGATGTGTGGAGGTCGTGAGTCTCGTTTTTATCTTCAGAAGGGAGAACGATGCCCTCATTTTTCCATGTCCAAAGATCCTTTGATGAGTAACAACCGACGCCTATAACATCAACCTGGATGGAGGAAAATAAGTGTAACTATTAACCAGGCAGAGTGACACTAGGCTACAACAGTTGCACAGTTCAACTGATGCACAACTAATACTTTTTAACAAACTAACTAATAAATTTTAATAAAACAATTAATACTAACAAACTAATACTTTTGAGTGAAGCAACCAATACCTTGCAACTAGTCTATACAAGTTTTGTCGGCCAGATAAAGGGATGAGAATCATTTTTGTCTTTCTCAGAATTAGCATCAAGCATTCGTACCACAGTACAGAAAACAATATCATTAGAATAAATCGTTCATAATTATTCTATTATACACCGAGAAGTGTTTTATGGTCCTAAACAAGCTATGATGCACAAACAAGACTATAAGGTAAGAACATATACTGATATACTTAACTTGTATTATGTGATGATATTAAAGCATAAATAAATAAATATATATAATATATATATATATATATATATATGTGCCAATTGAAAAGCTACACAACCTACAAAGAGACTGAGTAAAATACTAAAACGCAAATAACAGAACAATTAGTCTGACAGTCTAGTGACTCTAGTCCACAGGCACAATCTTAATCATCATGTCTTGTTTCCAAAATCAATATTTTGTTGCAATGAAGTTGATTCAAGAAGTAGGTTCTAGGAATTGTGGAGTTTCTAGACTCTAAATGATCAAGTTAAATTACCCCAAGACACAGGGAAAGCCTAAAATGAACTTACTATGCATATTTACTTTTGTCTGCATTCAGTTATTTAAACCCCTTTTGACAAAGCAGGTCTCACTAGACATTCATCTATTCTGTTATCTTCATCAACAGACTAACTTGGATCTTATGCATAAACAAAACCATGTTTATCTCTCTACACTAGGATCAAAAGCTACTTCTTGTCCTTCTACGAGGTTAATAAAATCAGAAAACTTATGAAACAGAACACTGAATTAATATGTTATCCAGCAATGTTACCAAATGATTGGGGAGGAAAACACACATGAAACAACTAAATAACCGAACACTTACGGATGAAGAAATTTTACATGAGTGAAAAAAAAAAAAATAGACGTGATTTCAAACATATGCAGAGTATTATATATATTGTAAGATATATGTCATGAATCAGAATTTACCCTTGCTGCTCCTTTTTTGTGAGCATGGTAAGTAGGCCCATCTTTATACTCTCCATACCAATAGTAAGTCTTCAATCTTTCATCATAAAGAATACCACCGCCATGTGCTTGAATAGGATTTCCATCAGTGTCCAACCATATTCGACCTGGATAATAGTACAAACTCTCGTTCCCATCCTTCATGGGATCTACAGCAGTTTTCATAGTAGGAAAGAATACGTGCCTTATCTGAGAAGACTCATCAAGAAATTCATCGATCAAGGTAGTTGCCTTCTTTGGTTTCCTCTTAGCTGCCCGCGGAGATCGCCTTCTTGGTGGAGGCAATTGTATATTTTCCTCCTCTACTTCTTCAAATTCACGTATTAGTGGGTTGTGGCTACTACTGATGTGTGTTTGTTTAGTTTGTATATCTTTGTGTGAAATTAAATTGTACAATTGAAGCATAAGAAGGAATCCCACTAGACCCCACATCACCATAGGTAACGAGCATCTGCTCCCTGCATTGTAATTTAAAGTAGTGGGTTTCCTGTATTTGTTCCCCATCCTCATTTTGATGCCTTTTCCTATCTTCAAGATAATGCTGCATTTAAACATATGCAACACATGGAGGTCCAAACTAAAGTCACAACAATGTTCATCTTGTTTACAACAAAATTGAACACAAAATTGCAGACAAAACAAGCATTTAAGTCTAATCTTCCTAGACCACAGTTCAGTTCATTAACACATTAAAGAAATGATCAAATGTAAAAAAATGAACAGATTACCATCATTACCAAGTTCAAAACAGAATTATACTGAAAACTGAATGAAATCGTGTAAAATCTTAGCTCACAAAAAAATTCAATGTTTGGAACAGTTGAATTTAACCTATGCATATGAAACAGTGAACTTAAACATGTGCCTAAGATGAAAGCCTCAAAGGAAACAGAAATTTAGCCATTGTACTTCAAATACCAACTAACGAAGAATTATGAATGTCCAGTTCATCGAGAGTAAAGTTTAGGCGAATAAACAAACAATAAGAAAATCAACAATCCGAATTACAGCTAAATCACATAAACATCTCAGAATTCAGAAAAATCAACAGATCCTTAAAACACACAGTTACGCATCCAATACGTTAAATACAAACCCAAGCGAGATCGAACTAACTAACAAGTAAAAAAATAGCACAAACTAAAAAAAATAACGAAGTCAAATCAAATTCAAAGAAGCTTACCTGAGGAAAAGGTCGGTAGAAATGGAGAAAAAACTCTCGACATGGATTTAGCTCCCCCGATTCTCGCCACCATTCAACGATCCAAAAAGGTCGTCAGTTAATGCATTCACTTGATTGAATTCTTCAGTACTGTCTCCTCAAAATAGTCACGAGATTGTGTGGATACTCCGGTGAGAAATTGGAAAGCGTACATTAAAGAGAATTGAAGAGGATTATAATTAGTAAAGTGAAATTTTGAGCTGAGTTTGACTATTTGTTGGATCTTGGTTCTCTATCGTGATAATGATGATGATGAGTGAATAAAGACCTACGCAACTCAATTTAATTCTCTCTCTCTCTCGCTTTTACTGTTTTTTTTTTAAAAAAAAAACCAAAATAAAATTTAGGAAAATAGAAACTTCACGAATACCGTCATTTCATTGATGTCATAGTTTACTTTCTTCACGAATGTTTGGATTTGGGTGTCTCGTAGTGGGAAATTTCAACTATTGAAATTAATTGCAAATTTAATGATTGTGAAATAAATTTAAATTTAATGATTGTGAGAATTGTAATTAATTAATAGGCATGTGTTTAGAAAAAGACCGACAAAGTATAGGTAAACAAGTTTCATATAAAATTTGTTAATTAAAAGGTATGATTTATATTACTAAATGATATGAATTTTGATAATTAAATGTATGTATTGCTAGTTATAATATTAAATGATATGATTTATATTACAACAGACAAAGATGAATTCAAGTTTTCGTCCAAAGGGGGACGAAATTTTCAAAAGAATAGAGGGGTGAGCACCATAAAAGGAATTCATATAAGACATGACATATATACACTTAAAAAACACACTTGAATGGAACGGTCTCACGATGAGATGAAATATAAATTGGACATTGACGTTTTAATATTTTGGAAGAGATGAATGTAATTTATGCTAAGTTGTACCCGATTTCATGCATAATATTATCTCATATTAATTTTTGCCATAAACTTAATTACCCAAAAAATAAACACCCTTTATATGGGCGTTAAAGAAAATAGAACGAACTTTAAGGGCATTTGTGGAAGAAAAAGTACATGATGCAAAAAATGTAACGATATGTGTATGCGTGTGCACTCATTTTTGTTGTGGTACACATTGACGAGTGTCTCCAAATTTTATAATCCTTAATTTCAACTGAAATAAAGTCTAAAAAGGGTATCATCTTAATACATCTCTAAATTAAAGTTAAATATTATATTCATCATGTGCATCGCGCATTATATAATATATTTTTAAATTATATAATTTATTATATTTTATTTATATTAAATTGTGTAATTATTAATATAAAAAATAAATTGTACATTTTAATATAAAAATATTATATATTTCAGAACAATAAATTATATAATTTTAAAATAAATTATGAAATACACTGTGCACATAATATATGTGCTGATACAGGTGAACCCATTCATAAATTAGACATAACCACAGGAGTGTTTTTGTTTTGTTTTGTTTTTTCCTCTTTTTCTTGGTTGGTTTAAGGGTATGTTTGCAAACCCATGAATAAAGAATTACAAATGAAATTTTGGGTAGAAAATAAAGCCCAATCTGAAAAAGTCTAAAATTGAAAATATGTTACGGGCCTGATAAATGATGAGGCCGGCTACTTCAAATACATATATAGATAGAGGGATTAACATGGAGAGATTAAATTATTTTAGGCCCCATTTGGTTTCGCGAGATTGTTCAGGATAGATCAGGATTAGAATTTAAATTCAATTAATCTATCGTTTGGTTTGTGGAATAAGGGTCCATGATATACTTCAAACCCGGGTATAAAATATATTAAATCCCTTCATAGAGGGATATGTCAATCACATGTGAAAGGTGGAATTGAACATATCTCAAATGTAATATTACAAATTGTCCTTCTATTGTTTGAATAGATTCACAAGAATGAAGTGTGGTTGTTTCAATTCAATTTAAGGGTACTTATGACATTTCAATATATATCCCATCTAATTCTTCAATAAAATCCTAAAATCCAAACACATATCTTGATTCAAATGAATCCAGTCTAATCTAATCTTATGGGGTGTATTCAATTGGGATTCTATTGGATTTTTTTGGACTTTAAAAAGTCTGTGGATTTAGAAAATTCATAAAATCCATGCAGAGTTTGGCTGATTTTATTTTATTAATTTACATGGATTTTCATAGACATGACAGGATTGTGGAATACATTTTTTTATTGATTTTGAGATAGTCCTACAAACATCTCATTTTCAGCATCATAATTCAAATCTTCTATGCGTATATCTCTATTTTCATCATCTCCTAATGTCCTTGCATCAGTAGCACTACCCAACCCAATGGAGCTTTTCCCTACAGCAACACCATTTCCTACAACAATTTCCAAGTTCTCATGATCAGGACATTCCCCATAGCGCAAGTTCCCGTCTTTTGAGTGAGCCTGACATAAATAAAGAAAAAAAAATATTTAATCACTATATTCTCAATTTAAAATTATTCTATAATATTATTGTAATATGATGCTTAAGAAGCTTACCTCTAAGTACGCATCTCATACTTCATCTGAAGCTGAAAACGTTTTAGTAGTTTGGTCATACCCAAAACCAGAGCTAAACCTCATAAGGTTTGAATAAGATAACCAACAATTTTTAAACCATTTGAGGTTGCTTTGGTAATTGTTATAGGTCTTATTACACCCAAGTCTTTCATTAAGAACATGAAATATTATTTCTTCCACCGTTGCTTTGGTAAAAATACCACTATTATCACGTCATCCCCGAGCCGCAGCATCAACCATGAGTTCTAACAATAAGTCGCTTTGTTCCTTAGTCCATTGTTCATAGGATGCCTTCCTTTTCGTATCTTGTTGTGGATCCCCCATGATAATATTACTATATTAATAGACACAAAATAGTTTATTATGATATATGCATATATAGTATATATTAGTTAATACATTAATACACTTGTAAAAATCTAAACAAATTCTCTCAACAAATTATATATTTTTCAATTAATTCACATAAATATATATTCTACATACATCAAACTATTTTTTATAACTATGACTATATATATATAAAACATTCCAAAACTTTTAACTACAACACCATCATCCATATCACGTGAATCATAACACAAATCTATAACAATTCTATAACCACACAAATCTTGCCACAAATCCTCTTTTCTATTGCATTTTTATTAGTGACACACAAAAATCTCAAAGCAAACTTAAAATTCTAAATAAGTTCCCTATATACTATTCATTCATTTCACTAATACCTTGCACAATCAATTTTACCAAACCCAGTCTGTTCTACTTTGAATGTCTTCTTCATGATGCTCAATTACAATTTACATCAATAGACATGAAGCCGAATCAAGAATCCCATTTGGTAAAACTAAAAACTCCAAGAATCAGAGAGTTCAAGAAACAGAAACCAGAATTAGCACTCTGCCAATGAAAATTGAAAAAATAAAAAACTGCATACATGAGGTGGGTTGCGAGGGTGGTGGGCGGCGGCGATGGCAGGAGAACGGCGGCGACGGCAGTGGGCGGCGGCGATGGCAGGAGAACAACGAAGATTTTTTTCTTCTGACCTTTCGTCTTTAGAGTTCTCTGAGAGAATACGTAGAAATCTCTGGTTGTTAGAAGAGATTTTGGAGAGTGAAATCTATTTATATTTTTTGAAGAGAATCAAAGAAAATCCATAGAGTATTAAAATCCATAAATTGTTGAATACCTAAAGATTTTTTAAGACTTTTTAAAATCCATATTGAATACCTCAAGATTTTTAAAGATTTTTGAAAATTCTGATTGAATACCCCCAGACTTTGAAAGTCTAAAAAAATTCTACAGACTCCACAACCAATACACCTCCCTTACTCAATCTCACTCAATCATATCACACTTAATCAATCCAGTTCCGTGAACCAAACGTCCCCTTAATAAAATTACATGTATTATGCAGGACCAAAAACAGGTAATATTAATCAAGTAAGAAAATTAATATTTTTTAATAAAACAACTAAAAACAGATAATATTTCTTTAAAAAAAATAGATAATACTAATAAAGTAAGAAAATTAATATTATTTAATAAACTACGAATTTGATCATATGCCCGCAGGTGGGCACAAACTTATATGTCCACCGCTTATGTGGCGCGCCACATATGCAAGGTCCCCACCATCATTTAATTAGTTTATTTAATTAATTCAATCTTCTCATTTATATATATTTCATACTTTACCAAATTTCATTAATTATATTAAAAAAAATTACTCGACCTGGACTCAACCCGGCCCGAACCCGAACCCGGTCCCGGTCCGAGTGATTCATGGTTCACCCGGCCCGAATGGTTCATGGTATAGGGTTTATAGTTTAGGGTTTAGGTTTATATAATTAATTTTTTTTTACGCAAACCGACCCCGACCCGAGTGGTTCATGGTTCACCCGGCCCGAATGATTCACGGTTTAGGGTTCATAGTTTAGGGTTCGGGTTTATATAATTAATGAGAAAATTGAATTAATTAAAGAAATTAATTAAATGATGATGAGACCTTGCATATGTGGCGCACCACATAAGCGGTGGACATATAAGTTTGTGCTCACTTGCGGGCATATGATCAAATCCATAATAAACTAATAGTAACAAACTAATATGTTTTAATGAGATAATTAATGTTATTTTAAAACGCACACATAAAATTAATGCACATCAATGCACGATAAAATAGATGTATATAAGGGTATGTTTGTTTCGCGACTATCCCGGCCGGACTTTGGACTTTACAATCTCAAACCCTATTTTGTTTTGAAACTTAAAGTAAGTATTTTAAAATCCTATTAACCCTACTCTATTTCATCACATACTACTACTCTACTTTTTATTCTCTCTATACACTCACATCATCTACTTTTTATTCTCCCAATACACTCAAAATAATATAATAATATCACATCAATCAATTTTTCCATCATCCTACCCTATAAAATCCCACAACAAACATATATTTTAACTATTCATCAAGATTTTGAAATTCTAGGACTTCAAAGTCCGGAATTTCCCACGTCCACTATAAGCCCAAAACAAACATACTTTGCGCTTTGTCTGATATTATTCTTGAATACACAACAAATATTCTAAAACTCGTGGTACTAGTGTATGTATATGGAGTAGTTCAGACTGTTGACTGCGCTAAGCCGCTAAGAGCATCCACAATGTACCATCCAATGGGTGTTTAACCATTGGATGGATGAAAGTTGGTGTTTAACACCATTGTGGGTCTTCATTGGATTTGAGAGAGAGTGTCATCCATCCAATGGAATTGATGGAGAGAGAAAGTGTATTTTTTGCAAAAAAGTAAATGTGATGACATAAGAGAGTTCTTTTTCATTTTTTATTTTTATTTATGCTTTTTAATATATATAAACTTATAAATTTTTTATATTTAAAATTTGGATTAATTTCAAATATGCATGTGAATTGAAACTTTTTAATAATTGAATGTTTTAATTCATTGTAATATTTTAATTGAATGTTGTGTTTCCTAACTTTCAAGTAATCTAAATGTTTAATTTAATATTCTACTTAGATTTTCTCAATTTTCTTTACTTGGAATTATTTTATAATTAATTACTGTCTTATTTTAATATTTTGATTAATAATATCAATATTAAAAAATAATATAATTCTTAATAATTATAATATGCATAAAGTGGGATGAAGTCATGGTGGGACCAATAAATAGTGAATGGATGGATGGATGATTAAATGAACCATTGTGAGAGTTTGTTTAAAAAGTTAAGTATTTTTTTGAGAGCTCAAGGGGGAAGAATTAAAGATAGTGGTATTCCTGAGCTAGAGACATAATTGTTGGGGAATTAAGCATACTTTCCAGTATAACCCCAACAATAATATGTCGAGGGATATCATCTCCCACCCAAGCTTGAGGAATGAGAGATTTAGTTGTCATCTTAGCCAGAATATGAGCTTTAGTATTGTGGTTGCGCGGGCAGTAACTAATTCCCGCATGGAGAATTCAGAAAAAGGTTCCGGGCCGCAAGGATGAGGCTTTCTTCATAGCTTTTGAAGGGGCTATTAGTGGAGATGACACTAATAGTTTCTTTAGAGTCCGAAGGGATTGTGATGGGCTCCCGTGAGATTGTGTTCCAATGGGAGATTCCGTCCATAATGGCAGTAATTTCGGCAGCAAGAATTGAGCCCGGGGGGTTGATCTTATGGAATCCGGCTGCATGTGGCTTTCGATTCTTGTCGAGTATGAAGAAGCCCACTGCTGAAGGCTTTGGATGATTCGTTATAGGCTGCATCGACCTTCATAATGTAGTTATCTCGAGAAACGTTGATGCGGAAAGTCGACCGAGGATTGGCTGACTAACCGCTTCCTATTGTGAGTTTATTCTTTTCATTGTGGAACTGTTCCAGAAAGGCTTCGGTCCAATTGGCTAGTATTTTTCGTCGTTGGGGGACTCCACCTTTCGAGTGTAGAATGTCACATCTTTCTTTCCAAGCCCCCCACATCTTAGTGGCAATTTGTTCCATCTCGGTTTTCTCCTTTGTTAAGATTAGGTGAATGGTCATACTATCAGAAGCAACACGTCTCGCGGTCTTAATGAGAGACCACCATTTCGTCTTGGACCAAGCTTATTTCACACCCTGGCAAAAAAAGAGGACATGATTAGTGTTAGCGTTAGGGTTTCCACACAAAACTCACCTTGGATAGCATGGGACGTGATGCGCTTCTAGATTAGCTTCTGCTGCAATATCATTGTGAGTTGCTTTCCAGAGGAAGATTTTGACTTTGGGGGGGATGTTGAGATTCCAATTTTTGGACCAAAAACTGGGAGTCGTGAGTCCGTCCCCCTGCTATCCTTTCTGAGAGACGGTGAGTGGGCGTTCCAGTAAGCAGATTTGAAAGTATAGAGGCACTTTTTGTTGTATCGCCAGAACCGGGAATAGAAAGTGCCCTGGTGATCAATTGGGACTTTCTTGATGGCTTCTGATTCATACTCTAGAAATAGATTGGTGAGTTTATCTTGATCCCATTCATGGAAAGCCGTGATGAGCTCATGAACTTTGATGTTGTTATCATAGGTGGTGCAGGAGGTGATTTTTTCGGATGAGAGGTTAGGAATCCAACGGTCTTTTATGATGTGAACTGATTTTTCGTCATGGATTTTCCAGTAGAGGCCTTCGGAGATGATTGCTTTGCTCCACATAATTGAGTGCCAAATATAGGAGGGGTTCGACCCAATGGTGGCTTCCATAATATATGTGTGTTTGAAGTATCTAGCTTTTAGAACCTTGGCTACCAGAGAATCCGGGTAGAGGATGATTCTCCAGATTTGTTTAGCTAGGAGCTCCTTGTTGAAGGTGACCAAGTCCCTGAACCCCATTCCCCTTTCCTTTTTTGGTTTGGTAAGTGCTTTCCAATCTTTCCAATGAATCTTTTTGTCCTCTAGGTTACCCCCCCACCAAAACCTAGCACACATCGACTCGATTTCCCCACACGGGGATGTGGGGATCCTAAAGCACGACATGGCATAGGTCGGGATAGCTTGGATGACGAACTTAAGAAGAGTCTCCCGGCCTCCATCTGTGAAAAACTTATTTCTCCAACAGCCCAACTGTTTAGAGACTTTATCTCTCAAGTAGCCGAATTGAGTTCTTTTGCTATGGGTAAAAAAGGTAGGAAGCCCCAGGTAAAGTTCATGGCCTTGGCAGATCTGAATGTGAAGACTAACTTTAACCAAATCAATGTTGGCTTGAGGGGTACTCTTACCGAAGGTAATGGCTGATTTGTCAAAGTTGATCAGTTGGCCAGGGGCTTTCTCATAGTCCTTCAGACATTTTTTAATGGACATAGCCTCATCATTGTTGGCTTTGAAGAAAATCAGGCTGTCATCGGTGAAAAAGAGATGAGTGATAATCGGGCTTCCCCTGGCAATTCGAATACCTGTGATAGTGCCGACATCTGCATTGGCCTTTATAATAGAGGAAAGGCCTTGAGCAACAATCACAAATAAAAAAGGGGGATAATTGGTCTCCTTGCCGAAGCCCCCTGGACGAGGTAACTTTACCCGAAAGGATGTTGTTGACTCGGAAGGAATAAGTTGGTGTTGTGACACATTCCATAATTAATCTAACCCACTTGATATCAAAGCCCATCTTGAGCATTACGTTTTCCAGGTAGACCCACTCAACTTGGTCATACGTCTTACTCATGTCGAGTTTAAGAGAGGCAAAACCCTACTTGCTTTTATTATTTCTGAGCCAGTGCATACATTCATAACCAAGAATGATGTTGTCAAAGATCAGCCGACCATGTATGAACGCACTCTGGTTGGGGTCGATCATTGAACCAAGAACAATACGAAGACGATTAATGATGGTTCTGGCCACAATTTTGTAGGAAACATTGCAAAGAATGATAGGACGATAATCCTTTAAGGTCTTGGGGTTTTTGATATTAGGGGTAAGAGTGATATTTGTAGGATTTTGATTATTCAACCCCTGGTCTTCGTTTAGAATCCGAAGGCATTCCAAAGTAATATCTTCCCCAATATCTGCCCAAGAATTTTGAAAAAAAAGGGCTGAAAAATCATCCGGACCCGGGGCTTTCAAGGGATTTAGGTCAAACAGAGTTTTTCTAACTTCCTCTCCGGAGAAGGGTTTAGTAAGAAAACTGTTCATTTCTTTCGTAACAGAAGTAGTGATACATTTAGTGATTTTTTCAATGTCCTCCTCGGAGGGATTTTGAGATTTGAAGATGTTGTAATAATACTCCTCAATAGTTTTCTCTATACTCTTCTGCTCAGTTTGCGGTATTCCTTCGTCATTAAGAATAAACCAGATCGAGTTTTTCTTTTTTCGCTCAGAGGCCATCTTATGGAAGAAGGAATTATTTCTATCTCCCGAATTAAGCCAGTTAACCCTGGATCTTTGTTTCCAATGGATTTCTTCTTTATAGAGGAGTTTCTCCAATCTACTCTCGATAGAGTGAATAAGATTTCGGTCAAACGGGTGTTCCTCTGAGTTTAGGTGTGGATTCAGGAGGGTACGAGTTTCCTTAATTTGTCTTCCTAGGTTTCCCAAGGATTTCTTCGACCAACAATTAAGAGACTCAGCCACAACATGTAATATTTTCCCTAGAACATCCATATTAGAAGATTTATACCAACTTTTACACACAATATCCTTATATTCCTCCTCGTAAAGCCATTTTTGTTTGAATTTAAAGGAGGAATATACCGAACATGGTGGAGTGCGATGATCACCACGAATTTTAAGAAGAATAGGTCGGTGATCCGAACCATAGAAATCAAGATTCACAGACGACGCGTCCGGAAATGTGGAGAGCCACGAACTGTTAGCGCAAATCGGTCTAACCGGGCCAAAATATTTTGATCACCCGATCTCATATTATTCCAAGTGTAAGTTGGCCCCAAAGTTTTCACATCGTAAAGATCGAGTTGATGGAGACTCATTTGAAAAGCATTCATAAGGTTAAATGAGCGAGCCTTGCCACCTTGTTTTTCTTTATCAAAGCGAATTTCATTGAAGTCACCTCCTACTATCCAATTATCCAAGGGATTAGCATTAGTTTTAGAAATTTTATTCAGTAAATCCCATGAAAGGTAGCGAAGATTATGGTTAAGGTTACCATAGAAACCTGTGAAGAACCAACTAATACTATCAAAGATAATCGAACAATCAATATGACCTTGCGAGAAAGACAAAACCGAAACTGCAAGCTTTTCATTCCAAAATAAGGCAAGGCCACCGCCCTTGCCAACCGGTTCAACGCAAAAACTATGAAAATTAAGCTTACAACAAAGACTCGAAACAACATACTCAAACTAATGTGGATATGATGTGGAGGAGAGAGAGTGAAAATCCATCCATCCACTTTGGATGCTCTAATTAAATATGATACTCAATCTGACGTGGAAAGATAAATAGTTGTACAATTATGCAAATCAAAATAGTAATATTGTACAATAATCTGGGTTTAGGCGAGGTGAATCGGAAAAAAAAATTTGTCATTTATTCTTGGATGTGTCATCAATTTCTCATTTTTCATTTTTTTGGGAAAAAAACTATTTTAGATGAATAGTTATGAAAAATAAGAGTGTGATTGGATGTGAAAAAAGTGTAATGATTATAGTTGATGTGATATGTTTGTAGAAAATGAAAGTGTGATTGGATGTGATTTTTTTTTTTTTTGAATAGTTAATATGATGAAATTTTAATTTGTGTTGTATTGGTTAATAAAATATATTTTTTCAATAAATTTAATATTAAGATTTTATAATATAGTAATATTAATAATTTAATATTTAAAATATATTGACAATTTTATTTTTTACTACTACTTTAAATATTAATAACGTTAATATTAACAATAACCTTTTTAATATAGTATTATTAAAAAAATACTATTAAAATAATACTCATAAAAAATAATTACTAATATTATAATAATAATATTTTAAAAAATATTTCTAAAAATATATAATATGAATATATTATAATACTCCCTCGTCTCGGGATAACTTGCACGTCTACTGTTTACTCGTGTTTTAGCGAGCAAATTTTTTATTAGTATTTGAAATGATAAAATATTTTTTAAAGATACATATAATAGAGCAGAGGTAGATCTATCATACTCCTACTTAAAAGTCACTTTATCATTTCAAATACTAAAAAATAACTCGATCGCTAAAACTCGATAATAAAGATGATAAAAACTTGTATGCAATATTGCATACAAGTGATATGTGCAATTGAGTTTTTTTTTTCGCGGGTCAAATAACATGCCGGGTTAGGGCAGATTGCTGGCGGGTTAATGGGCTTCCTCCTTCATCTTCACCCTCGCGCAGTCACAGGGCTGATTTTTTCTTCTTCATCTTCTCGCGTTGCAATAAACGCGATCAGATCGCCGTTGATTTTGATGGTGGTGCGTCTCTAGATTTTTCCTCTTCTTCTCTTGTTCTTCCCTTTCTCTTTCTCTTCCATATTTTTTTTGCTTTCTTCAATTTTCTCATCCTCGCAAATTTACAGGTGATTCCCTATGATTTTGTGAAGCAGTCTTTCAGATCCTTTTGCACTCTTTTCACGTTGTTCTGTAAATCTGTAATTTTATACTGATGATTTTTTTCGCTTTTGTACTGGTTTTTGTTCATGTAGTAACACATCAAGTTATTATGTAAATCTGTAATTTTGGACTGGGAATTTCTTTTCGCGTTTGTTTTTGTTTTGTTTATGTGGTAATACGTTTTTCTTCATATGGCTTTTCACGCTGTTCTATAAATCTGTAATTTTATACTGATTAATTTTTTCGCGTTTGTACTGGTTTTTGTTCATGTAGTAACACTCTTTTGCTCATAGGGTAACACTCTTTTGTTCATGTAATAACACATCAAGTTGTTATGTAAATCTGTAATTTTGGACTGGGGATTTTTTTTCGCGTTTGTTCTGATTTTGTTTATGTGGTAACACGTTTCTTCATATGGTAACATTTTTTGTTCATGTAGTAACACATGTTTTTTTAGTAATATGTAACAATGTTCATATATCGTCGTAATACTATGTGAATACTCATGTGTTACCATATGAACAATAATATTTTACCTTGTGACCCATGTTACCTTATGAATATTTATGTGTTATGATATATTTTATTAAGTGTTACGTAAGATATGAAGTTTTTTCAATATAACAATGTAGTAACACTTATACATAGATATAGTAACACACAAAAATTTGACCAAAAAAAATAAAAAATACCCATGTTACCTTATGAATATTTATGTGTTACGATATGTTTTATTAAGTGTTACGTAAGATATGAAGAATAAAAAAATTTACATAGATGTAGTAACACACAAAAAATTGACAAAAAAAAAAAATTATGTGTAACCCAATCGAACCATGACCAAATTCTTTAGCAACAAACCAGAACCACTGGGCTACAACACATATTTGATAAAGATATCATTCTATAAATACATATCTTACCGCCAACCTTGAACCCCAACCCACCGCTTCTCACCACCGGACCCAACCGACCCGAAATTTAGGCAACTTTTGTCTTATTTATGTTGTATTGCACATAACACTAGTGTGCAATATTTCACACAAGACTTTCTCAATAAAGATATTATGCACGTTATCTTGGGACGGAGGTAATAATATTTTTAACGTGAATTTAAGAACCATATTATATACTACAATAATAATACTTAATATCATTATAACATAAAAGGAAAGTGTTATATTATACAAAATAGAAAACTCATCATAATCTTCATCCTCGTAGTATCCATAATATTATACAAAATGTCATTACTTTTGGCCCCACACATACACACAATTTAACACCTTTCTTTATTTTACACATAAAAAATTACAAAATGATTCAAGTTATATTAATATTATATTATTATTTAATCTTACATTATTACATTAATATTTAATATTAAGAAAATATAAATAATATTAAGTATATTAAAAATAATATATTATAATGTTATTTAGTATTTAAAAAATTATTAGTATAATAATAATTATAGTATTTTATAATAATATTATTTTATTGATATTATTAATCATAAAACATAAAATTAATAATTATTATAATAGCACTAAGAATAGTAGTATTATAATAATATTTAATATGAATATTAATACTATATTGATATTTGATAATATATATGAATGTTTATATTATTATATTAATTATATAATCATACTTTAATTATATTAACATTTTAAATATTTATTCTACATGTAGGACAAAATTATTTTAGTTTTTTAAATTTTATTTGTATTAGTATCATAATATTTTTATATAGTTAATAATATTAATAATATTATTAATATACATTAATATTAATATTGTAATAATATTGAGAATTGAGATGAATAGTATTGAGAGCGTGAGATTTAATGATGAATAGTAATGAAAATGTTGACTGAATAATATTAAAAATGAGAGGGAATAGTAATGAAAATTAAGAATGAATAGTATTGAAAATTGAAAGAACTTTTGAAAAATTGAAAACTGAGAAGGAAAATGAAAAAAAAAATCCCACATCCAAGCACAAGTCTTTTTTTTCTTTTTCTTTTTTTTTAACGAAAGTTTGCCCTCATATTTATAGTGTAGAGTGTAATTATTACTCCTTCGGTCCCACACTTGTTTGTAAATTCACTATATAGCTGGTGTTTTAGAGAATGAGTTATTTATTAATATTTGAAATGAAAAAAATATTTTTAAGATGAAGTATGATAGTCCCACCCTTCATCTATCTTACACCCCCTTAAAAGTCACTTTATCATTTCATATATTATAAACAGTTCGCTCGCTAAAACACGATCAAAAAAGTGAAATGTACAAAAGTGAAATGCCAGTTGACTACCATCTCGTCATGTTGGTCTTAGTGTGTGTTTCGAGTCACTACTACAACACTAAAAGTGCTTTTTTTTTAAAAAAAAAAATTAGATCACACTAACTTTAAAAAAAAACACTTCTAAAGTGTACAGTAGTGGTTGCAATTGCAAACAACCCATCAGTGTGCTAGAAATGCGAGTGATTGGCTACCTGTGGGCTTTAATACTTTAATCGGGTCGAATTTATGTGATAGCTGCTATCCAATGTGATGGATCAATTATATGACACTTGACTCATAGATTGACGCGTTGGATGAGCAAATGAGCCACCTATATGGCTATATCACATACTCTCTCCATCCCCCATCAAAATGCATACTTATTTTTGCACACAAATTAAGAAAAAATAGTTTTTTAGTGTTTTGTTGACTTTTCAAATGAGATGAAAAGTGTAGATTGTGAGAGTGAAGATTGTAGGGTGGAATTGTGAGATTCTTTGTCATTTTAAGGCTTGCAAGTTGGTTGAGACGACATTTAAAAAATGAAAGTGTCTGAAGTTCTTTGAGGGGAGAGAGTATAAAACATCATATAAAGTTTTGAGTTTCTAGTTATTTGTCTAATATTTACGTGCTAGATTATATACTGTCACTTCCTCTTTTTTTATTTATATATCGTTTTAGTCTTTTGAATTATTTGTGAAATAGATGTCGTTCTGGTAATTTATCTCCATTTATCTCATATTTACGCTTAATATTGTAATTTCAAATTTCAAATTTCCTACAATGTGTTGTGTATTTAATTTTTCAATAAATAGTATTTATTGTTAAAAATATTTAAATAATAATAATTAAGGTTAATTTTGAAAAAAAACATGTCTTTAATTTATCTTAAAAACCCCAGAATTACATCTATTAAAAAAAGGAGGGAGTATTATTTAAATATTCACAATAACCATCCTATTTTGTTTTTTATATTCTACGTGATAAAATTAATACTCCACCCATTTCATAATAATCGACCTTTTAGCTATTTAAAATAGATTAAGGAACTATAAATTTAGATAATTTTACTCTTAATTAATTGTCATCTCTCTAATCTTTTTTCAATCTCTCCTCTAATTCATTTCCTTATATACTTAATAATTCTTCCTGATTTTTTTATTCTCAACACTTTGCAATCTAAATATGTTCTACGTTCAAAAAGATGAGAGAGAATTAAAAATTGAGAAAGTCTTGTGTGAAATATTGTACACTAGTATTATGTGCAATACAACATAAATAAGACAAAAGTTCCCTAAATTTCATGGGTCGTATGGCTCAAGGCCAAAGCAAAGGGGTTTAGGTTTACATAACAACTTGATGTGTTACTACATGAACAAAAGAGTGTTACCCTATGAGCAAAAAGAGTGTTCTTACATGAACAAAAACCAAAGACAAACACATAAACAAAAAACCGTAACAAACGGAAAAGAAATTCTCAAATCAAAATTACAAATTTACATAACAACTTGATGTGTTACTACATGAACAAAAGAGTGAACAAAAACAAAAAGAGTGTTACCCCATGAGCAAAAAGAGTGTTACTACATGAACAAAAAAACCAAGACAAAACGCGAAAAAATATCATGAGTAAAAGAGTGTTACTACATGAACAAAAATCAGTACAAACGCATAAAGAAAACCAGAACAAACGGAAAAGAAATTCTCAGTCCAAAATTACAGATTTACATAACAACTTGATGTGTTACTACATGAACAAAAGAGTGTTACCCTATGAGCAAAAGAATGTTACTACATGAACAAAAACCAAAGACAAACGCTAAAAAAAAAAATCTCCAAATCCAAATTTACAAATTTAAAGAATAAAAATGAGAAAAGAGTGCAGAAGGATCTGAAAGATTACGTCACAAAAACGTGAGGAAAAATAATGGAATGACATGTAAATTGCAAAGGATGAGAAAGTTGAAAAAACAAGAAGAATATGGAAGAATTCGAATAAGGAAGAGAATGAAAAACCTGCAGACGCAACGACTATAAAATCTGGTTGGTTGCAAGGAAGAAGAAGCCTAGGTCGCGAGGTAGAAGAATTTGAAAGCGTTAGATTCATGTTGCCAGGATGAAAAAACCTAGGAATCGCGAGGAAGAAGAAAGTAAATCAATATGGATCCGTAGCGCGGGCCTGAGCTTGATCCGATCCAATTCGTCTAACCCGTGAATTCTTAAAAATATCAATTTGAACTAGAATTGCACATAACACTAGTATACAATATTGCATACAAATTTTTATCTTAAAAATTAGGAAAAATATTAGAGATGATAATAAATAAATAAAAAACTTAACTTGAAAAATATTAAAGATCTTCGGGTGAGGTATATGAGGAAGAAAGAGAGTCAAAATAGTTAAAAGGAAAAATATTTTGATACAATTTTTTAAGTTTTAAGCACTTATTATTAGATAGAGGTAGTATTATTACGAATTTTGTGATTCGATCCATTAATTTTTTCCTATAAAATCTTAAATAAACGGTTCAGATTGCTCTGAAGTATTTGTATACGAATATTTAAATACATATGTAGAATATATTTATTTGAAATATTCTTTGAATACTCTACATGAATATCTTAGAGATTAATTTGTTATATGCATATAGTTCATATAAATATCTTGTACTCCCTTCATATAAAAAAAAAAAAGTCCATTTTGATTTTTGACATAGATTAAAAACATCTTGCAAAAATAAATTACCCCGAAACTTTTTTTGCTTTTATCTAAAATAGATGACTAATATTAATTATTAATCTCAACAATCATTAAACATATGTAGTTTAGATAGAGTATACCCAAGAAAAAATAACTATAATTTAAAAAAATAAAAGAGGAATAATGGACTATCTTTTAAAAACATATGAATTATTAATTTTGGAATTCTATTTGTTTGTGTAATATTTGTCGGCTAGATTTTGTATTTTTCATTGAATACATTACCATGAACATTCTAAAGATTTGTGACATAATTTTGGTTTTTATTTTTGTTCCAAATCTTAAACAAATGGTTCAACATGTTTCGAAATATTTCATGATAAGCTATAAATTTATTGTGGGAAAATCAATAGATTTTTATAATTGGGCACTTAGCGTTATTAAAAATATAACAAACTAAAATACTGATATTTCTTTGATATATTTGTTATTTATATTTATCGATGATATACGAACATAATGACACTATCATATCTTGACAGATACCTATCATGGATATATCATAAAGATATCAAAATATTTATAACCTCATCATGCATTTATGATTTATCCAAATAAATACTTACAAAGTCAAAATATTTAAGAATTGAGTTAAATTACCTTATCTTTTATCTTTTGATTTCACTAATAAATATTAAATAATCCAAGTTCCATATATCTACTATATACCCTTGCTTTCCTGCTTTACACGTAAAAGTTCAAGAGATATTCATAAGAATTTAAAATTTTGAATTTTTAAATATATATTCGAAATTTCAAACCAATAGAAAAAAAAAAGGTATGGGCCATAGTTTCCATTAAAATAAGCAACAGCCAATGGTGAAGCGCCACCATGACATACATCACACGCGACCTCTCGGGAACGTGCGTCCACGACCAATAAAAGAAGTGTCCTCCAATTAACCAGACGTGAAGCCACGCGCGAGTTAAGAGATTGGGACTTGTACGGCCAGCTCATTTCATGATTGGTCCACCAACAATCAATCATACAGCGAACTATAGCTGCCCCATATTCGCGGGCCGGAATCGTAATATCGTGAAACTTGAGGGGCCGAATTGCAAGAGGCGTGAAATAAATTGTGGGTTTGGCTGTTTTTTTGGATTGAATTTGTGGTACACAAAAGGAACTCCTCTCCTAACTACGCTAGAGATCGTAAGGAATCAATCTACTGTAGAAACGGAGATTTTTTGCAGTTTAGGTTAGGAGGGGGCAAAAGGTGGATTTGAGAGAGGTCAATTGAGAGAAGACAGATTTGGAGATCTGTTTCGTTTCCGAGTCCTCGCGATCCGTCTGATAAAGCAATAATGGGTCTCTGGGAAGCTTTTCTCAATTGGCTTAGAAGGTATGGCGATTGCCGCGCCTGCTTCTTTTAATTTTTTTAATTCCGGATATATGGGCGGTGTGTTGTGAATCTTTGATTGATTTGGTTGCTTTTGTGAATGCTTTTGGTTGTGGTTGATGGTCGTTAATGTAATTGATGGAATTTGTCTGGTGCTTAATTTTGATTTGCTCGTGTATGTTATGTTTGTGTGTGTGTAGTAGGTGGATGGTATATTTGCATTAACAAAACGGTGACTTGGTTGTAAAGAACTGTGTTTTTATGGTCTCGTGAATATTTGGTTGCACTTTAAAGATTCTGTGAATAGGCTTAGCTGCTTGATTTTTCTCCACGGCTATGGCTTGTTGTTTTGACCTCCCCACCCTCTTTTTATCCCTTGTATCTGTGTGTCAGTTGTCTATTTTTCTGCAGGGTTGTGATTATCTTGATGGTTTTTGTGGAATTTAATGTGCCTAGGCTTGTGAGATAATCTGTGCATCATGCAAGTGACCTAATTAAATATATGGAAAACTGATAAATTTTGTTATTCTTCTGTGGGATGTAGTTGTGCATGATAATAATTTTATTGGATTGTAAAGTGGCATATTAATGGTGCATACTTGTATGATCTCCTTGTTCTTTTTTTTGTTATATTCTCTTACAATGACACCTGCAATACTTTCATTCGGTGCACTATGGGGATATTCATTCCCCCATGTCTTTCAAAATCTGATGCTTTAGATATGTAACAATATAAACATGGATTTTGTATCAATCTACTTCGGGGCATCTAGATTTAATGCTTAGTTGACGTAAATCATCGCTTACTGTTGTGAATGCTCAAGATGGCAGGTTGACTTGTTATTATTTGCTACTCCCGTATAAAATGGTGATATTTAATCCCAATAAACTCTGGTAGAGACAGATAGTGGTGGTAAAACACTTAGTATTATCCAGCTACTTCTTACACGTGTAGTTCGGAAACCTATTTTTTTCTGTAACACCTCCTTAGGTATATATTTGAGAATCAAATGACAATCAACTTTTAATCTTTTATTGGGTTAGTTACCTAGGTCAAGTTGCCTGTTTTATAAGCTGTCTTTCTAACCAATTGATGAGTAACAACATTAGACTTTAAATGCACTGACAATATGGGACTTTTTATCTCCGACTCATAAATCATAACATGGAATATCCAATGTAATATTCTCTCATTTGATTTTGATCGGACGAGTTGTTTAATGTGTGAACTCACATAATTGTTTCGTGCTGCAGCCTTTTCTTCAAGCAAGAAATGGAGCTATCTCTGATAGGTCTTCAAAACGCTGGGAAAACTTCACTTGTAAATGTTGTCGCTGTAAGTAAATTTATTATCCTTCTCACAGGATTTAAATATTTTTTGTTTGCTTATTTGGTCAAGCATTGTGCATTAACTTCTGTTTTTCTTTTTTCTTTTAGACTGGCGGATATAGTGAAGATATGATCCCTACGGTTGGTTTTCTCTGAAGTTTTTTCACTTTATTGTTCATTTCACTCTGGCTTGGTGATATCGAAGTTAACTAATAAGAGGCTATTATGATTTTTCAGGTAGGATTTAATATGAAAAAAGTTACTAAAGGGAATGTCACAATAAAGTTATGGGATCTTGGAGGTCAGCCCAGATTTAGGAGTATGTGGGAGCGATACTGTCGTGCAGTTTCTGCAATTGTGTATGTTCGCAATTACTCCATCTCACTAGTTTATGTTCTATCTGTGGTAGTCTTAACTGGAACTTATGTTATAGATGTTGTAGGTCATTGGTCTTATAATCTTAGAAGAAATTTTTACATCATATTTTAAACCTATAAGCAAACTACCTTCAAAACTTTGTTCCCTTTGCTATGCTAGCTGTTTTGCATATATAGCACATTACATCTTCCATGCTCAAGTTTTCATACATGAAATGAAAGCCATCAAGACAAAGACTTCCAATCGAATACAAAGTTTTTTGGCTAGCCAGCTTTAGTTTGAGCAAACTCAAGTTCATTGAGTGCGAATGCATGACTGAGTTTGAGCATCCAAGTTAGTTTTAATCAATGTGTTAGTTGAGTTTAAGTTTAAGATTAACACCAAATACTGCCTGCTTATTTGAAATCTAAGTAGTTAATTTTTAGCATTAAGTGATGGATACATCTTTCTTATATTTGGGTTTCATATTGGATATATGTTAATTTTTGCTCTTGATGGCACGTGATTCTAAAATCTAATACTGGAGTGCCAATAGTTGAAGGCTAATACTTCTATGCACCAATTGCACCCTGCAACTCAAGTGCATTTTTAAATGGCAGTATTAGTTATTTACTAAAAGATAATTCTTGGTCAGATTAGTTGTTTTCACTGAACATTATTAGTTGAGCACCAGCTGCACGATGCAACTGGTGCACCCAAGCTGCTACTCATAGGTTTAATCATTATTCTGTACATGACTTGGTGCAGTTACGTTGTTGATGCTGCTGATCATGATAACATCAGTATATCCAAAAGTGAACTTCATGATCTGTTGAGCAAACCGTCCCTAAGCGGCATCCCTTTGCTGGTTTTGGGAAACAAGATTGACAAGGCTCAAGCCCTGTCCAAGCAAGCATTGACTGATCAAATGTAAGTATATAAGTTGCTGCATTTGGATTGAGGGATTTGGATTATATTATTGTTTGCTAATTTACTATGCATCTATGTACAGGGGTTTGAAATCAATCACAGATAGGGAGGTATGCTGCTTTATGATCTCTTGCAAGAACTCTACCAACATCGACCAGGTGATTGATTGGCTAGTTAAGCATTCAAAGTCCAAGAGCTGAGTGATGCAACCTGTGTTGTGTTATAGATATTTTTTGAGAAGTGGGTCATGTGGAGTGTGTTTATTGTTGATGACCAGAAGGCACATTATTTTTCTTTTGGCAATGGAACATGGGATTGTTGCTGCTTTTCTTAAAAACTCATCTCTGTATCATATAATCGCTTGTTTCTGTTTTTTTAACTTGTGACTTGTTTCTATTTGCTTGCTTGCCTCATTTTCTTTCCTCAGTACACTCTACATACATACACAGTGTGTAATGTGTGTTAGGACACGCCGGCCTGTTTAGGGGATTGAGCTTGGGATTTTTATGATTTGGCAAGAACTTGTTTTATATGATTAGCAGAAGACTTTTATATGTCACATATTTAATCAACCGTAACACTACAACTACAAGAATACCGGGTTGGACTCTCATATAGAGTTGATAGTATTATTGAAAAATGGAAGCGAACACGAGATAAAGGAATGAAATCATCTGTTCCACATTTTATATTCCAATATATATTCCATAATGTAGATAAATGAAATTCAATTGAATTCAGTCGAATATAATAAATTCAATCTAATTTGAGTGAAATTCCCTTTGTATTTGAGTGAAATTCAGTCGAATTTAATTAATTCATTGCATAACATTGAGAGAATTCATTGCATGTTTATGTTATAGTTAGTCTTGGCATTTCTCGTTATATAAAATAGTTGACGCTTCTTTATTATAGCGATTCTTGCGCGTTTTGATTATTGGTAGCTGCACGATTCTATTGTAAGTAGTTGAACGTTGAAGTGGTAGGTAGTTGCACGTTTCTGTTATAGATAATTGCACATTTTTTGTTATAATTGATTGCACGTTTTGGTTATAGGTAGTTGCATGCTTCACGTTTTTATTAGTTGCAAGTTTCTATTAGTGGAAGTTACACACTTCTATTATAGGTAGTTGCATGCTTCTACTATATGTAGTTGAACAATTCTATTATAGGTAGTTGCACGCTTCTGTTATAAATAGTTGCACGATTCTATTATAGGTAGTTGCACGCTTCACGTTTCTATTAGTTGCACGTTTCTATTAGTTGCACGTTTCTATTAGTTGCACGTTTCTATTACAGGAAGTTGCACGCTTCTATTATAGGTAGTTGCACGATTCTATTATAAGTAGTTGCACGCTTCTGTTATAGATAGTTGCACGCTTCTGTTATAGATAGTTGCACGATTCTATTATAGATAATTGCACAATTCTATTATAGATAGTTGCATGTTTGTATATACATTGAAAATTGAACCCAACACTTTATATTCAACTCGATTCCTAGTTATTTATGCCGTGAGAATTCGCCCCAATAAAAAAAAAATTGCCGTGAGAATTCGAACCAATTTTGATAACCTAATATTAAAAAAAACGTCAAAGGTGGGAATCGAACCCTGAATCCATTGCTTAACAGAATAGAGTTAAACCACTAGGCCGCTTAATAATATTGAAATGTTTATCTAATTGCACGGTTTAATATTATATAATTGCATGTTTCTATATTATATAATTATATGTTTTTGTATTAGCTAGATTCATTTTTTGTGTTATCTAATTGTTTCAAAATATTGGCAAATAAAAATATCAAAAAAAAAAAATTATAAAAAAAAAAAACGACAATTACAAACCTGGGATTTGAACCTTGTGCCGACAAGGTGAAGAAGGAGAGCTTAGCTGTCATGTACCTACTAATATTGAAAAAAAAAGAATTTACGAACTGGCATTGTTTTAATTAATGACAAAATAAAAGTTTGAATAGGATTTTATGTTGCGACCCATTTTTAAAAATGGGTATTTATCCTTGTATCAAATAAGAACAAATATTAGAATATTCACGTTTAACTCTCTACTTCTCTCAAATTCTCTTTCTTCTTTATCTTTTAATTTTTTTTTTTTTTTTTTATCACAATCCCTCAATTAATGTACTTTATTTTCAACTTATGTGATTCAATTACTAAAATTATGAAAATAAAATATAATAAAAAGTTTATTCACAAAATGATCATCTCAACATTGCTAAATTAATGACAAAATAATAAATAATAGATGATTTTTTAAAAATGGTCATCCTTGCATCTTAGAATATGCACCAAATGCAGACCCACTTTTTTTTTTTTGTTTATCTATCCCAAAATTAATGTACTTTATTTTCAACTTATGTGATTCAATATCTAATTTTATGAAAATAAAATATAATAAAAAGTTTATTCACAAAAATCATCTCAACATAAAAAACACATAAATAAGATGATAAAAGTGTAAGTTTTAATTAAATAAATGTTCAATTTGTTCATTTAAAAAAAAACGATCTTGAAACGCATTGCACATTTAAAAAATACACTGACTTGTATTGCGCACCTTAAAAGTGCGTATGAACCTACTAAAAAATAAATTATAATTTAATTTTGTTATTTGTTCAATTTTAGAAGAATATAAAGTTTATTTACATAAAAGAGATAAAGTTGAATTTTAAACAAATATATTTAACACTCAATCAAGATTGTTTGAACTCGGTTAAGAAGATATATAATAAGCTTAAAAATAAATTTATATTCATCACGGTCTAAAGCTCGATTTGAATTTGATAAGTAAAAATAAATAAAATGAGTGTAAAAATATTAAATTAATCGAGCTCGGCTCATGTTCATCTTAATTAAAGCTCATTTGATTCGATTAATTATTAAGTAGGTTCAAATTTGTATATCAAAGCTCAATAATATTTTAAATAAATTTAAACTCGATTAATTATCAAATAAGTTTAAACATAAACATGATAGTTGAATAACATTTTAAGCAAATTTGAATAATAGTGCATTCCACTTCATTTACCGCCCTAAAAAATACCTCAAAAACCTACAACTTGGATTAACATTTCACTTTAGAGTTGGACCAAAAAAAAAAAAAAAAACAATTTTTAATGAGATAATTTAATTATACCCAACCATAAAAATCTTGCCGCTTCGCTCATAAAACTCGAAAATAAAAGCCCACAAAATCTTCACATCTCCGCCATTACTTCCATGGAAGCTACAACAGGACCTTTAAGCCTTTCGAATCCTCCGCCTCAACCAAACCTTGAAAAAATCAAGCACAGACTATTGAAATACGGCGTCGAACCAACCCCCAGAATCCTCCATATTCTCCGCAAAAAGGAGCTCCAAAAATCCAACCGCCGTATCGCCAAACAAAACGCTAAGCTGCCGCCTCCCCTCTCCGACGCTCAGAAACAAGCCGTTTTAGAAGAATCACATTTTGAAACGATCAAATCCGAGTTCAAGAAATTCACAAAATCCATCGGAAATGGGGAAAACGAGAAACTGGTGGGTGTGCCCTGGGAGAGATTGGAGAGGATTCAATTGAGAGAGCTCGCAAGTGAGAACATGGAGTACGATGGCGAGAAGCTGAATTCCCGCCATTTGAGGGAGCTCAGTGATGTAATTGAGTGTGAAAGGGATAAATTCTCTTGGCTGTTGGATAATGACATTGAGATTGAAGAAGGGTGGGTTGAGAATGATGGGGGGAGATGGGCGCCAAAGAAGCGCAGCGAAATTGAAGCTACTAAACTTCTCATAGACAGGTAAATGGGATTATTGCTGTTGTTTGTTGTTATTTTGGTTATTTAAATTATTGATAGTTATGGATTAGAATTAGTTTGTGTTTTTAGACTAAGTGCAACAGAGATGAGTGTGAAAGATTGGAAGTTTACGAAGATGATGAGACACTCGGGTTTGCAGTTTACAGAAGTGCAAATGTTGAAGATAGTTGAGGGGCTTGGGCGAAAGGGGCAATGGAGGCATGCACTCTCTGTTGTGGAGTGGGTGTACACCTCAAAGGAGCATAGACATTTTAAAAGCAGGTTCACCCCTTGCTTTCTCAAGTGTTTTTCGATGAAAACACGCTTTGTAGTTTCTTGTTTTCTTATTTGTTTGTTTGATTGCAATTTTAGGTCTGTGTATACTAAGCTATTGGCTGTTCTAGGGAGACACAGCAGACCTCGTGAAGCTCTTCAAATCTTCAATTTGATGCGTGTAATAAGAATTTTCTTGCGTTTTTTGGGGTTTGTGTAGAAGTGCCTTTTGGTTTGTTTGATTGAAGTTTGTTCCTTAATTATTCTTAGGGAGATGCACACATATATCCTGATATGGCGGCATATCATAGTGTGGCAGTTACACTGGGCCAAGCTGGTTTGTTAAAGGAGTTGCTGAATGTTATTGAATCCATGAAGGAAAAGCCCAAAAGGATAAGAAATATGAGACACAAAAATTGGAATCCTGAACTTCAACCGGACATTGTTGTGTTTAATGCTGTATGGTGGTTCGAGACTTTTTTCTCAGAGATTTTCTTAGTATTGGTATAGCGATGTATTTAGTGAAATTGTCTGATTCTTTAGGTTCTGAATGCTTGTGCCCAAACATGCCAATGGAAGGGAGTATCATGGGTCTTTCAACAGCTGAGAAAGAATGGTCTCAGACCAAATGGTGCAAGCTATGGGTTAGCAATGGAGGTATTCTTTGAAGTCAAACTGATAAGCTATCTTCATGCATGGTGATTTTGTCCGCCCTCAAGGTTAATGCATTGCTAGGAGGTCATGAGTTATCCTTTATGATATGCTCCTTTCCTGATATGCTGACAAAAGGCAGGATTAAAAAATAATGAAAGTCATAAATGGAGGCCTCTGTTCACTATGATAGTTGATCATATGTTTCATGTAATACATGTAATTATGCTCCTAGTCTATCTATAGTTGAGCCTTACAGTTGTTTCCTTGTGAAGGTAATGCTGAAATCTGGAAAGTACGATGTTGTCCATGAGCTTTTCCAGAAAATGAAAAGAAGTGGAGAAGCTGTAAAAGCCCTGACATACAAAGGTATTACAACTTCACCCACCGTTGACATGCTTCTTTGTGATTACTGAAGCATCTACTCTTTGCATATCGCAGTTCTTGTTAGAGCATATTGGGAAGAAGGTAAAGTTAATGATGCTGTTCGAGCAGTCAGGGATATGGAAAGAAGGGGGGTGATTGGAGTGTCAAGCGTATATTATGAGCTAGCTCGTTGCCTTTGTTTCTATGGAAGGTGGCAAGATGCTATTTTGGAGGTCAGTTTACACGGGGATGTTATATTTCTCTCCAAATTTACAGTTTCGATTTTGTCAGGCAGAATGAGATGGCTAATATTGGTATCTTCGTGCTGATTTGGCTACAAACATAGATTTAAGAGGTAATTGAGTTAGATTTGGTTCAAATACTTTATTAAGGCAAAAGTCTTATGTAAACCGGTTTCAGCGTGCAATTAGTTTGCATTTTGCGTGTGTTATTAAACGGTATTAGTTTTGCATTTTGTCAATATCAATCGTTTTATTCAAAATTATTATTTGTATACTTTAAAGTGATAGTTGTGAATCAGTTATACGGTAAAACTGTTTTACATAAAACCAACTCCTTTATTTTTTGTTTGTGCTGATATATTGTTGTTCAATCTTCAAAACTTAGAAGTTTCTTTATATGCATGTGAACTAATCGTTGAACTTATTGTACTGAAAAAGTTAGACCTTTTTATCTCCCTTTCTTGTCCTCCGAGGGAGGGAGTGCATACTCACAAAGTTCTCGTGCCTAGGCTATATTGGCCTCTTGATTTTTATTTTTCCTTATTTGTCTTTACATATATCATCTGTATCTTAATGTTAACGAATATTCATTCTTGTTCAAAATCACTGCAGATTGAGAAGCTAAAAGATCTTTGTCCAACAAAACCTTTGGCTGTGACCTATACAGGCATGATCAAGTCGTCCATGGATGGTGGACATGTTCATGACTGTGTAAACCTCTTTGAACACAGCAAAAGTGTAACAGCTCCTGATATTGGTCTAATAAATGCTATGCTCAAAGTTTATGGTCGAAATGATATGTTCCTTGAATCTAAAGAATTATTTGAAGAACCCCTGAGAAATGATTTAGGTTCTGAAATTAGCAAACATAGTCATGATCATGGCCCCAGAGCAGATGCATTTACTTTCACCTGCATGCTGGAGGCATCTGCAAGTGCTCAACAGTGGGAGTACTTTGAGCACGTCTACAAGGAGATGGCCCTATCGGGTCATCAAGTTGATCAAAGTAAACACTCTGCTCTATTGGTCGAAGCATCCCGAGCTGGAAAGGTAGTGCATTTGCCATTTATATCCATCATAACAAATTAATATAGGGTTAATATCATTTTGCCACCTGTACTATACCCCTTTATCAAATTGGTACCTGTTTTTTAATTTCATATACTTTGTGTTGGTGGTTTTTTCCAACCAAAAGTCGAACACGTGAGTCGCACTGTTTCTTCTACTTCTCAACTACTTTATAGGCAAAGGGAAAGGATGCACCCCATTATTTCTATCAATTCCTACAACACTCAAGATAATATACCCTCTATTGCACTTTTCAGATGACATCCATTAAAAAAAATTACTAGTCTACACCCTTCTAGAGAGCCCCTTTTCAGGTCTTTAGGACAGATATAACCCTGAGAACAGATGTGCACGTCACGTGTTCGACTTCTTGGACACTAAAAAAAGTACATTTTGCAACTAGTCAATCCTGAGTAGTAGAGGATGCAATTGGATTTTTTTTTTTAAATGTATCAATTTTAGCAAAGGGGGGTATAGTACAGGTGGCAAAATGATACTACCCTATTACTATATTTTCTTATAATTTGATCGTGTCTATTATCGCTCTTTTCTTGAACATACTATTAAATGATAATCGCTTTCTGCAGAAATTCCTTCCATGAAATTTGTGATTTTCCAAAAATGACCTGCTAATCTCAGCGTTATTATTGAGATTTCTCTTTCTTTGTTGTAGTGGCATTTGCTGGAACACGCATTCGATTCAATTTTGGAAGCCGGTGAGGTACCACCTCTATCTTTTTTCACCGAAATGGTATGTGAAGCCACCATCCAACATGATCATGAACGAGTGGTAAACATCGTTAATGCAATGGCTCATGCTTCGTTTCAAGTTAGTCTCCAAGAATGGATAAACCATTTCGAAAGAAACCGCGATAGGATCAATCGGGCAAGTCTGAATGAACTCGAAGAGAAACTTGTGAGCCATGATTTAGTAAAAGAAGCCACATCCTTGAATTTCTCAAGGGCATTGCAAGTCATTTGTGGATCTTGTGAAGACGACTCACTGAGTTCAACCGAGTCCACCAGTCCAGCAATGGATGGTCTGAACCCTGAAGCTCATTCTGGGAATACTTGTAATTCCAATGCAGATTAAAACTTAACATAAAGGACACATATTTAGACGAGGAATCTGGTTTGTTCGACTATAATCTGGAATCGAAAAGGCCGATAGGTTGTTCTGATGATTTAAATGATGAATGGGGAGTCTGATGATGATGATGAGTTCAACTTTGAACTTATAGTTCCAAAAAATGAAGCTGATAATGATTGGCATGGATCTAATACTCCTTCGGCCCTTGAAATATTGGAAACTTGGAGGAATAAGTGAAGAAATTTCCTTTCTGCCTCTATGTGTATGGTTTTGTGAAATTTAGGATCAAGATTTAACTGCAAAGTGTAAATTTTTGTATGAGTTTATAATTAAAAAAATCACGATATTACTATGTTCTTTCATTCTTCACAAAATTTTAATGCTTGCAATTTTAGTGTCTAGTCAAAAAGAGGTACTACGTGGATTATATCCATAGTACACCATTATCACTATAATTTGTAATCATAATTATTATTGTTTTTAAATATTAACATTTTATTTGTCAAGTGTTAGTTCTTACTAATAACAATAATAAAAATTGTCATAATTAAAATAAGATTTCATAGAGAATTAATCAAACAAGATTAAACATTCAATAAGACAAATGTGGCAAACGTAGTGTACTTTGGGCATTAACGTTCGGGTGAATGTTAATTATGTTAAATTGTACCTCATCTCATACGAGTTTTTATCTACATTTAAATGTTTAGAAAAAGAAAAAACACATATAACTGATCTTGAATATTGTTGTCAAATAAACTAATTAATTAAATGGGATTAAATAAGAAATTTGATTATTAAGTATTTATATGAATTTTACTTCAAAACTTCCCCCAAAAAATCCTTATTTTGATCCGATTTAATTATTAATTATCACTAATAGAAATTAAATGCTACGTAGTATATTAGAATAAGGCATGAAATTAAAAATTAATGTTAGTGAAAATCATAATATTAAATATTGTGTATGATTCATTTTTCTGACGAGACGAGAGTTTTATCAGACTTTAGAACCCTAAACCCTCTCAAATGCGATTCTGAAAACCCCGAATTTCCCCCCTCTCCATAATGTCCTCAACAATTTCCAGAATCCCCTCCAAATCCCTCATCCGTTCGCTATTCCGCCGGACCCTCTCCACCGCCACGGCGGAGGGCCAATCCCAGAAGCTCGAACTAATCGCCGACGAGCTATTGGATCTCAACAAGCTCGAGCGACATGATTACGCCATCTTATTTCGCCACAAAATGGGGTTCCATCGCTACGGCCCCGCGCCCACCGGACGCGCGCCGCAGTCGGATTCATCGACCGCCGGCGGCCCATCCGCCGCCGCTGTCGCCAAGGAGAAAACAGCTTTCGATGTGAAATTGGAGAAATTCGATTCGTCGGCGAAGCTTAAAGTGATTAAGGAAATTAGAGCTTTTACCGATTTAGGTCTGAAAGAGGCAAAGGATCTGGTGGAGAAAGCGCCCGCCGTGGTGAAAAAGGGGGTTACGAAAGAGGAGGGGGACAAGATTGTGGAGAAGCTCAAGGAAGTAGGCGCTACTGTGGTATTGGAATGAAATGACTGTAGTTTTTCCTCCAGGTTGGGGTTTTACTTTTTTCACTTTGATAATTGGAAAAATATCGGTCCTGATTTGTCAAAGAGATGAAGAGTTGCTTCATTTACTTTGTTGATGAGTTAATCAGTTCCTCTTAGTTATAAAAGATGATTTTTTTATATCTTTTTTTGCCTGCTTAATTCTTGATGAATGCATTCCTAAATATTATATGGCATCAGATTTCATCTCTCTCAATTGGATAAGTTGTTATTTAGTAGCTAATTTGTGATATGGTTATTCCTTGTTGTAATCACCAAGTTTATGTCTATTTGAGTAGGTGGTTAGTGGCTTAGCTGTTGTTCATAGTTCATGTGAATTCATAGCCAATTGTTCCTTATATCCATTATTTTTTTGGACGAGAATCAGTGATAATACATAAATAAAGATAAGCTTATGAAAGGCAGCTGACATTATTGTACATGGATTGTTATTCCTTTGAATTTTGTGTTGAGCCTGAGTGTGTTAGTTGAGGAACATTTTATCAGAAACAGTTGCTTTCAATGTATAGAGGATACATGATCTGCTACAGCGATCATGTTAGTTTACTGCAGTGTGTCCTGAAGTTTATGTTGCGTTTTTTGTTTTGCCGGATGATTTTGATGCATTTAGCCTTCCTAGAGCTTCTTTTCTTCTCTTGGCAGCTAAATAGTATGATGAGCCCCTAGTTAGTCCTTTTTGTGGTTATTGTTATGTGGAATTAACTCCCAGATAAGTAGTGGAAACATCTTATTTGATCATTGTTACGTGGAATTTACACATCATTTTCGTGCTGTGAAATATATTTTGTTACGATTGTCATGTAGAATTGACTCCCTGGCCGCCTGTTTCTATCAGTAGTGAACACATTTGGTCTTATAATCTCAATCGTCACACTAGTAGTGAACATATTTAATGATTGCAAGACTATCGTCTTGTTGGATGCAATACCATCTTCAACCTGTGATATGAGTGAAAATTTATTTATAATGCTTAAAGTTTACAGGTTATCTAGCCTTGGGGGAAAACTGCTAGCTACAGCTCTTGTTATCAATTTCTGCAAATATTACTCCATATTCTTCTTTTTAAGTTATGATTAAAACAAATGGCGAAAAGTTTGGGATATTTTGTTGTATTGTTTAATCATTTTGAGATGACAGTTATAAAATCACAATTCTTCAAAAGTTGCACTGGAGAAGCAACATATTAATCCATGATTCCAACAGGGAAGTTATATATTAGAATAAAAAAAGCTCAAGCTCCATTGATAACGACTTCGTATTCTAATAGGGCAATGCTCATGAAATTCATTATACTTACATTTTTGTGCTCCCAATACAAAGAAAATACCCTCTCCAGTTTTGTTTAACTTTCTATTACTAGTATATTAACAGATTACATATATCTAGTAAATACATTCATATTCAATACAACATATTTCAAATAACAATCATATTTCAGATCTAAAATTTTGTTAATGAAGAAACCTACAATTCGATATATTGTACATTGAAAATGAACTTGAAACAAAAAACTTATTGCAATTTGTAATTTGGCTGGAAAAGTAGAAGGTTTCATTACTGAAAATGTGGTTTAGAAAGAGAAAATGAAGATCTTCCATTTATTTCCAGATTATTGAGTGTACATATAAAAATACTATGTACTATTATCAAGAATAGAAAGTGGGTTTTGTCAACAAATATGCTAATATTCTCTCTTTTGGGGATTTTGTGTTTTAGTTCATATATAGATGAAACAAAGAAAAACTGAAGATTAAAATAGAGAGATCCAGGTGAGAAACCTGAAAAGACAAGTTTGGAACACATATATAAGCCAAGTTGTCCCTTTCTTTCTTTCCTTCCTCAGTCAAACTACACTTGAATAAAATGACATAGCTTCCTGTCTTCTTCACCTAAAACAACTTCCATAGACTATGTAACTCATCTTAATGTTGTTCGGATGCTAAAAAACTTTCTTACAACTTGACATGCATCATACCAGTTCGACAAAACAAAAACTGATTGCTCTGCAACGTATCGAAAGCATATATAGACATGCGTACAGAAGATGATCATAGTCACAGAAACCTGCCTTCATCTCCCATGTTTCCAGGAAAGCAACTTCAACTTACTGCAACCTGCTATTCTGCAAGGGTAATGACAAAAGAACCAAAGTTGTGAAATTCTATATTAAATACAGATACCATCAACAATTCAACATTAAATAATAAGGGCTGCCTACGTCAAGAAATTTACTACAAGACAAATAAATGTTCGTATAGATATGGATGGAATGTGTCAAATGGCTTGGAGTGGAAATGGCGTTATCCTCCAATCCCTCGACGAATCTACTCAATTTTAGTAGAATTCTTAGAGGGAAAAGAGGAAAAATGTTCGCAGTTTGTATTTGGGAATGTATTATATGGCATTGTGGAATATAAGGAATAATATCATCTTCTGGAATGAAAGGGCAACGTTGGATAAAGTGAAAAAGGAATTAAAAGCTCGCCCGTGGAGCAGGATATCAGCGAGAGAAGCAAGGTGTTGTTTGTACCCATATAGTGACTGAATAGGAAATCCACGTAGTGTCCAAGGGAGTTAACCCCTGTTTTTCATTTCCTGCGACGAAACCAGAGCCTGGTTGTTTATTATGATGTACTGATGTTTCGGGTATATTATGATGTACTGATGTTTCGGGTATCACTCATACCCCGTTTATTATTTAATATATTTTCTTTTGACTGATCAAAGAAAAATGCTCGTTCCGTTGAGAAATATAGTGAGCCAGGGAAAAACACAAACAGCCATATGTTCTAAGAATAAAAGAAAATCTATAATTGGTCACAAAACATAGACATTTTGTAACAAGTTTGAGGTATCCAACTTCCAATTTTCATCTTCCAAACTTGGATATTAGTTTGTTACAAAATGCAAAGGTAAGTTACCACCGGTATCTGCATATGTTAAAAGTTTTGGCAGCTGTAATGATGTAAAACAACAACCGGATACCAATTTGTTACAAACTGCTAAGGTTGGGAAACTAAATTATAAAATTCAAATGCTGGATGCCAATTTTTCACAAAATGTAAAAATAAGCAATCACTAATATAATCTACACTCCAATGCAAGAAATTTTCTAAAGGCATGCTTGATTTGGGATTTGAATACCGGATTTGGGATTTTGAAATCTAAATCTGGTTCTACTTTGGGATTTTGAAACCTAAATCCGTTCTACTTTGGGATTTTGAAATCTAAATCCGGTTCTACTTTGGGACTTTAGAATCCGATTTTAAAAGAACTAATGCATCCACCCCTACACATACCTGTAAACCCTATAAGTATCATTTTTTCTTCACCACACTCTGCCCAGTGACTCGCTAATGCAAGTATGTTTTTTTTTAAAACTTTGCATGAGACTTTATATATCAATTTTCACACCTTTTAATTTTGCAACTTCAATAAAGCACCCCTAATCATTACACAATCATTCATTCATTACACATGATCAACAATAATATAAAAATACAACATCATACACTCTAACACATCAATCTGACATAAAGTTAAATCCGACCCTATTATCTGAAAACAAACACAAACCATTACTAATTTTCAGAATTATGAAATCCACAAGATTTCGAAATCCAGATTTCAAAATCCTCTAAATCTCAAATCAAACATACAGGGAGATTCCAAAATCCTCTAAATCTCAAATCAAACATACAGGGTGCTAGAAGAGTTAGGAAACACCTCCAACCTCCTAAATGGTCTATAAAGACAGGAGTACCGGTTTTTAAGTCTACCTCAATACTAAGGTCATGCTGCAATGTTTATTTTAGTATAATTCAAATTTGCAGGTATTTAAAGTACGGTATAAACTTTACCATACAGCAATAGTTTGATAATGAAGCGCTTTCTGAGCTGCATCAGCAAAACACTGTGCAGCTTCTGCTTCTGCCTCAGCCTCCTCTGCTTCCCTTGCCGCTGCTTCAGCTTCTGCAATTGCAGCTTCTGCTTCTGCAACAGCTCGTGCTGCAGCAGCAGCAGCCTCTCCTGCATTCATGCTCTTCATTTTCTCCAGCTCAGCGTCAATCTTGGCTTTACTGAGAAGTACAACCCCGTTTCTCTCTGCATTTTGAGAAGGATTCTTACTGCCATTTTCAAGCAACAATGGTGGCTCTTTCGGTAACACAAAGGAGATTGACTTTGGGGTGATCCTGTATTGATGCTTCACCTGTAAAAGCAAACACTGTGAATTATAGACTTGATTACAAAAGTAGATTAAAACTAATTTTAACTGAGACCCCTCAGTTTTGCTTTATAAAATTTTGATTTTTTTATTTTACAAACTAGTAGGGACCTAACTAATAAAAATCAACTCATTTAAGCGCTATGACCCTGCCAAATTTCTCAAATTTTGAAACAATATCACTATGTAAGATATCAATCCCATCCTTTGGATCACTAGACGATATAAAGAAGAGTAACAATTAGCGCACTAGTTGCACCGGCAACTGGTGCACAACTAATATTGTTCAATGAAAACTAATGCTGACCGACTAATACCTTTCAGTAAAACAACTAATACTAGTTAAAAATACACTCGAGTTGCACGACACAACTGGTGCATAGAAGTATTTGCCTATAAAGAAACTGCTTTGAGCAGTATGACCCTCCCATTCTGCTCCCAACTTCGTAACATTGGTTAAATCACTAAGTCATCAATCATCTCATTCATTTGATTCAAATCAAATCATGGTTACGCTACAAGAGTGCCAGAAAAGTCAAATGAAAATGATTAATGTCTTCATCATAAAAAGTTATCACACACTGTACAAGATACATGAAAATAATTAATGCCTTCAACATAACAGTAATTACACTGTTTGTATTGACAATCAATTAATCTCTATTTAAACATGTCAAATCTGAAATTCCCCACATTGCATCCCCGTAAAGAAAAGAAACATAACAAGATTAAAAAATCTTGTTATTAATGGAGCACCTTAATTAATCGTCCATTTTCTGTCAAAATCTTCAAATTTGCAACCATAGTCCTTTCAAAATCTGAAGGAATTGAGTAATGGTCCTGCACATATACCATATATAATGCCCGATTTAAAAGTCATGATCATAGCAGATATAATAAAACTTCAAAAGGGAAGACAAATTTTATTCATGAGTATCTGTATTTTATTTGTTTGGAAAACTTGTTATATGAAAGTACACTTTAAAGTAAAATTTGGTACCTTAGGATCTCCAGCAATTGTAAGACATTATAGCATGCAAGTTTATTCTCATTTTCAAAAGGATTAACTTTTGAAGTCATCCTATTTTAACATACTTCCATCGAAAATAACAAATCATTACCTCTATGTATTGTGAAATTGCAAGCCGACTAGATCCCCGAGGTTCCTTCAACTTTGTTATGGCCTCCAATATAGTATCATCCAGCCTACATTCATGGCCAGAGCTATCAGACTAATTATAAAATGCGGACCCCACATGAAAAAGGGGAAGCTACAAATTTTTCTTAGGAAGACCTCAACCAGCAAGATAGATTGCTGAAAAGATTAATCTTCTAAAGAGTTTAATTTATCATGTATGTATTATCATGAGCAAATTTTATATACCTTTACCAACTGATTAATTCTTTTCTGACATATTTCATCCACCATTAGTAAATTGGGTAAACAATTTTGTTAAAACTTCAAAAGGTTAATTCAGAACTAAAGTGGTTTAGATTATAATAAAATTGGCATAAAATGTAATTAGGATATTCAACCTTGATATTTTCTTTTTGGAACTTTCTTCCTGGGATATTTCGTTAGATGCTGCAGGGTAAGTTATTGCAAGAACTTCAGGTTCCTTCTCAACTGTGCTATAACCTGTATTATCTTCATCTGGCTTTGTTGTTGTAGGATTAGAGCTTTTAATCAAAACCCTGGACCTGCTCCGGGAACCGGACCCATTGGCCATGCAATTCAAATTTCTCCATTTATCCTAAACCAAAGATGAAAAAAAGAAAAATAATATGTTAACCTATATTGCACACTAAGGGATGTTTGTAAAAGATTAAAATCTCTGCTTTTGCTTCAAAAAAGTAGATTTGAGTGTTTTCAAAAATAAAATGCTTCTGCTTAAATTAATCATTTAGAATCCATATCTCAAAGATGGGAGATGGGTGCTTCTAGATGATTCTCCTTGCATCCTTCTCACAAATAGTTTACTTTATTCAAATCTTTTACCAAACACTCAATTTCTACTTTTTACAAATTTTACAAACACACAATCACTAAATTAAATCATTTCCCATTAATAATTACTCTTTCAAATCTCTTACCAAACACTCAACTTTTACATTTTACAAACACACACAATCACTTCTTCAAAAGTATATTTTTTTGCAAACACCCTCTAAAACATGGAGATCTTCAGTACGGTATTAATATCTGGAAATGCAAAACAGAAAATAAGAAGAAAAAAATCAGCACTTAATACCTTAAGGTCCACATTAGAACGCGATCGCAAAATATTGCTGAATTCTGGATCTTTAAGTATCGTACTCCATTTTCCTGCGCCATATTTGTGAATGCCAGCTTTAAGTGCAGCTTCTTCTTCTGATGTCCACTTCTGTTTAGGAGCACCCATTACATGAACTTCGGGTCTTCACTAACAATCACCTATTGAGTAATGCAAGCTAATGATAGACCTGCAAAATGCAGAGGCATAAGAAGACCACCAAACCACCAAAGAGATCCAATATCAAACTGTAAACTATGTAAAGGAAACCCTATGAAACAGAAAAGGAAACTACAACTTTTCTTTCTGTAGAAATTCCATATTTGCACACAATGGCAATTGCGCTATAGGACAAATATTATAAATATGGAAAGTATTTGAATTTTAAAGATATGTTTCTCAGCATTTAACCTTGTGAATCACACGCAGGAAAAACAATAATCAATTGACAGGATACAACTCACACAATATCTTAAAATACACAAATAATATCCCAAGCAACAACCTTTCACCTGTAAAAAATACTTTATTGCCTACTACCCACTCTCCTTTTCATTCTCCCAATAACATTCCAGTGTCATATGTGTGTGTGTCTATATATATTTAAATTACTTAAGTAATATAACATCAATCACTTCATATTTAATTTGGCATAAAGCAACAATCCCACACTAACAAAATCTCAAAACAAACATTCATCTTAATTATTCATCAAGATTTATAAATACTAGGATTTCAAAGTCCGGATTTTCTGCACCCCACTATAATCCCAAAACAAGTATACCAGAAATGACTTGCAAACAAGCCATACACTAATTCCATACCATGACAGCATCTAGCTATACGAAATGCAAGTGATGAGGCATCAAAATGAGAAAAAGGCATCCCTTTCGCAAAACCAGTGCATCTTTAGCAGGAATGGTTTCCCAAAAATTGCACCCAAAATGACACTTATCTAGGCATAAAGCTCCACAGGATCAGCACCACCCATCCATAAAATAAAAAATTAACCAGCATTACTCAGTTAAAAAGGGCATAAAGCAATTAATTATTAGGGAGACTAATTCCTAGCCCATTCCACCGATATACATGTCAAATTAAAACAGTTCACGAGTTCATGAATTTTACACAAATTTTACAATCACAAAGAAGCAGTCTGAAATAGCAACAAAAAATCCTTCACCAAAATAAAAAATAAAAAAGCAACTTCTTCTCCCCCAGGTTATATACGCATTTCGTCAAGGTCTCTGTTTTTCCCCATCTTATACAAGAAATTAAAAATCTTGGGACACGCATAATTAAAATCCAAGAAAATTCCTGGAAATAACAGATGCAAAAGGCATGTCCCCAAAAAGTAATGAAGACATCTATCTATTCAACCAAATAAACAAAAAACTTCAAAAAAAAAAAGGCAAAATTGAAAAGGTAAAAAAAAGGGGGTTGAGTGTTCATAAGAATTGAGTAGACATACCCGTAACAGAGATGGAGCAAGTCAAGCCCAAATGTGAAAAGGAATCCTCAAATTCATAATTAAATTTCAGGAGATGGAAAACGATTGGAGCCCTAAAGGCAGAAGAAGGAGTGAGAAAGATGGAGTTGCGATGAATCAGGAGGTAAATTGGGTGTTCGGTTGGGGATTGCAGGCTGTTTGCCGCTTAGTTTGCTGTTTTGCTTTTCTGGAAGAATCACCTATGGCTTCTGGTGGCTACTGGTGCTACAGAGTGGAGTGAAGATTTTATTGGGGAAATTGCTTCATATACTGCTTACGCTTACCTATTAATATATGAATCGTTTTTCCTCTTTTTTTCTTTTTTCTTTTTCTAGACGAAATTATAAAATTTATAAGTATATTGTTTTGAGTAAATAGATAGGGATAGGGCCAATCGACAATAAATGTTGACTCACAATTGGGATACATATTAATGGCATTATACATATGTCATATATATTTATATACAAGTGCACCATGCACTAGTGCATTTTAAAAATATATAACTTATTAAATTAAAAGATGCAACTTATTTATATTAAATCGTTTAACTATTAATATAGAAACATAATTATATGGTTCAGCGTTAACAAGTTACATCTTTCAGTATAATAAGTTATATATTTCTAAAATACACTATGAGTGCACGGTACACTTAAATGTACATGAGACCCACTTAAATAATAGTAATAAAATTTTGTATGAAACAATTTAATTTTAGAGATAAATTTCATTTAAGTACAATTTATGAATCTCCGATACAATTAATTTTTTTTTAAAATATATACAAAATAATCATTAGGATTATATGATTTTGAATGAAATATATACTTTCAAATAATATTATTAAATTATTTATATACATATGTATTTATATGATTTTATTTTATTTTTTATTTTTTGGAAAATTAACCCGGTGCATTGAATTATAACAAATGATTAAGTCGTGTATCGAGTTATTTTAAAAATATATTGTAATAGTTTTATACAAAAAAGAAAAGGATATATTTAGGATCCGCTTGGTATGACTTAAGAATGATAATGATAATGAATATCATGATGAGTCAATCACTAAGAACTATTGATTGCATTATTATTATTTGATTAAAACATTAACAAAAAATATCATGTGATGTAGGTTGAGTGAGTGAAAATAATTAAATACTTACTTTTATTCTCATTATTTGTGTATCAAAACTACCAAATAACATCAAGTGATTTCCATTACCATTACCCTCACCAAATAGACTCTTAATTGATAAACACTCAAAAAATTCATTAATAACAAAAGGTGCAATATGCAAAAGTAATGAAAAGTTAAGGGCCATTTGATTGAGGGTAATGGAAGTGGGAATGAATTACTTCTATTGATATTGCTTGGTAGGTTTGATACATCAATAATGGGAATAAAAGTAAAGCAATTGATTATCCTCATCAACTCAACCCACCTTCATACGATAACCCATTATTGATGTTATAGAACAAAGAATAATCTGAATCAATAACCCTTGGTGATTGACCCCTCAATGATACTCATTACCATTATCATTCCCTAGTCATACCAAGCGGACCCTTATTATTTTTTTTTTTTTTTTGGAGGGAAGTAATGAAAAGTTATACAGCCAAGAATGGAATATACTTCCTTCCCTTGAGAAAAATAATTAAATGGCTAATACAAGGCTTCATAACATTCGATAAAACAAAACCATTTTCAGAAATATATAACTTTTTGAGGAATTCAAAGAGACTTTTGGGTTTGAAAAAAAAATCTTAATATTCTTTTAGATTAAATAAAAACTTGGGCGCATCTACTAACACTCACATAATTACTGAGTACACCCACCTCTAATTTAACCAATTATATATCTTAGTTTTCTTTTTAGTTTTTTTAGTACAAACCCTAAAATTTATAATTATAATCTTAATTAATACAATATCAAGACCTACTCTAATAAATAAACACACCCATCAAATTAATTTTAAATTTAAGATTAAAAAATAAAACACAAATATTGACAAACCCTTCACATCCAATATCGTTAAATTGAAAATTAATTTGGTGAGTATGTTTATGTAGTAAAATAGGTCTAAATATTGTAATAATATTATAATTGTAAAATTGATTGGTTGTACTAAAAAATATTAAAAAATAATTAAAATATATGATAAATTAATTTAGAGGTGGGTATACTTAGCAATTTTGTGGGTGTACTTAGTAATTTTGTGGGTGTGAGTTGCCACGCCTAAAAAATTCCCTCAAGTATCAACTATCAATGTCAAAAAAAAATTTACAAGATGATAATTTTAAATCATATAACGCAAAAATTACCCTTTAAAAATTAAATTAAAATATTAAATATTCGTTTTTTTAGTTTTTAGTAGAAGTGTATTTAAGAGGTGAAATCTTATATATAATCACAAAAACACCCCAAAATAACCCATTATTCGGCTTTTGACCCTCTGTTTTTTCTGATAAATTTCTTTTGCCGTCCAAAATCAATTCTCCAATTTCCTGTGTGATTTTAGCAATGGCAAGCTCTCTGCAACGGCTGGCAAGCAATTCCGGCAAGGCTTATCGATCGGTTTTCGCTCCATTTTCAAGAGCGTTCTCAACAGAAGGCTCTTTGATAGAAATAAAACCTGGCGAGATCGGTATGGTCTCCGGCATCCCCCAAGAGCACCTCCGTCGAAGGGTATTTCCTCACTTTTCTTTTTCGGATAAATTTTCCTCTGAATTTGCTTACGATTGTAAAATTGGAGTATATAGTTTTCTTTTTCGCGGTCGATTAAGCGGCAAAAGTATACTTGTCTTTTGGTTTATGTAATTAGCTCCAAATTTCTTAACGCGGTTGACATTAGTTTAAAAATGGTGTGTTTTTATGCTCTTGTTTCATTTTCTATTTCATCTCTTATTATTATGATTATTACTGGTTGAATTGGCTGGCTATGGATTTGATTTGTTTTGAAACATAGGTGAAATTTTTATCTGAGTTACTTCTGGATTTTGGGTTAGGTTATGATATTCTCGCCTGCTCGAACTGCTAGTCAACAAGGATCGGGAAAGGTTGGGAGATGGAAAATTAATTTCGCGTCCACACAGAAGTATGCCTTTATTTCTTGCTTGGGTGCATTTCACTTTAGCCTTTTGTTTTCGTTGGATGATCCTGTTCTTTATTTTACCATCTTATCATGACGCAATGAAATATGAAGCTAGTTCACTATTGTGCTGTCTAATCTTCCTGAACAAAGTATTCTATTTGTCAAAGTTGAGCTATAACAGGTTGCAGTTTTTGGTTCCAACGTTCTTAAATTGGGTTTCCCTGTGTACAACTGTAGTCCTGTGGCACACACAATTTCATTTAACAATTCAATCTCAAACAATTTTGATATCCATTTTCTAAATTCAAATAAGTGTCAACAATTTAACAATAATTAGTTCGTTTAATGGGATGGTAAGATTGCTCATTTTCAATGGTAAGTAAATGTTTAACTATTGAAATCTTTTTCATCATGCATGATGGCACTTGTGTTGTCATTATGTTTTAGTAATGAAAACTCATTACATGTCATTATCTCATATGAAACAATTTTCGCTCTTTCACTTCCTTTTATCAATGAATTGATACTGATGTATTTCATCCCAGCTCCTCCATAACTGATTTATATACTTTTACAATTCTGCACTACGGCGTGATAAGATGAACGAGAATGGATCACATCTCTGCTTCTGTACCTCAACTTTGTGCCTGACTAATATGTTCCATGATCAAATATGCACCATTTACGTTATCAACACTGTTATTCAGCTAGCATTTTGCTGATACACAGATGGGAAAATCCATTGATGGGTTGGACATCCACTGGAGATCCATATGCTAATGTTGGTGATGCTGCATTAAGTTTTGACAGTCAAGAAGCTGCAATAGCATTTGCTGAGAGGCATGGTTGGGAATACACGGTATGTCCTACTCTATATGTACTCCTGGTGAGCAAATTGCCTAGGGGTATGTTTTTCTTTTTTTTTTCATAACTCAGTATCCGGCCCAAAGTCCAACTAATCCGGGGGACCAGAACCCACCGTCCACTAGCGGGGCCCCGCCTAGGGGTATGTTTAATTTGGGATTTAGTGGATCTTGAAATCTAGATTTCAGAATCTAGTGTATTTTAAAATCCTGATAAATATTAATGATGTGTGTTTGTTTTGAGATTTAAGTAGGGTAGGGTTGGTTTAACTTTATGTAAAATGGATGTGTAAGAGTGTGTGATGTTGTATTATTATATTATTGTTGATTGTAATTGTAATGATTGAATGATCGTGTAAGGACAAGTGTGTTTTATTTGAAGTTAAAATTGAGAAAAAAACGTGTGAAAATTGATAAATAAAAGAGTGGAATAAAAAAAATTATTTGCATTAATGCGTCATTGCAGAGAGTGGTGAGAAAAAAACTCAATTTTTATGGTTTATAGGTATTCTTAGGATAAGATAAATTGAGTTTCTAAAACCGGATTCTAAATCCCAAAGTAGAAACGGATTTTGATTTTGAAATCTCAAATCCGGTTTTGTAATCCCAAATCAAACATACCCTAAGTTCTATGCATGTTTATTCCCCCTTATTAAGAAGTAGAGAGTAGTTCTTTAGTTTTACTTTTTGCTAAACACAATCTGCCATATCTGACTGCTTATGGTTTTGTCAACAATGTTTGACTGGTGTCCTGAAACTGTATATCAAGTATCAATTTGCTACATTGTTGATTCAGAAGCAGTTATGTTATTTTTGGCATTATTAGTAGAAATTAGAAGATGATAACTAGCAGAATTTGACCGATGTTTTCTCCTAATTTCATGTACTGTGGATGCCTTGTGTGGTTCATTGTCGGTAACCTTGAAATTCAACAGATCAACTGTTCTGTTGTGATTACTGAAATCATTTGAACTCATGATGTTTGGTTATTTCTATAATGTCGATTTTGATGTTATTTTTCTGAGATTGATACTATCCAGGCATATACAAATAGGTTGATTAATCTAGATTTATTTATATGCTGACCCTTCTTTCCTGTTGTTATGATGCAGTTATAGCCTACCATTTTTCCTTGCATCTTTGATGATGTTTAATCAGTATAAAGATATAAATAGGTGTTATTTTTCTGTCTCTGATTAAGAAAACAAGTTGTCTTATGCCTCCATGTTGCTTCTCATCTGCAGGTCAAAAAGCACCAGACTCCATTATTGAAGGTTTGATATTCTTGTTTAATCCATTTGACGGTCTTCTAGATATTAGCGTAAATACGTTAAGAGTATTCAGAATTCTATTCTGATGATGTTTTTTTGGTTGCATTATTTGCTTGTAAAAGTTTTATTTTCATGCAGTAGGAGATCAGCTATTTCTTTTCGTTTTTGCTTTGTTTGTGAATTTCATCTTGTAGTTCAGTTCTGTTAGGAACCTGCTTTGTCATCCTCTTTTCTCATTGATTATCTTTGTTCTCTCATATTACCCTGCCTATTCATGTTGCAGATTAAGGCGTATGCGGACAACTTCAAATGGAAGGGCCCCCCTAAGACTGTAGAGAACTAATTATGGTTCCAAATTGGGTCCTTTTTGGTGAGAAGTGCCCAAGGATCACTACTTGTTGCAGTTGGCTATATTGGATAGCAAGTTTTTGCTTTGAATGAATAAATCAGATATACACATCCTTACATTGTTTGTCTTGTTTGTTAACATGGGTTAGTCCCTTGTGAGGGCATGCTTTTGGGTATATTGTTTTTCTGAGAATCCAAAGAAATGTCAAATCTTGTGCTCTCTAATCATGCTCCACACCTGACATCCAATTTAGTGTGAGATTTGGTGCAAATCTGTGAGTTATTTCCAATGGTTCATAGTGAAACAGTTTCACAGTGAGACGAAACATAATTTGCGCATGACACTTGCGTGGGATGGTCTCATAGTGAGACTGAGCATAATTTGGACATGATACTTTGGTGTTGATTTTTGCTAGTTTGTAGCCCGTGTATGAGTCCGTCATACGAGTTTTTGTTTTAATTAATTATGTCAAAGTATTTTGTTTTTGTATAAATTTGTTTAAATGAATAGTAGTTGTAAACAATTAAAACCTAATAATATCTTAATTGAATACAACAAACACACAATTACCAAAGGTTTAGTTTTCAGTTTTCGTGCCAGAATAATGGTTCAATTGGATACTTCATTTTGCATACCAGTTGTAAAAACTGTTCATGATTATTGGTTGAAGCTGTTGTGTTCATGCACAAAAGTTTGACAAGTGCACATTACCAGAAGATTATGATTCCAAAATCTCATTAAATGATCCATCCAACTCAACAACATTTCTACCTTATTACACGCTTTACATATTATTTCCCATCTTAAGGAATCAACAGAATTGCCAGAAACGTTTGGTTTATGCGAAAGCACCGTTGAGACGGATACCACTCACATCAGGTAAAAGTTTCTTCATGTAATACTTGGACCTACGAGACACATTAATCCTTTTCCTTCTCTCCTCTGGTATGCATTCCATCGAGCATTCTGAGAAACCACGTCTTACAAACCTGTCATCATTTCAAGAAAGAAATGAGAACCACTAAAACACACAATTTGGTTGGGAGAAGGTTATGGAGAAATAAATCAAACATACTTTCTTTAAGGAAACATAAAATACATGTAGCAACCATTGGCACAGGTGATACAAAGATACTTAGGATAGCATGGCATACCAATCTGCAGTTCGTGTTGTCAGTAGAAAAAGCATTTGCAGTCCACGCGAAGAGGCTTTCTTCTCGATATAATCTGACCATATCCAACAAGACATTATCAAATGCTTTGGTATAACTATAAATGGGAAACTAAGACCAGTTACATGCTATATGGCCCTTTGGAATTCAATCAGCTCGTTTCTTCTCTATGTAAATCAACAAGGTCACAGAAACTGTTTTGTTGTCTTTTTATAAATAATTTTAGTTAGGATCATGATGATTACCTGTCTAATTGCCTTTCCAAACAAGGTGTGAGCAATGGGCAAGCGGATCAATATAGATGTTTGACCATGGTGCATGTGAGTGGTTGTGTGTGGATGAGAGGGAGATGAATAAGGACATCTAAGGAAGCTGTAAAAGGTTGTAAAATGTGCAAAAATAATGGTTCATTCTTATGGGTAATGTTTGATTTGGGATTACAAAATCTAAATCTGGTTCTACTTTGGAATTCTAAGATCCAGTTTTTAAAAACCCAATACATCTTACCTTACAAATATCTATAAACCCCACATATACCATTTTTTCTCCATCACACTCTCCCCAATGACCCATTAGATTCTCACTCTTTCTTATTTATCACTTTATCACACATTTATCCTCGCTTTTACAACTTCCAATAAAACACACTGATCATTACACATATCTTACACATCAATTTTACATAAAGTTGAATCCTACCCAGCTTAAATCTCAAAACAAACACACACCATTAGTATGTATCAGGATTTTGAAATCCAGATTTCAAAATCCACTAAATCCCAAATCAAATATAATCCTTTATTTAGTAATTACATAACGTTTATGTCATGATTGTACAGAACGAAAATAAGAATTAAATCTGATTGAAAGAACTCTTTGTTATAGCTACTCTAAAATCTCTAAAAAGCTTTTGTGATGGAAAGTTGCCCATGCGACTTTATATGGATTTATGCACATACTGGTGCAAAGAGGACGAGAAAAACAACTGAAGAGACTAAGAAGTATATGTCATCATACCAAGTAATTTGTCTCCCTGTCCTTGGCCACGGCATTCGGGGGAAACAGCAATAGCAGCTACCTCTCCACACTTCTTTTCAGGGAAAGGAAAAAGAGCTGCACAAGCAATGATTTGACCTTCTCTTTCTACAACTGTGAATGAATCCAATGATTCAAGAAGCTGCACTAAAGAAATTATAATCAGACTTACAAAATATAACACTCTTAAAGAAAATGTCAAATAAATGTATAAACCTCTTCCTCAGTCCTCTTTATCAATGTACCAGATTCCACTAAAGGTAGAAAAAGTTGTTTGATCCCGTGGAGATCTGAGATCGTAGCTGTCCGCATTCCTTCATAAACATCGCTGCAGATTTGGTAGAAAATCATCAAGCTGAATAAATTTTGTTTTTAATTGTAGTTTTTGTCATGCAATTTGTGAGGAACAGACTTTTGTAGGTCTTTTGTAATTAGGCTAAACCTCAAGAGGAGTTTCTGTAATTACCCCCAAAAAGTTACAAGAAACTAGCAACATAAAAGTATTCCTGGTTACTGATTTGAGCATACTATTCGAGGGAAAATAAATGCAGCTTTGAAAAAAAAATGGTCTGAGGAAGAAATCTGATAAAGAGGTAAGAACCTACCTAGCCACCATTGTACCAACGCCGTCTCTTTGAAACAATTCCTTCAGTAAAACTCCACCGATGTTGCCATCCAATAAATGAACTCTCTGAACGCCACCCTGATGAAATACAAAGACGCAATGAAACATACAAACTTCTTTATAGTTAGAATGCAAAAATCAAGGATGATGATCACCATCAAGATTTTCTGGGCTTTATTCAAGAGGGGGAGAGAGGATCAACAGGCTCAGTATACTATAAACATATGAATTGATTTCATATCCCCAAGAACGGCAGTAATAATTATAAGAAGAAAAAGAGCATGAAAAGTCAAAATTAAAACAGCCTAACACTGTGATTTCAGAGAAAAACTCCTCCCATCAGGGGAAATTACAGTTAATGGAAAGCGTATCAAACTATGATACCCAGAGCTTGATTTTCACTAGGCTTATTAGAATGGATTGCAATTACTAACAACTTCTGGCAGTAATAAAAGGGAGACTAAAGAAGCAAAAAAATTACTAAACAAAGAAAAAAGTTTGTTGAGCATAATATAAAAAATTATCACCAAATCTTTAAAACTTACTCTGCAAACAAAAGCTGCAGCAGCTAATTCTGAAAGGTAACAATTTAACCCAGTTAGCCTTTCTTGAGCACCAACAGCAAAACCCTGTTCACCAGACCAAATTCCATGGCCATTATCAAAGCCAACGCCATTTTTAAATTTTGGAACCTGAACAAAAGCCTTGCCATTGGGAGAAGGAAATGTATCACTCGAATCATCATATAATAAGCAAGCAAGATCTTCTTGATCAACAGCTTTAACATAATGTGCAGCAGTTTCACTTTGTTTAGCTCGTTTGCGAATTAACAAATCCGCATCTTTAAGAGTTAAAAAACGAATAAGCCTTCTACTTTCATCAAGAATTGGTCCGTCTATGATGCAAATGAGTTTCTCTGATCCGAGAGCCACGGCACACGCTGTAGCAACTTCATAAGAGCTGAAATGCGAAGAAGGAAAACTTAAATAAACCTAAATAAAGTGTTTAGTTAAACAACAAAATTGAAGAGTAAAACTTTTAAGAAAATATTCTTACAATTTGCCCATTGCAACCCAATTATGAAAACATCATTCATAAATTAAAATTAGCATGCATAAAAGACGTATAGTATACTTGCAATTTAATACTTCTCCAGAACTTGAATAACCAAGATTGCTCAAGAGCACTATGCAGTCCTTATCAAGCCTCTCACGAATGCGAGAAACATCAATTTTCTTAACTTCACCGGTTGATGCATAATCAATTCCATCGACTACTCCTCGTCTCTGCCAAAATAAAAATATATCAAAATAAGAAAGGAAGCAAAATCTACACTGACGACGAAAATACACTTAGGTGGCAACTGCCAGAAGCCCTTGAACAAGTGTTCTCACCTTAGCAGCCACGAAGTTACCACTGGCAACACACACTCCATCATGCCAATGATCATTTTCTCCATGACGATGAATCCCACTTAAGCAAGGTCCAGGAGATAGTTTTGCCTCGATCGTTATTCGAACCCTCCCTGCTGCATCCATTGCAACACCAAGAGAATCAGAGTCTGTAATTCTGTAGCTACCCGCATATTTGGGTTCGGATCCTGAGAAGAAAAAATCATTTATTAACATACTTCTCAAACAGATGAAAGCAAATACATCAGCAAGAACTAATGCAAACCTCTTTCAGCAAGGAGCTTATCAATTTGAACATGGGTCCCTGGAACAAGAACAAATTTGACTCCAAGCCCGTGAAGCAATGAAATATCCTACACAAAAGTTTCATCAATTATAAGCCCCTATCTCAAATTCTCAATAACTAACTTCTGCTAAATCTCAGCATAAGCTTAACAAATTAACAATAACAATATCACCATAAATATACAATGCCACATAAACCGACCTTCAATTATTATGCAGTTAATAGAAACAACATTAAAGCAATTCAGCAAACAATGACGAGAAAAGGGCAAAAACGTGCCATTAGAATAGGATCCAAATGAGGACTATCAACAATCTCCGACGATATAACGACAACAAAAGAACTGCCTCTGTGAGCTTGGAAATAAGGCCATGACTCCCGGAAGAACCGCACGAACAGCTCATCCTTAATAGCGCTACTGGCTTCAATTTCGCCCCCTTCTGTTTCCCCCAAAACATTGATTCTCTTTCGGCGGCCATTGTTAACTTCAGAACTCGAGATTTTTACCGATTCTATTCCTCCAAAATTCATATTCGGTCTCAAAATCGTGCTGTGAGAGAAAATTGTTTGGCGGCAGCGTAGGCATTGATAGTTCTGAATTGGAGTGTAAGTGCACGGAGATGCAGCAGCCATTGGAGTAAAAATTCACAAAATATGATCAATTCATAAAAAAAAACCTCACTGCATTGTTGAGAGGTGACCGTTGTCGACGGCGGCGCAACGGAGCCTGGAAAAGTCTGGGTTGGCACGGCTGCTCAACGCGCCATGGTAATCAACATTTCCGAATTAGGGATGTTTTCAAACGCAAGTGAACAGTGAAAATCACTTAAAATTTAAAAAAATTGGGTATTTGAGCTTTGAAAAAAAGCACTTCTCACCCAAAAAATAGTGAGTGCAAACATGCATGTTTGTTTTGGACTTATAGTGGGCGTGAGAAATTCCGGACTTTGAAGTCTTAGAATTTCAAAATCTTGATAAATAATTAAGATATATATTTATTGTGAGATTTTATAGGGTAGGAGGATATAAAAATTGATTGATGTGATATTATTATATTATTTTGAGTGTATTGGGAGAATAAAAAAGTAGATGATGTGAGTGTATAGAGAGAATAAAAAGTAGAGTAGTGGTTGGTGATGAAATAGAGTAGGGTTAATAGGATTTCAAAATCCTTACTTTAAGTTTCAAAACAAAAGGGGGTTTGAGATTGTAAAGTCCAAAATCCGATCGGGATAGTCGCGAAACAAACATGCCCGTAGAGATGTCAACATTGACCTGACCTGTTCGTCCCCGCCCGACCATGACGTTTGGGTCACCCCCCGTGCCCCTCAGTGGGGCCAATGTCTGATCTGTATCACTCTTACCCCTAATTCACCCGCTTTGGATCCGTTTTCATATTAAATTTTAATATATATATTAGATATAATATATATAAATATAATTTATTACTATAATTTTCATATTTATTAGTATATATTGTATGTAAGTAACAATAATTCAACTTCATAAATATATTTTAGGTCAATATATATTGATAAAACATCATATTAAATATAATATGGTAATTTAACAAAAAATCATATTGATATCAATATCTTTAAAATGTGAAAAAAAAATTATAAACATGCTTCTAATAACATTTATTAATTCTTTCAATTGAAATCTTAAATTTATATTAAATATTTTAAATTATAATTAATTTTTTTTTTATTTAGAACAGGGTTAGAATTCGTCCCGACCCATTGAACTCCCATGGCATGGTCGACCCGGCCCGCCCGCCAGACAAATAAAGTAGTCGGGCCTCTAGTACTCTTTAATTCCACCCATATTCCTACAAACATGATTTAAAAACAACTTCCTAAAAAACATTATTTTTTAAAAGTTTTCTCTCACAATTTTTGAAAATAAATATTTTTTTAAAGTTTTTTAAGATTTTCAAAACACACCCTTACAACTTTTTGTGCATAAATAACGTTTTTTGTATTTTTTAAACATACATATTGTTACACTCAAACATGCAAAATGTTTAAGTGAAATGAGTAATATATTCAAAAAATATAATTCAATTGACGTGCATTCGGTGCATAAAAAATCTTTCCTTTTCGAAATATGTTTTATATTTTTATTTAAATTATTTAATATTCAGGTTGAACAATACTTTTGTAAACTATATATATATTTTTTTTTTTGAGTAACATTCAGATGAATCAGATATATACATGAATTTTATTATTGTTATGTATAAAAATTATCATAGTTATATTGTGCATATTATAAATTGTACTCTATCCGCTCGATTTCCTTTTATGGACATCCCACTATAACTTTTTCATTCCATAAAAAAAAAAAATAACTTCACTATTCATAATTTTTATTCAAACTTTTCACACAATATTACTACAAATGTCATTCACTACTCCACTCATTACTTCACATACCTTTTTCTTCTCTCCCAATAACCAAAACTACCCTTCATTTTTATTATTTTATTATTATTTCTTAAACAAAATAACAAAAATAAATGAAACAATTACATCTAGACGGAGGGAGTACTAATATTATAGTTCTTCCGTCCTTGTTAAATTTCTCATTTTGTCAAAATATGAGTTCCAATTTAAACTTCCCATTTCTTTAATGGAATCCCACATTTTCTCTCATCTTTTTTCTTTTCTTATACTACATCTTAACAACTCCCTATATATATAATATTATATTTTTTAATTCATACGAAAAAAGCAAATATAAAATCAATGTTTTTAAACCCGGACCGGACACTAAACCGACAATGAATTGGGTCACTGGGTTAGGTTCAACCGGTTGAACCGTTGAAAAAAATCGAATGACTCGAATACCTATTAAAATATATACATATCATATATATATATATATACACATATCATAAAAATTGTATACAATTATAAGAAATAATAATTAAATATATTAACATAAATCACAAATCAGTATAAAATATGGGAAAATTTTACACTTAAATAAATAATAAGAAATTAGTGATTAAATATAATAAATGGAACTCATTAAAGCTAAAATTAATTTATAGAAGCCATTTAAGAATACCATATTCACAAAGCCCAAAATAAATCACAACATAACTACATAAGCCCATTACTTTTTTTTTTCTTTTTTTTGAAATTTAACCCTAGAATAGGACATAATCATATTTCAAACCATTCACCAAAATGCCGTCTGTTTCACTTCTGCGGCTAATCGGAATTTGTTGGAACAGATCTGGCCAAAATCATAAGTTCTCAGAAGTACCATATGTTTCACAAATTTACCAAGCCAATCTATATCACAAATAAGAGAGCCGATAGATCTGCAGCAAAACTACAGCCATGGTTCAAATTCACCGGCACACCTATCACCGAATGAAGAACACGTCTTCTTCTCTCTCTCTCTTTTTTTTTTTTTTCCAAATTTTGAAAACCGGTTTTTTCGGGTCACCGGTCCAATTGGTTTAACCTGGTTTTTTACCGGATCACTGCTGGTCAAATGAAACCCGGTGTGCGTGTTAAGAACCGGACCGATGCTGTGATCGGTTCCCGGTTAAACAGGTTGAACTGGTCCGGTGCGGTTTTAAAAACATTGTATAAAACTTAATCAGAGACGGAAATACTATGTATTATAGTGATAATTGGGGATGTACAATTAAAAGAGAAAAAAAATTAATGTGAACTTTGCTTTATGTTGCCAATGATAGGACAGAGTACTCATGCAAGCAATAGAGTGGAATTTTACAAAACTGGGGATACTATAGTATAATCAGTACGTAATTTGGTCATGCAAATATTGTTAACTACATTTTTAGTTAATAATTTAAACACACGTTTCATATACATTTTTAAAATTTAAAACCAAAGGTCATATTGAGACAAAGATGAATGCTATGTATTTTCTTTCTTCGTATCCTCTTTATCATGAAGTGGAAACCCTGATGCTCTGAAGCCATACAACATTAATACTTTACACAAATATTGTGGACCTTAATTCTCAAGAGAACTATATTACGTATACGGTATACTTCAAAATTGAAAATACCCCTAGGCTAATATTTTTAAAATATAAATACGTACATATATAGAAATATATCCTAACTATTCTTGCAGCTCTATCGCGATAGAAAATCCGTGACTAACTCAAATTAATGAAAAAATCAGTAATTTACGTAAACCTAATTATTATTTGTATATCCATATTTGAAAGCTGGGATGAAAGAGAAAGGACAGGATCCAGAATCGCAAATAGTGAAGGGTAAAAGTGGCATATTATCCCACCCTTTCGAAACACTCAAGAGCCACCTGTTATTATTAACATGTTTGTTGATAGAAATGTAGAATCTTAAAAATGAATATTTTATCATCATTTCATCACATTTCGTCCATTCTCATTTTTAAGTGTTATATTAATTTGATAGTGATGATAAAAACTCTTATGAGACGGTCTCATGCAAAAAAAGAGATACAATTTAAAACAAATCAACATCCATCCTCCCAAAGTGTTAAAACGTTAATGTTCAAGTCTCGTCTCACCGTGGGGCCGTCCCAAGTAAGTGTGCCTCATATTCATTCAATAGCTTTGTCCCTTTTTAATTTTGATCATGTTTATCTTTAAATTTTGAATTTCGTCCTGTATTTTATACACTTTTGAATTTTCAGTCCTATTAACTTTAATTTTTTTATTTTCGTCATGTAATTTATACATTTTTATATTTTTTGTCATGTTGACTTTTAAATTTTGATTTTAATCATACAACTTACTTGAATTAAAACCAAAAAATGATAAAAATATGTAAATTATAAGATGAAAATAAAAATTTAAAAAATCAAAAGGATCAAAAAGATAAAAAATTGTACAAGTTATCGAACGAGAATCAAAATATAAAGATTAATAGAAAAAAAAAAGTGACAAAATTATGCAGATATTGTCATATTGATCAACTTGTGTGGTTTTATATATTATTAATATACATAAATTAAAAAATAAAAATAAAATAAAAAACCGTCATACCTCAAGAATTGATGACAAGTAGGGACCATCAATAATTTGACTGGAAAGCAACACCACAAATGTACAACCTCTGAGCGCCGATTGATATGGCTGAGCCTCCCTAATCGCCTCCACCAAGGTACTACCACCTGATGCACATGTGCCACCGTCTCTCTCGTCAATGCAACAACTTATAAACTTGGTTATATTTCTACTAATTGCATGTGAAAACCCAATTTCGCCCACCAAATGATTCAAATTAAACGACATTCTGGTATTAATGTTACACATTTGTTTGAGTGGAAATTGAGGAGCTCTTTCATGGACCAGTAGCTGCAAAAATGCATTTCTTGATTTAGCCATATACACTTTCTCTCACTTCACTTGTATGAGATATGACATATATATAGGAAAAGACAACACTAAAATAAGATCACACTCCATTTCCATCCGCCACAATGACCCGCAAAGACGGATTCAGAATTTCATTACAGGGGGCCGATATTTTTTCATTGAGTAAGGACGGCAAACTTTTTATATCCCGACAAGGCGAAATGATAAAATTTTATAATTTTAAAGTATAAATATAATTTTTTTTACATATATTGTACAAAAAATTTAAATCCTAAGGGGAGCAACTCGCCGCCCGACGCCCCCCCTAGATCCAACCCTGATGACCCATATATGTGAATTTGGAGATAAATGAGATAGAAATTACGTATGAACATCAAATTTAATACTCTCTCCGTTCCGCATTTAATTGGTCATTCACTGTCTGCGTCTTATTTAATGTAAGAATTATTTATTAATATTTGAGGGATAAAGTAATTTTTAGTTGAGCGTATTTATAGTCATTTCTACTTTATTATTAAAATAAGTGAGAGGGTAAAATGATTTTTAGTATGTAAAAAGTAATAGAATGTGATGTAATTTTAAAATGTTGGGTGAATATAATTATAAAAAGTAATGTTGCTTTATTATTATTTATTGAAAGAAAAAATAAGTAGAAAATGGAAAATCAAGGATGGGACAAGAGGGAATACTATACATGTTACTATTTTTTATTTTATTATTGTTGAATATGGTACATATGCAATTTTGATGATAATGGTGTGTGTTACTTGTGAAACGCAAATTCAGCTTAATATGTACACTATTTTGTTATAATATACAAATATTTTTTTGTTGATGTGTTGACTGCAAGAATAGCTTAAAGTTTGCAATTGATTGTAAGAAAAACGTGTAAAAACTTGTTTAACGTTAATATAATTGATAATAGAAAGCGATCAATTTTTTTTTTAAGTGACATAAGATTTTTTTTTAAACACATAGAACTTGTTTAAACACTAATATTTAAAAGGAATTTTTTTTTCAGGCAAGTCTAATCTAAAATTATCCATCTACATAATGATTACTCTTATCACTTGAACAATTACGGTAAAAATTCCATATAATCATATTGTTGGAATCGGGAAAAATTATTACCATAAAAATATTATTTTTAATGGAGTTTTACATAGAATTTAAAAAAAAAAAATATTTAATAATATGTGTTTTATTACAGATATGTAAATCTATTAACAAATATATGTAACTAATTAATATTCAGGGGTTGCAGGGCAAAAAAGAATCGATTAAAAAAATTATAATTAGTTAATAATTTAAATTACAATTGACCACGATGGTATGCTAAATTATCTACGAGTAAATTGTTTACAAATATTTTATTTTTCTAGGTAATGACATTTGTAATTTGGAGTAATTTGTAATTTGAGGATTGAAAATGTCTATATGATTAAGAAAATCTATAGGCAAATCATAGTCAATCCTTACTATTTAAGAACGAAATTATTTTCGATGAAAATTTTGTAGGTAACTCTCTATTTTCTCATAATACTAAAAGTATTTATAAAATTTTAGTAAATTTTTTTTAAGGGTATATACAATATTTCGCAACGAAAATTGAATTGACCCACCTCGCCTCGCTCCGCCAATGCTAATATGCATTTGATTAAAACAAATATATGCATTTTGATAGTATACAAAATACATGTAAGAATTAATCATGTACTTATGAAGTCGATAGATGTAGTGATAAGCCATAAAATTAAAGAGTGACACTTGTGTGCACCAATTGCACAAGATGCAATTGTACAGGAGAATTTGCCAAAATTAAAATAGAAAAATATTTTAGGTCATCTTAAATTATTGTAATGATATAGTTCCTCCATTTTTACATGTCGTTTTAGCCTTTTGAATTATTTGTGAAATAAATGTCGTTCTGGTATTTTATCCCCCTTTATCTCATATTTACCCTTAATATTGTAATTTCAAATTTCAAATTTCCTACAAATGTGTTGTGTGTTTAATTTTTCAGCCAATAACAATTATTCTTAAGAATATTTAAATAATATTAACTAATGTTAATTTTAACACAAAAATATATCCTTAATTTGTCATAAAAAATCCAGAATGACATCTATTAAAAAAAAGGAGGGAGTATGTTTTTAATAAATAATGTCATTTATTTCTATATGAAGGCATACATTTTTAAGATGGGACCAGAAAAAATATAACTTATTACAATGTGGAGTTTATTTTTAAATATAAGTAGTTACAAGTAGGAGTGGATCGATACGACATACCGAAATTTTTTTACCATACAGTATACCGTACCGAAATTTTCGAGACTGAAAAATGCATATCGGTCAATATTACATACCGTTACCGTACCGATATATTGGTATACCGGACATTTTTTTTGTATACCGAAATTTTTTCCTGTATACCGATTTTTTTTTGATATGTCGGAATATTTCGGTATATACCGAATACCCAAATTTTCTATATTTTCATACCGTTACCGTATCGAAATTTTCGGTATAAATAAATATTTTTTGGTACGGTAAGTAAGATATACCGGTATTTTTAGTATTTCCTCCACCCCTAGTTCCAAGTTAGGATCATGATTTTTTATTACTATATATAGTTTATTCTTATATATCGTGACATTAAAGATTTTAAGTGAACCATAAGACTATGAGTGTGTTTTAAATGTTTCAAAACATGCCCTATGATGCACATTTTTTCTTGTTCTTGATTAGACATCTATATAAAAAAAACATAAATTAAATGTATAAAATCAAAGGTAAAATTTTATAGGGGGTTTTATGGTATATTTTGTGATTGATTTAGGGAACGTACTTAAAATGTTGTAAAGCTAAAAAATGAGATCGTGTGTAATAAATACTACTCCCTACGTCCCAGAAAAAATTGTCCAATTTACTTTTTGAAACGTCCCACAAATATTTGCACACTTAAAAAAGTAAACTCCTTACTAAACTTTATCCTCACAATATTCACATATTTACACAAAATGACATTACTTATGTGGCTCACATATACACTCAATCCATTTAATTTATTTACTTTATACATATAAATTTACTATATTACCCCTTAACATTCTACTCATTACATCTTTTTCTTAACCTGTGTGTCATAAAATTGGGGCAAATATTTGTGGGAGGAAAATATTTATGGGATGGAGGGAATATTTATATATTTAATTGTCTTCTATCAATATCATCCACTCATTATTTAGGGCCATTATGGGCCGTCTTGTGTAAGCCTTTTCCTTTTTAGGTTAGTTCTTTCTTGAGAAGGGCAATTTCCCTAGCTTTTAAACTTGCTTTTTTCCTTGACTAAAATTTCTATAAACTTGATTTAAAGATATAAAAATTAAGTATTTTTTAAATATTGCTACTTCGAATGTTAAAAAATGATACTTTAAATTCACGTATATTTGATTTACAGGAGACCATTCTTATTAGGGCATGATTGGTACTCTTTTTCCTTGAATGATTTTTTTCCTTGAATTTTACATATGAAGGTTTTAGTTGGCTACTTTGTCCTCTTGTTTCCTTTTCATTTTTCCTTGTATAAATATATAATGTAACCTCCATTTCACAAAAGATTATAAATACAAAATTCTTATAAAATCATCTTACACAATACTTTTCATGTAATAGTGAAATAATATTTTCTACTTGAAAAATGATACTTATATTTTCTCATAAAATTTACTAGAGAAATATTATTTTTATCATTAAAATATTTTTTGTTTAAATAAATTCGTAAAACAAAATACATCCCGTAGAAAAAGGGATACTAAGGTGAAAGGACACCATATGCAACAATGAAATACTCCCTCCGTCCACAAAATCTGTGTTCATTTCGTTTTGACATGTTGTATGGAAAAGTAAATTAAGTTCATTTATGAATAACATAATTGAATGTGAGTAAAGTATAATGATAACTTGAGTAATTAAGTGATTGTTGGACGATGAAGATAAAAAAAATTGTGTCATAAACATACTTAATTTACTTTTCTGTACAACGTGTCAAAACGAAATGAACACAATTTTAGTGGAAGGAGGGAGTACTAGGGAACATGATATGATAGACGATGAATTGTAATTTGGGATAATTACGTAAAAATTTTTTTTTTTGACGGAAGATAATTACGTAATAAGTTGCCTGAAAAGTGAAAAACTATCACAAAAACACAGCAGAGTGTACTGATTATATTTTATTCTATCAATGGATTTATTACTTAAATTTTCCAGAGTTAGTGAGTGAAAATGAGCGAAAAAATATGGATTATTATTTTTGGCAGTTTGCATCTTAGAATTGTATTTGGCAAAAAAAAATAAAAATATATATATATATATATATATATATATTACAAGGTAGAATTTTATTGGATTCAAAATCCTATATTAAAATCAGGTTTGACAAATAAGAATATGAATTTGAAAACAAAATTCTGTGTGAAAAATCATTAAACAAACACACGAAACTTTTGCATAATCTTTTGTTGTTAGGATTTAAACTGCAATTATGAAAAAATTGAAAAAGAAACAAAATCAAAATAACACAAATTTGGTTACCAATTCGTCAGGAATGATTACGTCTGGGGGCACTACCAAGCCAAGAGATTTACTAATATTTCGATGATAACAAATCCAACGAATTAGATAGGTATTTATAGGCGAAACTAGGCTAAAACCCTAAAGACCCATTCTGATCGAGTATGTGAAGCAGTCGATCAGACTCCATAACCCAACAGTGTAAACCAATTTCATTATGCAACTAGTTTAAATTTTAGTATATCTTTAAAAAAATACTCATTCCTATTCAAAATATAAGATGTTTTGGTCTTTTTCACGTTTATTAATAAAGAAAAATTATACCAAAATTAACCTTATTTAATGATAAATTATCTTTAATGAAATGATAGGGAGTAAAATAAGAAAGTAAAGAAAGAGTATTAAATAACGGCAGTGTAGGGAAATAAAAGTCAGATTATCAAATAAAAAGTAAATAATGCAATAAGTCAAAATATCTTATATTTTGAATAGGAGAAAGTATCAATTGTTTTCATTAAAATATAATATTGTGTAGTATAAATTGTTTTAGTCTAAATTACTATATTAATTATTATATATTAGTTATTATGCTATAAAGTGATAATTGTTAAACCAACATCATGATAACCTGTTTTATATAATACCAACTCCTAAACTCTAGCCTTATTACTAAACAGGAAAGGCATATCCCACAACCAAATGTTTAATTGAGTGTGAATTAAGTCATTCCTAGGAATATTGCCTTTTCTTGCAACTCCAATGAAGTTATATAGGAAACCAATCTTTGATCAAAGAAAACACCAACCATGAAAAACTTCTCCAACCCAATGCAACAAAATCCACTCCCTCAGCCCACGCGCCGGTCGGTGCTGCCGCAGCTCAGACGTGGCTACTTCGAAAATGTGAGACTGGGCGGCCGAACCGTGGGGGCTTCTCTGATCGCCGGAGCCACCTCAGGCGAGTCCCCGGGAAGTTGCAGCATAAACATTTACATAAACAATGATGTGCAGGGCATTAACAACTGTGTTTTGATTGATAGTGAGGTCAGAATGGGAGATCCTGGGGTTAGTTTGTGTTTGCAAGATTTGAAGATGGATAGAGGCTTTCGAATGGTAACTAAGAAGAATGGAAATGATTTTGGAATTGCTTTGGTATTGTTGGTCATTGCATTTGTAATACTGATTATCTCATCTTTTGTTTATTTTTTGGGGTGATTTGATTTATTTCTTGTGATTCATCCCATCCCAAATTGTTGCATGTTTCCCTTAAATTATGTATGCATGTATATATATGGTTGATATTATTGATGTATGAGACATTTTCAAAGTAACAGTAACACTTTTGCTCATCAGTTGCACAACGTGTACAGTTTTGACATAATAATATCGACCAGACATTCAACCAAACTGCTTTATTATATATTTTTTGTGAACCATAGAAAAAAAAAGGTCGAAAAGCATTAATTGTATATTGAAAGATGCACTAATATTGCTTACACTACAAACTAATACTTTTTTTAATATGCACTAATACTTTTTATTATAAATTTTAGTGTTGAAAACTGTGCCAATTGAACCATGCATATAATTTTTTTACTTTCAAAGGATTACAGTAAAAAATAAGGAAAGAATTAAGTACAATTTACTTAAGAAAAGAACATAGTTATGATTGAATCAAGAAATAATGCATAAGCCTTGAACTGTAACAAGTTTGAAATCTGAATCACTACAAAATATACATACAATCTAGAATTTCTACGCCACTTGTAGCATGTGAATTAAGGGCAATACCAAGGGTTAATCAAACTAGGGTTAACATAATCACACGGTTTGTTATCAAGACAAAACTAAAAGCAGCTGATATTACTACAATCTAGGTGGTTAAAACCATTGGAACCATCTTCTCCTCTGTTTATCTGCAACTAGTTTCTTGGGAGCTAAGGTTATTCTATCTGCATGGGTTACAGCCCATCTGCTAAAATCTGGTGAAGAAACCAATCCTTCTAGAGCTCTGCGTGTCGATTCCTCGGTAAATGATTCCCATTCGTGTTTTGTAAATTTTCTTCGATCAGGAGTATCGTGGAAGGTAGAATAGAAAGTCTCCGACTCTCTAACTGGACCTGAAAGGACGGCTAAATGTCAACAAGTGACATTAGTAATTGAAATTCAAAACGTTTAATTTGAAGGAAAGTTCACCTTGGGGAGAAGTATATCGAGCTCTGGTGGAGGGCTTGGAAAGTGTCGAGTTGACGACTGGTGATGCATATGGATCAACTGGTTCTCTGTGATTAATCTTGTTCAGTTTATGCAACTTTCTGCTGGGTTTTTCCATCATTTGGCACGATAATCAAAGTTGGAAAAATATACAAAAGTATAAAAATGCACCTGAAAGAACAATAAAAGACAAATACTTCTATGCACCAGTTGCACGATGCAATTTTATTTTTGACTCATTCACAAGAAAAAGAAAAACTAATGAGGAGTATAAGTTCGTATGAAGAAAAGTATTAGTTTGTAGGCTGAACAGTATTAGCACTTTTTCAATACACAACTAATACTTTTCAACATATGATCTAATACTTTTTATAACATGAACTAATACTTTTCGACCGTTTTTTCTATGATCCGCGATAAAAAAATAAAGCACAGGCTGAAATTTTTTTAGTCAAAAGATAAGAGTCATAGACTCACTTGTAGACACGCCGAACAACTTTTGGATGGCAACACCTTCTCAACAGTAAAGAGACAACCGTTCCAGCCACAAAAGCTTCTGCTGCCATTAAAGGATCTATGGAACTCTGAAGTACATGTAATAAATACTTCTTTATAGTAGTTCCAACAAAAGACAAAATAATTATGACTTTAGGTAAGGAAAACTATACTAGCAGTTCGTAAAATGAAAAACCTGAAGGATAAAGACAGATGCAATTATCCGAATTGACCAAGAGGAAAAGTGAGATACACCACTATCAATAGATCCATCCTTTGTGAGTACAAAGTTGCGTACAGTCCAAAAACCCAGCCAAGATCCAGTAATGAGGAGAAATACGAGCAGAAAAACTAGAAGCTACATAACATAAATAGCATTTGTTAGTTAATGGAAGTATTTTGTACATAGAAAGTTGCAGATAATATTTTACAATAAGTGAGAAACAAGATCATAGTTGCATTATGGTTGCATTAATCACACAATAGCATAGATTAGGCATCAAGTAGCCATGGGTATCGTCATCTGAATATAGGATAACATTACTGAAGAAACTTAATTCAATAAGAATGCTGGTGAATGCAAGTTTTACGTAATAAACACTTTATAGTGTTTTTACTATCAACATTATATGTAGATGAAGTTATATTAGTTTAAAATGTGAACATTTAAATCCTAAACCAAGTGCAACAATTCATTTATTAACTAAAGAACTTGTAATGATTCTGATAAAGAACTTCATTACATACTTAAAGAAAAAGAATTGAACAAAGATTTAGCAGTTATTGACTTATTGTTTTACAACATGCGTAAGAATATATGCATTTAGGTTATTGCCGATAAATTTTAGCTTTATATCATCACACAACAATCTCATTTTGGGGGAAGATAAACTACAAGAATCAGACATGAGAAACTTACATACAGGTTCATACATATCTTCTGAAAGTCCAATCTCAACCAGTAGTGATCGCAGCAAATTTGGGACATAGCGAAGTAGAAAAGTTCCCAAGCCAACCTGAATAGAACTAGATCAAATAAACATGGAAAATTACCACAAATAAAAAAAATAGGATGCACTGATATGCAAATATACGTACAAAGCACGAGTATAGAAACATTGCAAGTGAAAATCTACGCCCAGTTGGAAGAAGCTTCATCCCCTGTGTGAAATCACTTAAAAATACAATTAGTGTCCATAATATGAATATGTAAACAGACTGCAAGACAGTAAAAATATGATTCTGACAGGTTGTAACAAGGTCCAGTTAAGTCCATATTCAGTATCCTTGAACTTATAATATTCGACAAACTCTTGTATGCACCAGGTGCCCCGTCCAACTCAAGTGCAATTTTAAATGGTATTAGTTGCTATCACTGAGAAGTATTAGTTGTGTACAGTTGCACCATACAACCAGTGTACAAGAGACTTACTTATGTTAGATTAGCCTACTAATCATGGGCCAGATGCATTTTTCTTTTTTAACAAAGATTTACTGTAGCAGGATCCAGAAAATTTATAGGACAATTTAATTACTTACCTGGAAAAGGACCATTAATATCAAAAGAATAGACCCTACAGCCATAGCACCACCGTAATAGAAAACTAAAGACTTGCTGAGCCAGGAAGCCAGACTCATCAATAGTATTCCCAAGACAAGGAAAATTATCCTGTACAAAAAAAATTCTGCAAAGGACATCAAATATAAGTTAACAATAAATCGAAGGAAAACTATTTGGAGATAAAAACAATAAAATTAGAAAACAGAAACTAATAAATAATAAAAAGACTAATAATGTCAACAATGAGAACGAACCTTCTTCAATAGACACCTGAAGAATTTCTGAACGAGACGCCGCCATCCTTATGTCCAAGATTTTGTGATCAAAAGGAGACATTGCTTTAGCCCATAACCCCTTTGTAAGCCTTTCCCACTGGTCTTGAGGGCACATTCCTATTCCAATGGATGAATTCCTGGGTAGTACAGGGTAGCACACTACAGCTGTTATTATTACTCACCCATCAAATCAGAAAATATAAAAAAGAAGTCAAAGGACAGTAAAAACAACACAATTGAAGTATTGCTTCAGTATTTCAATTCAAAAGTACGCTGTACAATTTTAAGATGTTGGGTATAACTGAAAGGCCATCTCTACACTGGGAAGATAATCAGATATGCTGATTTAACTCCAAACGATAGCATCATTCGAAATGAGATGAGGATGAGATATTTATATATTCAACTAAATCGCTTTAAAGAATTCAAATTATGGCATCCTGTCAAAAGCACCAGATCTTAGCAGATATTAACAAGGAGATTCAATACCATTATGATCACAGAAAGTTGGGGTGCATAGTGTTTTACAATTTAATAAAGAGCAAATGAAGAAAACTGTTTATGAACAGACTGCCTAGTATCACAATTAGGAAATAGATTAAATTTTTAGCTACTTGTAAAGTTTAACGAAGAGACGGACAGGTGATTGCAAACTTAGGGTAAAATAATATTACAATCTAAACAATTACATTTTATTACGAAAGGGGACAACCCAAAATATGGTAAATTAATAAAAAACACAAAAAGAACCATGTAATTTATTCAGATTATTTCAGCTCACCTGTGGAAACAGACCTCAACGTTTGGTGGACGAACACTTTGAATTACACATGAAACTTTTATCTTCAACGAATTCGCAAACTTAGTGAAATTTTTAGTCCTTGGCAAACCATGAATTAGAATTCTCTCACATTTTACTTTAGTTCCAGGCTTGGAATCTGGATACTTTTCTATTATCAAGCTTGGAGAGAGCTGCAACACTGTAGGCCCAGAAACAGCTGCAGAAAACAAATAAATTGGTGAATCATTATCATGAGCAGAAATGTGCCATAATCTGGAAAAGGAATAAGACAAGTTTGCATATTCAAATTCACTTGACAAAAATCGAGGTGAAAGTTATATTTAGGTTATTGAACCGGATTTCGACTCTAAAAGGTAAAATATCAACAAAATTCGTCCGCATAACTCAATTGCCGCTGCACATGAAAAAATCCAAATATCTAAACGGAAATGAAACAACTTCCAACTTTTTTTTACAGAATTAGCATTATAACCCTAAAATCAAAACGCAACAGAAATTTAAATTCATGATGATGCATATTAGCATAGTTAGTTTCACCAATTTTTCTAAAAACAGCGGAAGCTTATAAAGAAAACGGCATCATTTCAGAATAAACCCTCGCCGTTAATCCTTCAAGTAACGAACTTTGATTTTGTTTCTCCGGATAACAAGAGTGAAAATGTAACACTGAGTAGAATAATTAAAACCCTAATTCCATACCTAAGGAGAATTCAGAAACTGCAAACGTGGAAGGAAACATCGAGGATGACACGAGAAGAATCCATAGAATGAGTGGTGGAGCCGCAGCCATAGCTTGGTAGTTCAAACTTCAAAATAGTTTCTTTCTTCACAAATCCTGAATACACTTTGTACCTTCAACGGCCTTCTCATTTCGAATCACACACTCAGATTTCCTCTTTATATTTACCACCATATTATAAGGAGAAATTTTTTAAAACCGAATATGCGATTTTTTTAATTTGGACTTCACTTAAAAAAAAAAAAAAAAACGTTCTGGAAAGATTAAAGTTTTTGTAATTTTTTTTTATTAAAAAAAAAAAAAAGAAATCAATAAGTAATGAATGAGTTATTATAAAATATAGTAGTGATTTAGTATGGAGTTGTCTTGCATTACTCCTCTCAACACTGAAATTAGTTATTTATATTTGATCGGTGACCAAAGATTATTATGTCCACATAAACTCAAAATTTTAAAGTATATAAAAAAAAAATTGTGTTGTTTTTTATAATGGAGAGGACAAATTGTTAAAATATAATTATTTGCACTTTAAGTTACAAACTTTAATTTTTTTGGGGGCAAGTATCAAATTACTAATTTGTAGCGAAAAAAGGACCCGAACAACTTTAAAATAAAACAAAGAATATTTTTTTATTAATTTACATTTAACTTTTTTTGTTCTCAACCTAAAAAAAAATAAAGGTATCACGGTAATAAAATTATATCGTTTTCAACTTTTGTGTTCTTTTCTAAAATTCACTCCTTTAATTTTAAATTCAGGGTTAGGGGTGGAAAATTAATGAAAATTTCGGTATACCGCACTTTATCGAACTGAAAATTATAAAAAATGTCGATTTTTTCAATATAATGTGAACTAGGGTACGGTATGATAGTATGCATATTCTAAAATTTTGATATTTCAATATGTCGTGTTTGTTGAAACCACGACTTTGCCAATTTAACTAATAAATAAATGGAACTGGGCTGCGAATGTTTTTACTCTTTGGGCTGAAACTAGTTAATGGGCTGCATAGTGGGAACGACCCACTAAAATAATTGAACTGATCTGGTCCCTTAAATTCTCTTGAGCAATCGAACGGTGGAGGGTGAAAAGTACACTGTCACTAACGGTTTCGGGAAGGCGAGAGTATATCATGGAGAATTCTTCCATGGCAGACGTCGTCGAGTTGTGAGGTATCCCTCTTATACCTTCGTCTTCAAGTTACGTATATTAGTTCCGTATTAAATTGCTCCATTGATTCCGCAGAAATGAAGAATTCACCCCCTGTTTTGCAATCCCTTCCTGAGTGTATTCCTGAGAGAAAACCATCGTGATCGACGATGGTAACTATTAATTACTCTGCCGGCGATTTCTCATGCTGAGTTATTGGTTGATTATGTTGATTTGAGATCCTACCTGTTAGCTTACTTATTATTAGCTGTAGATTTAATAATCTTGTTGGCTGGATTTGGATATCGTGCGATTGTGTGATAGTTGAGAATTAGCTTGTAATTCTCTGTTTTGCTAGTTGAATTAAGAATATTGGGCTCGGGTCTTTACAAGTGGTATCTAGAACCAAACCGTTGCTCACTCTAGTGCAATGGCGGAGGGTACGCGAATGAATCATCTATTTGAGATGATTAAGAAACAAGATGAAGTGTTTATGGAGAACGACGTGAGAATGAAAGGAATGGAACAGAAAATTGAGAAACTCGAGGATATCTTGATTGGGGTGGGTCAGAACGTGAAAAACATCAGCCAAACACATGGAATATCTAATGCAAAAGGCTACGAGTTCTGATCAGGGCACTTCGGGTGCGAACAAGGAGGATAAAAGAGTTGGGAAGGGCCGGAATGAGTTTTACACCCCACCACACATGAGAAATCAGAATCAAGGGCAGGTAAACATGCAAACTAACAATCACACTGTTAGACTCAAGTTTCCTGAATTTAATGGTGAAAATCCCTTGAGTTGGATTAGGAAAGCTAATCGATTCTTTCAAATTATGCCTATGAATGAAGTAGTTAAGGTTCATCATTCGGGGTACTATATGATGGAGGCAGCAGACATATGGTACATGGAATATGTAGAAGGAAAAGAGGGTATAAAGTGGACTGAGTTTTGTGAAATGATTATGCAAAGATTTGTCAGACCAGGGAAGGAAGATGTGGTAATAGAGTTCACAAAGCTACACCAATCTACAGATGTGGAAACTTATCAGGAGAAATTTGATGAACTCAAGTCCCTTGTCAAAGTAAAGAACCCAAATCTAAGTGAGGAATTTCTGGTTTCCTGTTTCCTCAGAGGACTAAAGGATGAGTTAAGGATACCTGTGCAGCTGTTTAAACCGACTGAATTGACTCAAGCTATCAACACATCAAAGATACTTGGGTCCACCTTGGATATATGGGGCAAGAAGAATAAATTCAGCAGCAACAAACCATCTTTTAACAATACTGGAAAACCAAACAATGGGCAGAATCAACAGAAGAGGGAGGACAAAAAGGATAATAAGGATACACAAGTCCCATACAAGAAGGTTACTGATGCTGAGTACCAGAAGAGGAGGGCACTAGAGTTATGCTTTCACTGTGAAGAAAAGTATACTTATGGGCATGTGTGTAAAAACAAGAAATTTAACCTCATCATAGTTGAAGGAGAAAAGGAAAAGGAATTTACAGATAGTGAAAAGGAAGAGAAAGAGGAGGAAGAGATTCAAGATGACATTTCTATTAATGCCTTTATGGGAAATAGATCTAAAACTGTTGGGATTATACTGGAAAGTATGTTTTTACTTTGTATAATCAAAACTGAATTTCGGACTTATTTACTGAAATAAATTAATTATCACTGATACTTTAAATATCATCGAATGTTACATATATTTACTGCATAACTGTTCAATAAATAATACGTGTTACATTGTAGTTAATTTAGTGATACCAGATCACAGAAGATTAAATTAACAGTCCCTTGTAACTAAAAGTACACCATTCACGACCTAGATAGAAATGAACAATCCATCGTTAAAGGTTTGTTGGGATTATACTGGAAAATATGCTTTTACTTTGTATAATCAAAATTGAATTTCGGACTTATTTACTGAAATAAATTGTTTATCACTGATGCTTTAAATATCATCGAATGCTACATATATTTACTGCACAACTGTTCAATAAATAGTACGTGTTACATTGTAGTTAATTTAGTGATACCAGATCATAGAAGATTAAATTTACAGTCCCTTGTAACCAAAAGTACACCATTCACGACCTAGATGGAAATGAACAATCCATCGTGAAAGGTTGAAGTGTAAGGCTCAGATTGACTTGTCTTGACCAAGAGATTACACTAGTGCATCACCGATGCAATCGAATAGGACCTCTGAGAGGACAAATTCTTGAGAATCCAACAAGGAAGAATTAGACCTCAGTGATTCGTTATTTCTTAATCTTCGTTCCTTAAATAGGATCACGTGTGGTTGGTAACTATTGCTTTGACTTATCACGGGTAGAGAATCAACGAGATTCAATACTTTATATCTTGGGCAATATTATTGGTCACATGCGATTGCTAAGATTTAATACGGAGAATCGTGTGCAAGTACACTTGTTTGATTTGCCCCCTTGGGAGGTTCATAAGATTTATCATACCAAATCTTGCAAGTGGAACTAGTTTCCGGTATGGATAATGATGTTGAACCGTTCCTTAACCAAGGACAAAAGATATTAATTAATGGAAAACTATTTCAGTGGCTTGAATTAATTAATGGGCTAGATAATCTTAAACACGGGAAATAATAACCGGGAGCCATATTAACTGTAATATGGGTTAAGATGGATAGTGCAATATTAATTATGTAGTGGGATTAATAAATATTTATGGGCTTGAATAATATTGTGGCTCAATATTGATAATTCAATATCCATTGGAAGATCCAATTTTAATTCTCCTAAAGGCCCCCCAAGTAGCCCAACATAAAGTCCAATAACTGAAAAATGTGTTTAAAAATAAAATAAATTTGTTGCTCATTTTTTCCTCATATTTTTCGAAAATTATGGATAAAAGGGGAGAAAGATTTTCGTTGAATTTTGTTATGGAATGAAGATGTGTATTCTTGGAATACAAGATTATCTCATTAAATTCAAGAAATCTCCCACTTGGTTATTCATATAGTAAATTTCGAAAATTTTGAAATATAAAGGGCATGAAAGATTTTCTTGATTTTCTTGAAAAAATATTATGGAAGATATGTATTTCTTGGAATATAAGTATATCTCATAAATTCAAGAAGATCCAAATCTTGGAATCTTGATCCTTAAATTTCAAAAATTCCATAACAAGATGAGGTGGGATTTTTTTTGGAATATTTTAATTATGGAGAAAATAATATATGAGATATATTCAAGATTTCTTGGAGATCAAGAAAAGATTTTTCCACATTGTTTTTCCCCAAAATTTCGACCACTACCCCATCTATAAATAGAGGATGATTCTTTCATTCCCAAGTACAATTCCATGTGCTGAAAAAATTAGTAAATCCACAAAGGTGGTGCAACAATTTTTTATTTTCCCTTTTGTTAATTGTTCGCGAGCATCCTTCCTCCGGATTGACGAGCAAGGACTAGGGAATACTTGGGAAGGCTTTTTGGTGTGTTTAATCGATGAGATCATTGCCACTCCAAGAGGTTAGTTCACGTAAACCCGTAGCAATTCCGCATGCGTAGGATTTATGTGAACTGTTTATATGCATGATTTGTTGTTAAATTATTATTTGAATTAATATAAGATTAATTCATGCTAGTAATAATTGTTAGAATTAAATTTGTATTTAAATATTCATCCCGAATAGATCTGTGCAATTAATTCCCCAACAACTGGTATCAGAGCCTCGGTTTCGGGCTCTAAATTTTAAATTGTAATTTAATTCGTTTTCATTAAATTTGAAATTGGATAGTAGAATTGCTAGATCTTTTTTGCAGGTATCCAATTGTCATGGAATTTAATGTTTTCATTTATGCATGCATATAAATTGTGGTTTTTAATTCGATTCGTTCGAATTCGTTTTGTCTCGTGAGAAAATCCACGAGTAGATTAGGATTTGTTTGATTTGATCAATGAAATGTACTAGTCTAGATCTAGTTTATTTTTGTAAATAAATTGTAAATCGATCGAAAACGGAGGCGAGACTTAGAATTAAAGGATAGATCCGTAACCGGCGTGAAAAGGGGCGTTGGCGCGAATAAACGTGCTAAGGTAGGTACGCGCGGCGACGCGAACGACGCAGCACGGGGCGTCGGACGGGGCCGGCGACGAGGGTCGCCGCAGGGCGCCACGGGCGACGGGCGACGATCGGCGCGATAAAGATAGACGGAGGCGAACGACGCGGACCCGACGGGTAGACGGGCGAGGCGAAGGCCGAAAGCACGCGCGTACACGCGCTGGGCAGACACGGGCGGGACACGCTGGCGCCGCTGAAGTTCCGGCTGGGCCAGCGAGGGCAAGGAAGGCGACGCTGTGATGCGCTGGGTACGCTGCTGAACGCCGAGGCCCGACGCTGGCGAAACTCGCCGAGGTTGCCGAAACCACCGATGGGCGATCTGTGTTGTGCCAAGACGGACGCGACGCTCGGCTAAAAAAGGGCCGGATCGCGGCGTGCATCCCTACCGAAAGCTACTTTGGCGTGGCGTTTGAGACGGAGTTCTTTTCGAGACGATCGAGTGGGAGAAATTCAAGATTTGCGTTCTTTCAAAATCAAGACAAGAAAAATCAAACTATGACAATTGGATAATTTGTGCCCAATATGTTTATTTTTCCGCTTTGCTTGATTTATTGTTGTGATCTCTTGTGCTTTATTTAATTTGTTTAAATGTGTTTACATGAGAATTGCCCAATGAAAAATCTCACCTTAAAAAATTACTAAGTATGTTTAAATAATTAATTGACAATTTTATTCCGGATAATAAAATTGAATTAATTTTGACCTCCATGATTTATTTATTTGTGAATTCTTTTGGAGAAATTCCCCCCACAGGACGGTCAAAAGATAACTTTCACAGGAATAAAATCCAGATGGATGATTGTGGATTATTACTAGTGGCGACGATGATCCTCCCCACGAGGCTCGTTCAAAGCAAAATAATAATTCTGTATTTAATCATGATTATTACTTAGGTATAAAATTGATATGCATATACTTCCCCGAAGTCTCTGTCAATTTTATATTGGTCAAGTGAGAGCCAACTATTAATCTGGATATTAAAGGTTTGTAATTGTTCTTGTTTATAACCTGCTTGAATGTGTTTAAATAATGACCCACCCCACGTGGCTTATTTAAACTGTTTTGAGATGTTGGCTGATGCATGTTCATATTTTTTTTGAGATTTCAATATGAAACATGTGATCAAATTTTGTGATATATTTGTGCTTATGCATATTATTATTTATTTCAGTTCATCATGTTTCAACCTTTTAATCCACTGTTCAATATACTTAAAGACAATTTGCTTACTGGTGAAAAGTTCGTTGATTGGAATCGTAAACTTACTATTGTCCTCACTGCACAAAGCCATAACTGGGTTCTCACTACACCTAAACCAGAAAAGCCAAAAGATGAGTCAACTAAAACGGTTAAGAAAGAGTATGCTGACTGGGAGCGTTCCAACAAAATGACAAAGTGTACCATCTTGGCTTCAATGTCAGATGTGTTGCAACACCAACACCAGAACGCTGAGACCGCTGCAGACATCATGACTAGTCTTACAGCGATGTTTCAACATCAGAACCGTGTGGCTCGTCAGATCACCATGAGAGACTTGCTCTTTATGAAAATGGTGGAGGGAACACCCGTAAGGGAGCACGTTCTCCAGATGATGGCTCACCTTAACAAACTTGAGGTACTTGGAGCTGAATACGACATCGAGACCCAAATCGATTTCGTGCTCCACTCTCTTGCGAAAAGTTTTGAACAGTTCAGGCTGAACTACCAGATGAATAATCAGAAGTTCTCGATGCCTGATCTATTGCAAGCTTTGGTCTCGGCAGAGGCGATATTCGGGCAAAAGAGCCAGGCCTTGGTGGCAAATGGACCTTCTTCTTCTTCTAGGCCAAGGGGTGGTAAGAACAAGAAAAAGGACAAAAGTCACAAGTAAGTGAACTCAAGTGTTGCCAATGGCAAACAAAAGGTGAAGGGAGGTAGAGGAGTGAGCAAGCTAGCTAAGGGAAAGTGTTTTAACTGCGGTGAAAAAGGACATTGGAGGTCAGCCTGTTCCAAACCCAAAATGAATGGAAAGAAAGGTAATTCTCACGCACTAGTTGTTGAAACTTGCTTAGCGGCGTATGCCTCCCATTTATGGGTAGTGGATACGAGATCCACTGATCATGTTTGTTTCACTTTACAGGGGTTCAAGCTGACCCGGCAACTTAGTGAGAGTGAGATCCTCATCACACTGGGCAATGCTACGAGAGTGGCAGCTGAAGCAGTGGGAGAAGTGCACTTGTCTTTTGAAGACAGAGTTTTAATTTTAAGAGATGTTCTTTACGTTCCGAATTTTAGAAAGAATTTAATTTCAGTTTCTAAACTTTACATTGATGGATATTCGGTTACTTTTAATAAAGTTGTTACCATTTCTCTTTATGATAAATTTATCTGTCATGGAACATTGTCGAATAATCTCTATACAATTAACTGTGCACACCACTCACGAAATGCATCCTATAACACATCAACTGTTTCCGAGAAAAGAAAATGTTCATCAGACGTGAACGAGACACTTATATGGCATCTAAGATTGGGACATATCAATCCAGAGAGGATCCAAAGGTTGGTGAAAGAAGGTTCACTGGAGTTTCTCCAAGTTGAAAGACGGTTCACTGGAGCTTCTCCAAGTTGAACCAATTCCAACCTGCGAATCATGTTTGGAGGGTAAAATGACCAAGAGGGCATTCGGAGCCAAGGGGAATAGAGCCAAAGAAGTGTTAGAAATCGTTCACACGCACGTGTATGTGGTCCAATGTCAACCAAAGCAAAGAGGAGGTTATGAGTATTTAATCATCACTTTTATTGATGACTACTCAAAGAATGCGGTTATATTTTCCTTATGATGCATAAATCTGAGACCTTTGAGAAATTCAAAGAATTTAAGGCTCAAGTAGAGAATCATAGGAAAAAACGTATCAAGTCTCTACGATCCGATCGTGGAGACGAGTACCTCAGCGATGAGTTTTTGAACTACTTGTCTGATAAATGGATTGCATCCCAACTAGCGCGCACGGAACCCCTCAACAAAAAAAGGGTTGCAGAGCGAAGAAAACAGAACTCTTTTGAAATGGTTAGATCTATGATGAGTTATCGGATTTTCCCAAGTCGTTCTAGGGTCATGCCTTAGAAACAAAATTGACCTACATTCTCAACTTGGTGCCATCTAAATCGGTTCCCAAAACTCCCAAAGAATTGTGGACCCAAGCGCAAGCCCGATTTTGAGACACATGAAGATTTGGGGGTGTCCGACCTCGTGTTGGACAAGGAAGGGGAAAAATCGGATCCTCGATCGTAATTAAGGTTGTTTGTAGGATACCCCGAGGAACAAAAAGGGTGTATGTTCTATGGTCCCGAAGATCAAAAGGTGGTAATAAGCACCCACTTTAGATTTTTGGAAGAAGACTATATGAACAAAAGAAGACCCGTGAGATTACCTTAAATGAACTAAAAAGGGCTAACCTCGATTACTAACTGTGTAAAGATGACATACCAAACGACACACTTACACAACCGAACCTCGTCAGTAGTAGGAGGGTTGTGAGACGACCGAGAGATTCATGGGGATAGGAGAGTCCTCGGACTTGATTCCCGGACAAGATGAATCAGACCCATGGACATATGACGAGGCAATCCAAGACAAGGATGCAGGTTCTTGGCAAACAACAATGAAAGTCGAAATGAGTTCTATGGATCATAATAGAGTGTGGGAGCTAGTCGAACCACTTAATGGGGTCAAACCCATTGGTTGCAAGTGGGTATACAAGAGAAAAAGAGGACCGGACGGGAAGGTGGAAACCTTCAAGGCAAGGCTTGTGGCGAAAGGTTATACTCAGAAAGAAGGGATCGACTATGAGGAAACTTTTTTCGCCCAGAAGCAATGCTCAAGTCCATCCGAATTCTCTTTGTCGATTCTTTTTGCATCTCGACTTTGAAATCTGGCAAATGGATGTCAAGACAGCTTTCCTTAACCGAAGTTTTGATGAAGAAATCTATATGCAACAACCCCAAGGTTTCTTTGAAAAAGGCCAAGAACACCTAGTTTGTAAGCTCATGAAGTCCATTTACGGACTCAAACAGGCATCCAGAGCTTGGAACCAATGTTTTGATCATGTTATAAAGTCTTATGGGTTTGATCAAAATGAGTTCGAAAGTTGTGTGTACAAAAAGCGTGTCGGAACTGCATTAGTATTCTTAGTATTATACGTAGACGACATTCTGATCATCGGGAATGATGTAAAGGTGTTATCAGACGTAAGGGCATGGCTTTCAAAACAGTTTGATATGAAGGACTTAGGGGAAGCCGCGCACATCCTTGGGATCAAGATCACTCGAGATCGTAAGAAAATGATGATAGGCTTATCGCAAGCTTCATACATAGACACTGTCTTGAAACGATTCAGCATGCAGGATTCCAAGAAAGGCTTCGTACCTTTCAGACATGGAATCCATCTATCCAAGGAAATGTGCCCTAAGACACAAAAGGAGATAGATGACATGAAAGAATTCCATATGCTTCGGCTGTCGGAAGCCTTATGTATGCAATGATGTGTACGAGACCAGATATCTACTTTGCCGTTGACATGGTGGTAAGATATCAAAGTAACCCGGGGAAAGAACATTGGACGACAGTTAAAAATATTATGAAGTATCTGAAAAGAACTCAAGATAGAATGTTAATTTATCAGTCAGATAGTCTAATCCCCATCGACTACACGGACTCGGATTTTCAATCAGACTTAGATTCCAAAAAATCTACCTCCGGTAGTGTGTTTTGCATGGGGGGAGGAGCCATGACATGGAGAAGCGTTAAGCAGAAATGCATCGCAGATTCTATCATGGAAGCCGAATATGTAGCTGCTTACGAGGCAGCGAAAGAAGCGGTTTGGCTCAAGAACTTCCTAGTGGACTTGGACGTAGTTCCGAATTTGCCCAGCACAATCACTGTTTATTGTGACAATGCCGGAGCAGTTGCAAATTCAAGGGAACCAAGAGCCCACAAGGCCAGCAAACACATTGAAAGGAAATATCATCTTATACGAGAAATCGTTAAGAGAGGAGATATAGAGGTGGCAAAGATAGCGTCAGAAGACAACCTAACAGATCCATTCACAAAGGGTCTGCCTCAGAATACATTCGAGAGACATGTGGAAGGAATGAGTGTCAAGACCGTTGCCAATCTGCTTTGAGTATAAGTAGGAGAAATTATTAGGTTCGTGTAGATGACATTAGATGTCACGTATTAGGAACTACACGAGACATGTTGTAGTATACTTAAAAGCAGACTTTGAGTATAAGTGGGAGATTGTTGGGATTATACTGGAAAGTATGCTTTTACTTTGTATAATCAAAACTGAATTTCGGACTTATTTACTTAAATAAATTGTTTATCACTGATGCTTTAAATATCATCGAATGTTACATATACTTACTGCATAACTGTTCAATAAATAATACGTGTTACATTGTAGTTAATTTAGTGATATCAGATCACAGAAGATTAAATTAACAGTCCCTTATAACTGAAAAAGGTGTTTAAAAATAAAATAAATTTGTTGCTCATTTTTTCCTCATATTTTTCGAAAATTATGGATAAAAGGGGAGAAAGATTTTCTTTGAATTTTGTTATGGAATGAAGATGTGTATTCTTGGAATACAAGATTATCTCATTAAATTCAAGAAATCTCCCACTTGGTTATTCATATAGTAAATTTCGAAAATTTTGAAATATAAAGGGCAAGAAAGATTTTCTTGAAAAGATATTATGGAAGATATGTATTTATTGGAATACAAGTATATCTCATAAATTCAAGAAGATCCAAATCTTGGAATCTTGGTCCTTAAATTTCAAAAATTCCATAACAAGATGAGGTGGGATTTTTTGTGGAATATTTTAATTATGGAGAAAAGAATATATGAGATATATTCAAGATTTCTTGGAGATCAAGAAAATATTTTTCCACATTGTTTTCCCCAAAATTTCGACCACTACCCCATCTATAAATAGGGGATGATTCTTTCATTCCCAAGTACAATTCCATGTGCTGGAAAAATTAGTAAATCCACAAAGGTGGTGCAACAATTTTTTATTTTCCCTTTTGTTAATTGTTCGCGAGCATCCTTCCACCGGATTAACGAGCAAGGACTAGGGAATACTTGGGAAGGCTTTTCGGTGTGTTTAATCGACGAGACCTTTGCCACTCCAAGAGGTTAGTTCACGTAAACCCGTAGCAATTCCGCATGCGTAGGATTTATGTGAACTGTTTATATGCATGATTTGTTGTTAAATTATTGTTTGAATTAATATAGGATTAATTCATGCTAGTAATAATTGTTAGAATTAAATTTGTATTTAAATATTCATCCCGAATAGATCCGTGCAATTAATTCCCCAACAAGGTTGAAGTGTAAGGCTCGGATTGGCTTGTCTTGACCAAGAGATTACACTAGTGCATGACTGATGCACTGAATAGGACCTACAGGAGGACAAATTCTTCAGAACTGAACAAGGAAGAATTAGACCTCAGTGGTTCGTTATTTCTTAATCTTCGTTCCTTAAATAGGATCACGTGTGGTTGGTAACTATTGCTTTGACTTATCATGGGTAGAGAATCAACGAGATTCAATACTTTTTATCTTGGACAATATTATTGGTCACATGTGATTGCTAAGATTTAATACGGAGAATTGTGTGCAAGTATGCTTGTTCGATTTGCCCCCTTGGGAGGTTCATAATCTTTATCATACCAAATCTTGCAAGTGGAACTAGTTTCCGGTATGGATAATAATGTTGAACCATTCCTTAACCAAGGACAAAAGATATTAATTAATGGAAAGCTATTTCAGTGGCTTGAATTAATTAATGGGCTAGATAATCTTAAACACGGGGAAATAATAATCGGAGCCATATTGACTGTAATATGGGTTAAGATGGATAGTGCAATATTAATTATGTAGTGGGATTAATTAATATTTATGGGCTTGAATAATATTGTGGCTCAATATTGATAATTCAAGATCCATTGGAAGGTCCAATTTTAATTCTCCTAAAGGCCTCCTAAGTAGCCCAACATATAGTCCAATAACTGAAAAAAGGTGTTTAAAATAAAATAAATATTGTTGCTTATTTTTCCTCATAATTTTTGAAATTTATGGATAAAAGGGGAGAAAGATTTTCTTTGAATTTTGTTATGGAATGAAGATATGTATTCTTGGAATACAAGATTATCTCATTAAATTCAAGAAATCTCCCACTTGGTTATCCATGAAGCAATTTTTTTTAAATATTGAAATATAAAGGGCAAGAAAGATTTTCTTGATTTTCTTGAAAAGATATTATGAAAGATATGTATTTCTTGAAATACAAGAATATCTCATAAATTCAAGAAGATCCAAATCTTGGATTCTTGCCTAATATTTCGAAAATTCCATAACAAAGATAAGGTGGGATTTTTTGTGGAATATTATAATTATGGGAAAAAAAATATATAGAGATATATTCAAGATTTCTTGGAGATCAAAAAAATTTTTCCAACATTGTTTTTTCCTAAAATTTCGACCACCACCCTATCTATAAATAAGGGATGATTCTTTCATTCCCAAGTACAATTCCATGTGCTGGAAAAATTAGTAAATCCAAAAAGGTGGTGCAACAAAGTTTATTTTTCCTTTTGTTAATTGTTCGCAAGCGTCCTACCACCGGATAGTCGAGCAAGGATTAAGGAATACTTGAGAAGTTCTTTGGTGTGTCTAATCAACAAGACCATTCTTGAGTCCCCAAGAGGTATGTTCACGTAAACTCGTAGAATTTCCGCGTCGTAGGATTTCGTGAATTGTTTATATGCATGATTTGTTGTTGGATTATTATTTGAATTAATATAGGATTAATTCATGCTAGTAATAATTATAAGAATTAAATTTGTATTTAAATATTCATCCCGAATAGATCCGTGTAATTTATTCCCCAACAACTGGTATTAGAGCCACGGTTTCGGGCTCTGAATTTTAAATTGTAATTTAATTCGTTGTCATTAAATTTGAAATTGGATAGTAGAATTGCTAGATCTTTTTTGCAGGTATCCAATTGTCATGGAATTTAATGTGTTTATTTATGCATGCATATAAATTGTGGTTTTTAATTCGATTAGCTTCGAATTCGTTTTTTGCCTAAAGAAAAATCCACGAGTAGATTAGGATTTGTTTGATTTGATCAATGTAATAGACTAGTATATTTTTTTCGTGACGAAATCTTATTGCCAAAGGTGGTTAGTTGTTTCGAGATCATACATAAATAAAATTGGGAAAACTCTTGCTTTAAAGTATCATGGGTGGCGAAAATCAGATTTTTATTTTTTTAACTTCGCAAGATGGGAAGGGAAATACAGTTTTGTGATGAATCTTTATAAGGCATGTTGCTGAATGGGATCCTACCAGAAGCATTGGAGGATGATATCTTCTATTTTGAAAATCTTGATTAAAGACCAAACCTTCGTTTTTCGACCAGATCTTTGGATTAAGGGATTTGAAAACCTTAACAACCCTCGCAGATCTTTAAATAATTTGTATTTGAATAGCCATATTATTTCTAATCGGCTTTTAAAAGGAAAATAATCTCGGTGTAAGTAAGGTATTAAGGATTATCTTGAAAAAACCCATAAGTACTTTGTATAATCAAATTTTTTAGAACATTCTTGAAATAAATTGTTTATCGAACCTTTTAAATTTGTGATTGAATGATATATATTTCTTGCAAAAGCTTAATTAAAATAAAATTCTGTTTAATTAATTTAGTGATCTCATCACAAAGATTTTGAAATAATGTCCGATGCAATATCGCATTCCTTTGACTTTTGTCTTATGAAATGAACAACCATCATATGTTGATAGATATAATTATTTGAGTTTTACTCTTAACAAAAGATAGATATTTAGATTCATCTTTTCAATAGGATTTCCTCTTTTTAGGATAAATTCTTGAGCCCTTGATAAATTTATACCTCGGTGGGGAAACGTTTCTTAAAATACCGTATCAATTAAATAGGATCAATCTGGGATTGGTAACTATTTTTTAACTTATCATGGATCCGAATCGAAACGATTTTCAATTTTATCTTGAAACGATATTATTGGTCATATCTAAGATTGCTTAAGATTTATCTGATCGAAAGAAATCCATTCAAGAAATTGCCCACTTGGTTATTAAAGTTTATCAATTCCAATCTTTTAATTGGATTTTTCGATATGGATAATAATGTTGAGCGAATCCCGACCCAAGGAATATTAATTCAAAAAATGTTAATTCGTTTGACACTTTTTTTTCGCAAGAGGAATTTATGGGTCTTTATTTTTTTAATTGATGATCTCTCAATTAACCAATTTTAACGGCCGATCTTTGTGAAAAATTAATGGTCTTTTCATATCAAATATGTTTAATGCTGATGGATGGTGGCGTTTGTGCCAAAATTAGCAAGACGGATCGCCGATAAATTTTATTTAAAATAACATTTCGGACGGATCTTGGCGTGCATCCCGCTGGGATTATGATGAAAAGTATTCTTTTTACTTTGTATAATCGAAATTCTTGGAATACAAGAATTTTTTCAGACTTATTTATTGAAATAAATTGTTTATCGATGCTTTAAATATGATTGAATGTTATATATATTTCTTTTGCATAATTTTTTTCAATAAATTAAATGAGGTTACACTTATAGTTAATTTAGTGATACCGGATCACGAGAAGATTAAATTAAATCCACATAAGTGGTCTTCCCTTTTTGTAACTAAAAAAGTCGCCATTCACGACCTAGATGGAAATGAACAACCATCGCGAAAGGTTGAGGTGTAAGGCTCGATTGGTTTGTCTTGACCAAGAGATTACCTTTCAAATCCCCAATGAAAATGCATGATGATCGACCTTGATTGAATAGGACCTCTTACAGGAGGATAAATTCTTGAAACCCAACAAGGAAGAATTAGACCTCGATGTTCGTTGTTTCTTAACCTTCGTCCCTTAAATAGGATCACGTGGGATTGGTAACTATTGCTTTAACTTATCATGGGTAGCGAATCGGAGAGATTCAATACTTTTTATCTTGGGCAATATTATTGGTCACATGTGATTGCTAAGATTTAATCTTGTTAAGAATCGTGTAAGCTTCTTTAAACGCTTTTGGGCGATTTGCCCCCTTGGGAGGTTCATAAGTTTTATCATACCAAATCTTGCAAGTGGAATTAGTTTCCGGTATGGATAATAATGTTGAACCGTTCCTCGACCAGACAAAAGATATTAATTAACGGAAAGCTATTTCAAAGGCTTGAATTAATTAATGGGCTAGATAATCTTAAACATGCGAAAATAATGACCGAGCCATATTGACCGTAATATGGGTTAAAATGGATGGTGCAATATTAATTATGTAGTGGGATTAATTAATATTTATCGGCTTCCTCATCAATTATATTGTGGCTCAATATTAGATATTCAAGATTCATTAGAAGGTCCAATCTTAATTCTCCTCAAGGCCCCCTCAAGTAGTAGCCCAACATATAGTCCAATAACCTTGAAAAGGTGATTAAAATAAAATAAATATTGTTGCCTATATTTCCTCTAAATTTTTGAAAATTATGGATAAAAGAGGGAGAAAGATTTTCTTTGAATTTTGTTATGGAATGAAGATATGTATTCTTGGAATACAAGATTATCTCATTAAATTCAAGAAATCTCCCACTTGGTTATTCATAGTGATATTTCGAAATTTTTGAAAATAGAGGGCAAGAAAGATTTTCTTGATTTTCTTGAAAAGATATTATGGAAGATATGTATTTCTTGAAATACAAGAATATCTCATAAATTCAAGAAGATCCAAATCTTGGATTCTTGCACACTATATTTTTCGAAAATAAATGCCATATTATAGAGGAGGTGGAATTTTGTGGAATATTTTAATTATGGGAAAAAGAATATATGAGATATATTCAAGATTTCTTGGTGATCAAGAAAAGTCTTTTCCCACATTGAAATATCACAAAAATTTCGACCACCCTCCCTCTTATAAATAGGGGATGATTAGTTCATTCCCAAGTACAATTCCATGTGCTGGAAATATTAGCAAATCCACATAAGTGGTGCAACAAAGTTTATTTTTTCCTTTTGTTAATTGTTCATTGTTAGTATCCTTCCAATCGGATTGTCGAGCAAGGGCTAAGGAATACTTGGGAAGTCCTTTTGGTTAGTCCGTCCAACCGAAGTCACCGCCATCCCGGAGAATGCGTCACGTAAAACCCGTAGATTCCGCGTCGTGGGTTTTACGTGGCTTTTTATATGCATGACATGTTGTTGCAATTATTATTTGAATTAATATAGGATTAATTCATGCTAGTAATAATTAAAGAATTAAATTTGTATTTAAATATTCACCCCTTAGATCTCAGGATACTTTATCAACTCATTCCCCAACACATCCCTTTGCCAAGCTACTTGGTGTGGCGTTTGAGACGGAGTTCTTTTCGAGACGATCGAGTGGGAGAAATTCAAGATCGACATTTCTTCAAAATCAAGTCAAGAAAAATCAAACCATGACAATTGGATAATTTGTGCCCAATATGTTTATTTTTTTCTTTTGCTTGATTTATTATTGTGTTATCTTATGCTTTATTTAATTTGTTTAAATGTGTTTGCATGAGAGTTGCCCAATGAAAAATCCCACCTTCAAACTTACTAAGTATGTTTAAATAATTAATTGACAATTTTATTCCGGAAAATAAAATTGAATTAATTTTGACCTCCATAATTTATTTATTTGTGAATTCTTTTGGAGAAATTCCCCACGGGACTTCATTCAAAAAAGTTAGCTTTCACATGAATGAATTCCAAATGGATGATTGTGGATTATTACTAGTGGCGACTATGACCCTCCCCACGAGGCTCGTTCAAAGTGAAATAATAATCCTGCATTTAATCATGGTTATTACTTAGGTATAAAATTGATATGCATATTTCCCGCCCCTCATAGCAATTTTATATTGGTCAAGTGGGAGCCAACTATTAATCTGGATATTGAAGGTTTGTAACTGTTCTTGTTTGTAACCTGCTTGAATGTGTTTAAAGCTTATTTAAACTGTTTTGAGATGTTGGCTGATGCATGTTCATATTTTTTTGAGATTTTAATATGATGCATGTGATCGAATCTTGTGATATATTTGTGCTTATGCATATTATTGTTTATTTCAGTTCATCATGTCGCAACCTTTTAATCCACTGTTATATACACTTAAAGAACACCAATTAACTGGTGACAACTATAATGTTTGGAAACGAAATATGAGTTTTGTCCTATCTGCACAAGAACATCATTGGGTTCTTGATGTACCCAAGCCACATAAGCCTACTGATGAATCATCCAATGCGGAAAGACACTCCCATGAAACGTGTAATCTTGACTTCACTGTCTGATGATTTGAGACACATTCATGAAGGTGTTGAGTCTGCTGCAGAAATTATGCAAAGTCTTGAAGAAATGTTTTTAACAAAAGACCAAATGATCAATCAGTTTAAAAATGACGACGTGGCCAGGCTAAAGATGGTGAGGAACACCCGTGAGGGAGCATGTTCTCAGAATTAAACACCATTTTGAAAAACTGGCTTATCTCGGTATTAAGTATTGTGATGAGGCCAAAATCGAATTTCTTTTGCTAACTCTTCCAAGATGCTTCGATGGGTTTTACTGTAGTTTTGTGATGAGTGATCACATGTTTACTATGGACATCCTACAAGAAGCATTGGAGAAAATAGAGAAGCATTTAGGAAAGAAAGACGAAGCATTGGTGACCAAAAGTCTTTTCTCGAGATCTAGGCCAGGGGAAGACAAGTCTCAAGAAAAGGAAAGTGGTCAGAACCAAAGCAAACTCATCACTAAGAAAAGTGAGAAAAAACATTTAATTTTTTTTGGGTGTCAAGAAAGGACCAAAAAGAAAAATGTTTTTTAATTGCGGTGAGAAAGAACATTGGAGGTTAGCCTTTCTCCAAACCCAAAAAGGAATGGAAAGAAAGGTAATTCTCACGCACTAGTTGTTGAAACTTGTTTAGCGGAAAGATCTATGCCTCCCATTTATGGGTGGTGGATCACGGATCCATCGATCATGTTTGTTTCACTTTCCAGTCATCGGTTCAAGCGGACCCGACAACTTAGTGGGAGTGAGATCCTCATCACACCGGGTGATGCTTCTTCTTCTCAGAGTGGCGGTGAAGCGATGGGAGATTTTCTGCACCTTTGTCTTTTGAAGACGAGTTTTAATTTTTAAGAGATGTTCTTTTACGTTCTAAATTTTAGAAAGAATTTAATTTCAGGTTTCTAAACTTTTTCTTGATGGATATTCGGTTACTTTTAATAAAGTTGTTACCATTTCTCTTTTTGATAAATTTATCTCATCATGAAACGTTGTCGAATAATCTCTATATACAATTAATCGTGCACACCACTCACTTAAATGCATCCTATAACACATCAATTTGCTTCTCGAGAAAGAAAACGTTCATCGAATTGAACGAGACACTTCTATGGCATCTAAGATTGTGACATATAAATCCAAAGAGGATCCAAAGGTTGGTGAAAGACGGTTCACCGGAGTTTCTCCAAGTTGAACCAATTCCAACCTCTTTGCGAATCATGTTTGGAGGGTAAAATGACCAAGAGGGCATTTGGAGCCAAGGGGAATAGAGCCAAAGAAGTGTTAGAAATCGTTCACACTTTAGATGTATGTGGTCCAATGTCAACCAAAAGCAAGAGGAGGTTATGAGTATTTAAATCACTTTTATTGATGACTACTCACAAGGTACGATTACATTTTCCTTATGAAGCATAAATCTGAGACCTTTGAGAAATTCAAAGAATTTAAGGCTCAAGCAAGAGAAATCATAGGGAAAAACGATCAAGTCTCTACGATCCGATCGTGGAGGTTAATTTATTACCTCAAACCATGAGTTTTTGAACTACTTGTTCGATGAAGGGATTTCTCTTCCCATTTCGACTTTAATCGCACCTTAACCCCTCAACAAAATCCCGGGGTTGCAGAGCGAAGAAAAATCAAAACTCTTTTTTTTATCCTCGGGTTTTTTAAAGGAAATGGTTAGATCTATGATGAGTTATGCGGATCTTCCCAAGTCGCTTTTCAATTCCAGGTCATGCCTTGAAACAAAGCAGCCTACATTCTTTACGAACTTGGTGCCATCCAAATCGGTTCCCAAAACTCCCAAAGAATTGTGGACCGGCGCAAGCCTTTTTTTCTTAGACACATGGGGATTTGGGGGTGTCCTACGTGTTGGACAAGGAAGCCGATTTATCGGATCCTCGATCGTTAATTAAGGTTGTTTGTGAGATACCCGAGGAACAAAAGGGTGTATGTTCTATGGTCCCAAGATCAAAAGGTGGTAATAAGCACCCACTTTAGATTTTTGGAAGAAAGACTATATAACGAAAAGAAGACCCTAATGTATGAGATTACCTTAAATGAGCTAAGGGGCTAACCTCAATGCCAATCAAAAATAAGATGACATACCAAACGATACACTTACACAACCGGAACCTCGTCAGAGTGGGAGGGTTGTGAAACAAACTTTTTCAACTTCAGAGATTCATGGGAATAGGAGAGTCCTCGACTTGATTCCCATGACAAGACGAATCGCACCCCATGGACATATGACGAGGCAATCCAAGACAAGGATGCAAATTCTTGGCAAACAAAGAATGAAAGCCTTAAATGGGTTCTATGAATCATAACAGAGTGTGGGGAGCTAGTCGAACCACTTAATGGGGTCAAACCCATTGGTTGGAAGTGGGTGTATAAGAGAAAAAGGACTTGATTTACTTTAAGGTGGAAACCTTCAAGGCAAGACTTCGACTCATGATGAAAGGTTATACTTTCGAAAAGAAGGGATCTATTATGAGGAAACTTTTTTCGCCTGCGAGCCATGCTCAAGTCCATCCGAATTCTCTTATCGATTGCTGTGCATCTCGACTTTGAAATCTGGCAAATGGATGTCAAGACAGTTTTCCTTAACGGAAGTCTTGATGAAGAGATCTATATGCAACAACCCCAAGGCTTCATTGAAAAAGGCCAAGAACACCTAGTTTGTAAGCTCATGAAGTCCATTTACGGACTCAAACAGGCATCCAGAGCTTGGAACCAATGTTTTGATCATGTAATAAAGTCTTATGGGTTTGATCAAAATGAGTTCAAAAGTTGTGTGTACAAAAAAGCGGTTTTCGGAATCGCATTGGTATTCTTAAGACTATCGTGAGATTTACATTCGATCATCGGAACGATGTTAAGGTATTATCGGGATCTTAGGACATGGCTTTCAAAAACAGTTTGATATGAAGGACTTAGGGAAGCCGCACACATCCTTGGGATCAAGATCACTCGAGATCGCAAGAAAAGGATGATAGGCTTGTCGAAGCTTCATACATAGACAATCGCCTCTTGAAACGATTCATCATGCAGATTCCAAGAAAGGCTTCGTACCTTTCGGACATGGAATCCATCTATCCAAAAAATGTGCCCTAAGACCTTGAAATGAGATAGATGACATGAGAGCATTTCCTTATGCTTGGTAAACCCATTGGTTGGAAGTGGAAGCCTTATGTATGCAATGTTTTAGTATTTATGAAACGAGACCGGGATATCCGCTTTGCCGTTGGCCGATGGCATGGTGGCAAGATATCAAAGTAACCCGGGAAAGAACATTGAATGACCATTAAAAACATTCTAAAGTATCCGAAAAGAACTTCGGGATAGAATGTTAATTTATCGGTCGATATAGTCTAATCCCCATCGGCTTTCAAACACGGACTCGGATTTCCAATCGACATAGACTCCATAAAATCTACCTTCGGTAGTGTGTTTTTGCATGGGGGGAGCCGCGTGACATGGAGAAGCGTCAAGCGAAATCGTCGCAGATTCTACCATGGAAGCGAATATGTAGTCATTTGTGAGGCAAAAAAAAAGCGGTTTGGCTCAAGAACTTCCTAGTGGACTTGAATGTAGTTCGAATTTGCCCAAAAAGAAGAATCAATTTATTTATTGTGACAATGCCGAGCAATTTGCAAATTTAAGGAACCAAGAGCCCACAAAGCCGACAAACACATTGAAAGGAAATATCATCTTATACGAGATATCGTTAAGAGAGGAGATATAGATGTGGCAAAGATAGAGTCGGAAGACAACCCAGCGATCCATTCACAAAGGGTCCGCCTCAATACATTCGAGAGACATGTGGAAGGAATGGGTGTCAAGACCGTTGCCAATCTGCTTTGAGTATAAGTGGGAGAAATTATTAGGTTCGTGTAGGTGACATTAGATGTCACGTATTAGGAACTACACGAGACATGTTGTAGTATACTTAAAAGCAGACTTTGAGTATAAGTGGGAGATTGTTGGGATTATAATTTGAAAAGTATGCTTTTACTTTGTATAATTAAAACCTAATTTCTGGACTTATTTATTGAAATAAATTATTTATCATCGATGCTTTAAATATCATCGAATGTTACATATATTTACTTTATAACTGTTCAATAAATAATCGTGTTACATTGTAGTTAATTTAGTGATACCGATCACGAAGATTAAATTAATGATCCCTTGTAACTAAAAAGTACACCATTCACGACCTAGATGGAAATGAACAATCCATCGTGAAAGGTTGAAGTGTAAGGCTCGGATTGGCTTGTCTTGACCAAGAGATTACACTAGTGCATGACTGATGCACTGAATAGGACCTACAAGAGGACAAATTCTTCAGACCTGAACAAGGAAGAATTAGACCTCAATGGTTCGTTATTTCTTAATCTTCGTTCCTTAAATAGGATCACGTGTGGTTGGTAACTATTGCTTTGACTTATCATGGGTAGAGAATCAACGAGATTCAATACTTTTTATCTTGGGCAATATTATTGGTCGCATGTGATTGCTAAGATTTAATACGGAGAATCGTGTGCAAGTACGCTTGTTCGATTTGCCCCCTTGGGAGGTTCATAATCTTTATCATACCAAATCTTGCAAGTGGAACTAGTTTCCGGTATGGATAATAATGTTGAACCGTTCCTTAAACAAGGACAAAAGATATTAATTAATGGAAAGCTATTTCAGTGGCTTGAATTAATTAATGGGCTAGATAATCTTAAACACGGGAAATAATAACTGGGAGCCATATTGACTGTAATATGGGTTAAGATGGATAGTGCAATATTAATTGTGTAGTGAGATTAATTAATATTTATGGGCTTGAATAATATTGTGGCTCAATATTGATAATTCAAGATCCATTGGAAGATCCAATCTTAATTCTCCTAAAGGCCCCCTAAGTAGCCCAACATATAGTCCAATAAATGAAAAAGGTGTTTAAAATAAAATAAATATTGTTGCTTATTTTTCCTCATAATTTTCGAAATTTATGGATAAAAGGGGAGAAAGATTTTCTTTGAATTTTGTTATGGAATGAAGATATGTATTCTTGGAATATAAGATTATCTCATTAAATTCAAGAAATCTCCCACTTGGTTATCCATGAAGTAATTTTCAAAAATATTGAAATATAAAGGGCAAGAAAGATTTTCTTGATTTTCTTGAAAATATATTATGAAAGATATGTATTTCTTGAAATACAAGAATATCTCATAAATTCAAGAAGATCCAAATCTTGGATTCTTGCCTAATATTTCAAAAATTCCATAACAAAGATAAGGTGGGATATTTTGTGGAATATTATAATTATGGGAAAAAGAATATAGGAGATATATTCAAGATTTCTTGGAGATCAAGAAAAGATTTTCCCACATTGTTTTTTCCCTAAAATTTCGACCACCACCCTATCTATAAATAGGGGATGATTCTTTCATTCCCAAGTACAATTCCATGTGCTGAAAAAATTAGTAAATCCACAAAGGTGGTGCAACAAAGTTTATTTTTCCTTTTGTTAATTGTTAGCAAGCGTCCTACCACCGGATAGTCGAGCAAGGATTAAGGGAATACTTGGGAAGTTCTTTTGGTGTGTCTAATCAACAAGACCATTGCCATCCCAAGAGGTATGTTCACGTAAACTCGTAGAATTTTCGCATGCGTAGGATTTACGTGAATTATTTATATGCATGATTTGTTGTTGGATTATTATTTGAATTAATATAGGATTAATTCATGCTAGTAATAATTATAAGAATTAAATTTATATTTAAATATTCATCCCGAATAGATCCGTGTAATTTATTCCCCAACAAAAACTACATTGAAGGTCAAAGGTAATGTGGGAAAGAAGGTACTCAACATACTCATTGACAGTGGGAGTACCAGCAGTTTCATAGATATTAACACTGCTAATGAGCTCAATTGGGTGATGGAGGAAGCTACACCATGGATAATTACAGTGGCAGATGGTGGGAAAACCACCAGCAGATTCAAATGCTCCCAATTCAAGTGGCAAATGAAGGGATAAATATTCTATACTGACCTCAGGGTGTTGAAATTGGGGGGTTGTGACATCATATTAGGGGCAGATTGGATGTGGGAACACAATCCAATCACATTCAACCTCAAACAGAACAAAATCAGCATATGGAAGGCAGATAAAGAGATGACTCTTGAAGGAGACACTAGTGCACAAGAGCTAAAAGTCATCACTGCCAGAAACTTGGATAACTACTTACACAAAACTGGCCATGGAGTGTTAGTACAGTTATTCAGTACTAATGTATAGATACAAATGGAGGAGGGAGTTGATGAGCTGATTACTCAAGTACTGACAAAGTTTGAAGGTGTATTTGCTGAACCTAAAGGACTGCCTCCAAAAAGGGATGTTGAGCATGAAATCAAGCTCAAACCAGACACTCAGCCTATATTCCAGAGGGCCTATAGATATTCTAATGCCCTCAAGGATGAGATAGAAAAAATGATCAAAGAAATGCTTGTTCAGAATCTCATTCAGGTTAGTTCTAACCCTTTTGCTAGTCCTACCATACTAGTGAAGAAAAAAGATCAAACATGGAGGTTTTGTGTGGATTATAGGAAGCTTAATGATCAAACTATTAAGAATAAATATCCCATGCCTGTTATTGAGGATCTATTATCTGAGTTACATGGTGCTAAGATTTTCTCTAAGATCGATCTCAGACAGGGGTATTTCCAAATATTGCTGAAGGAGAGTGATAGGCATAAATCAACCTTTATCACACATTGTGGGTTATATGAGTTTAAGGTCATGCCATTTGGTCTAACAAATGCACCAGCAACCTTTCAGAATATGATGAATGGGGTGTTTTCTGAGCTGATCAGGAAATATGTGCTAGTATTTTTTGATGACATTCTAATATACAGCCCCACTGTTGAAACTCATGCTGAGCATTTGAAAGAGGTGTTGAGTTTGCTGAAAACTCACCAATTATTTGCAAAAAGAAGTAAGTGTGCCTTTGGAGTTAGGCAAGTAGAGTATTTGGGACACATAATCTCAGGAGAAGGGGTACAAACCGATCCCAATAAGGTGAAGAGTATGGTGGAATGACCTATTCCAAAGAATCTTAAAGCTTTGAGAGGATTCCTGGGTCTTACAGGGTACTATAGGAGGTTCATCAAAGGCTATGGAATCATCACCAGACCCTTGACACAACTTTTGAAGAAGGATAGCTTCAAGTGGGACACTGAAGCAGAAGAAGCATTCAAAAGATTGAAACAACTAATGACAGAAGCACCAGTGCTTGTCATGCCAGATTTCAGTCAACCTTTTGTCTTGGAAACAGATGCGTGTGGAAATGGGATTGGTGCAGTACTCATGCAGAAGGGGCAACCTATTGCCTACTTCAGTCAAGGCTTGTCTCCCAGGAATCAAGCATTGTCCACATATGAAAAGGAACTACTAGCAATTATGACAACAGTGACTAAGTGGAGTCATTACTTGAATGGAAGTAAGTTCATTATTATAACAGATCATGCAAGTCTCAAGCATCTTAAGGAGCAAAGGTTAAGCAGCATATTGCAACATAAATGGTTGATTAAGCTCATGGGACATAATTATACCATTGAGTACAAAAAGGGAGTAGAAAATAAAGCAGCAGATGCTCTGTCCAGGCAATTTGAACAAGATGAAACTACCCTCATGGCAACTCAACAGAGTACAGTAAAGGTAGAGTCTCATTGGATTGAAGAAATCAAGGCAAGTTATGATGGGGATGCCAAAATTCAGCAACTAATGGCTCAAACTATTCTCAAACCAGGTATGGATCCTGACTATACTCTAATTGATGGGATTCTTAAATATAGGCAGAGGATTATGGTGGGAAGCATGAAAGGCATCAAAGAGAGAATCATGGAAGTGATACATACTTCAGCTATAGGGGGTCACTCTGGGATACAAGCAAGTTACCAGAAGGCCAAGAGTATATTCTATTGGACTGGTATGAAGAAGGATTTTAGAGACTTTGTACTTGCTTGTGATGTGTGCAAACAATGTAAATTGGAGAGTGTAGCCTATCCAGGGCTTCTACAACCCTTGGACGTTCCTGGAAGGCCATGGAGTCAAATTACCATGGACTTCATTGAGGCATTGCCAAATGCAGAAGGCAAGAGTGTAATCTGGGTGATAGTGGACAGGATTACTAAATTCAGTCATTTCATTGCCCTCAAACACCCATATACAACAGAAGGATTAGCTAAAATCTTCCTGAATCAGATTTACAAATTGCATGGGTTTCCAGAAATAATAATAAGTGACAGAGATGTGGTTTTTCAAAGTGCATTTTGGAAATCCCTCTTCAAATTGGCTGAGTTCAATTGAATATGAGTACATCTCATCATCCACAGACGGATGGGCAAAGTGAGAGAGTCAATAAGTGCCTAGAAACTTATTTGAGGTGTATGTCTTACCTAAGGAGGCCTAATAAATGGGTTAAATGGTTAGCTCTAGCAGAATGGTGGTACAACACCAACTACCACCAATCCATAAAAATGACTCCTTTCGAAGCTCTGTACGGCTACAAACCCGCACAACTGGGGTTGGGACCTTATTTAGAAGGGAACTCAGGGGAAGCTAGAGATTTACTCATGGAAAGGCAAAGGATGATACAGATATTAAAGGAAAATTTACAGTCCGCGATGAATCGAATGAAGCTCTATGCGGACAAACATAGAACGGAAAGGACATTTGAAGTGGGGGATTCAGTTTTTGTTCGAATGCAGCCATTCCAGAATGCTCCAGATCAACTCAGGAAGCAAACCAAATTATCAGTGAAATATTTTGGCCCTTACCCAATTACAGAGAAAATAGGTGAAGTGGCTTACAGGTTAAAATTCCCTACCGGGTGCCGACTACACCCGGTATTTCATGTTTCCCAATTAAAGAAGCAAATCAAGAACAAATACACACCTCAAGCACAATTACCAGAGATAAACGAAGAGGAAATAACCATCGTCGTACCTGTGGCAATCTTGAGCCGTTGAATAGTGAAGAAGCGTAATAGAACGGTTAGCCAGGTGCTAGTCCAGTGGAGTAACGGTTCGCCGGAAACGGCTACTTGGGAGGAGGCTAACGTGGTAAAAATCCATTTTCCGGATTTTGAGACTTGAGGACAAGTCAAATGTGGGAGGGGGCATTGTCGTGTTTGCTGAAACCACGACTTTGCCAATTTAACTAATAAATAAATGGAACTGGGCTGCGAATGTTTTTACTCTTTGGGTTGAAACTAGTTAATGGGCTGCATAGTGGGAACGACCCACTTAAATAATTGAACTGATCTGGTCCCTTAAATTCTCTTGAGCAATAGAACGGTGGAGGGTGAAAAGTACTGTCACTAACGGTTTCGGGAAGGCGAGAGTATATCATGGCAGTCGTCGAGTTGTGAGGTATCCCTCTTATACCTTCGTCTTCAAGTTATGTATATTAATCTCGTATTAAATTGCTCCATTGATTCCGCAGAAATGAAGAATTCACCCCCTGTTTTGCAATCCATTCCTGAGTGTATTCCTGAGAGAAAGCCATCGTGATCGACGATGGTAACTATTAATTACTCTGCCGGCGATTTCTCATGCTGAGTTATTGGTTGATTATGTTGATTTGAGATCCTACCTGTTAGCTTACTTATTATTAGTTGTAGATTTAATATTCTTGTTGGCTGGATTTGGATATCGTGCGATTGTGTGATAGTTGAGAATTAGCTTGTAATTCTCTGTTTTGCTGGTTGAATTAAGAATATTGGGCTCGGGTCTTTACACAATATACCAAAAATTTTGGTATTTCACTAAAAAAATTATGTATATCGATAATTCGGTATGAAATAGTATATCAAAATCTCGGTATAGGACAGTATAAACCGATACCATTTGAAAATTCAATTTACCAAAATTTTCGATACGGAAGGGAAATATTTTTTATTTTACCAAAATTTTCGGTATGCTGAATTTCGATATACAAATTTTTTTTGGTACAATATACAATATGCGTCCTTATTTTCGATATGGTACGGTATGCCACCTCAATTCATGGTCAAAGAAAACATGAAAATGATAATTATTTTTTATAAAGTGGTATATAAAAAAAAGCAAAAATACTCATTCTTTTGTCTTTAAAAATGTCCGAGATATTTTTGTACAATAAATTGATAGTTTGGTATCCACCCTATAAAAGTTTAAAGTTGGGCCCTTGAAGTACAATAAGTGTTAAAAGATAATTGGTTTTCTTTCACTTTTCTTTCAACACTAATTCTCTATTCCCTATCATTCCTTAAACAACACCCCCTCCACAATGCCGAAACCATGCACAGCGCCGCTCCGCAATGCCTAACACTGACAGTTGAAGGAGTCACTTTCCTGTGCACCACATGCACCAATAAAAAATGGTGCACTCTAAACCCTAACCCCTAAATAGTGAACCCTAAATTATATTTGAACCATTTGGGCCGGGTGAACCATGAACCACTTGGGCCGAGTGAACCATGAACCACTCGGGCCAGGTTTCGGGTATTAAAAAATAAAAAAAAAAAAAACATCTAAAATTGAAATTAAAGTTAAAAGAAAATCGAAATTGAAAAAAGAAAAAAAAGTTAAAACTAAAAAAATTTAGAAAAAGAGCTTTTAAAATTAAATTGCACCAATTTTATTGGTGCATGTGATGCACATGAGAATTTGCCCAGTTGAAGATAGGTCAAGATTTGTGCATATATTTTCAATATTTATTAAAATTATGTCAAATGACACTTTATAATATAAAATTCATTAATAATTGAGTATGTATTCTGCATATCCCTATTCTTAATAAAATTTAGTAAAAGAAAGGATTTTGAGTTTTTAAGTATAAGAAAAAAAGAATGAGTTAAAAGGATGTCCTTTGTTGTTGGGTTTTTGTTGGGACGAATACCGTGTTCGACGCAACGGAATTGGATAATTCACCAACAACGAATTGAACATATTGTATAATATAATTTGTAAGAACAAATAATACAGAGTCTCTTATAGTGTTTCGTAGGCTAATTCCTCAACTACGGTATCCACATAATCCTCGTCTATGAATTCACAACATTTTGCCAGCGTTGGATTTCCAATTGAATTTTCTAAAAAAAATCTAATCTAGAAATCTTATAGATAAATTGTTTCCTGTAGTGATTTTGGATCCCCAAAGACCTATATATATAGTGATGGATTTTCTTTAGCCCTAAGGAATTTCCTAATAGGTCTTATATAAAGCTCAAATCCATCTTTAATTTGAGCAATTCAAATTCCATATTTTTTCTACCATATATATATTTTCCTACAATAATATATCTAATATATTATTATAGATTTATATTTAATTAAATCTAATTTAATTAAATAATATCAATTCCATAAAATTATTATATTTCTCTATAAATTAAATATTATGTTCAAATCAAATATTTAATCAACCGACTCTAATTCGTAAACGTGGGTTACTTGTTGTGTGACCCATAAACCCTCATATATCAAGCAGTTAGTCGAATTAACGGTCTTAATTGAACCCTAGACAATAAATTAGATAATCTAAATATATAATGTACGTTGCAAGAAATTGCAACAACTTGTAATGTAAAGCTTATGGAAATAAGATCCTTTCATTCACGAATACTCCGATTAAGTCTAGAACATGATGATGTGTCTATTCAAATAACTTAATCACATTATCTCATTACACTAATTGATCATGTATGTCACATTTGGACACCATTCCAAATGTGACGTGCATTAGCCAATGGCTAACAATCTAATTAGTTCTGAGAAGACGAGTATTCGCTCAAAATCTATTTCGAGGAATGAATCCTATTTTTGACTCAATTATCATGCACATGTACTTCGTGATGTGTCCTACATGCCATATCTACCCTATTTAGAGTGCAAGCGTCAGTCATGGGCAAATTTCATCACTCTGTACTGTCGTGCATATTGACCTCAAGTCGGATGACTATCACACTACTTCACAAACCGATATTCTCGTAGACACTTAAATAGAATACATCAAACGGTTTCTTGGTCGGGTATGCCAATACCCTCTAAGGTATTTGTGCATCCATCATGAGATATCCAATATCTCGTAATTGTGAGAACCACTACATCCTCTAAGGATATGATGCAGATCGCACAACAATCTCAACTCTATCATCAATAGCTCATTCTTGATGATCCTCGATTGGGGCCACTTTAAGAACCATGTCATGATCTCATTTGAGATCTCACCAAGGGTGCAGAAGGCGGAAAACGCCAGGCGGGCGGATCATGGCCGTCTAGCGCCTAGGCCGCCTAGGCGGCACCTAGGCTATCCTATTATTATTATTATTATTTTTTTTTTTAATTTAGTGACCCCAAACCAGAATTGAAAGCATACAAAACCCAGATTCTTATCACCGTGAAGATGCAAATCTAAGATTTCAATCTTCAAACTAAATTGATAGCATAAAAACCCACATATCTATTGCAAATCCCCAAAATCTATTTGATATATATAAGTATACCCATCACCTGTACACCAAATAGCAAATACGCAAACAGAGGAAGAAGGTAAAGAGGGGGGTGGCGCGACCACGGTCTGCGCGACGGCGAGCGGCGGTCTGCGCGGCGACTAGCGGCGGTCTGAGCGAAGGCTAGCGGCGGTCAGTGCGACGGGCTTCGGGTGGCGGAGTTCTCTATATCTAGCAGCGGCACTCCGAAGCTATAGAAGGTCCGATTTGTAATCCGTTCATCCGCCTAGGCGGCGCTAGGCCGCCTAACATCAAAAACGCCTAGGAGGTCCGATTTTGCGGTAGTCGAGGCGGCCGGCAGCCGCCTAGACCGCCTTTTACAGCACTGGATCTCACATCCTCAATGTTGACATTGGTTCATGGGAACACAAATATGAATAAATGGAAACAATCAAACATATAATTTTCAAATAAGTGCAAAATAATACTCCCTCCTATTCAAAATATAAGATATTTTGGCATTTTGCACGTTTATTAATAAAGAAAAATTATACCAAAATTAGCCCTATTTAATGAAAAATTATCTTTAATGACATGATAGGGAGTAAAACAAGAAAGTAAAGAAAATTATTAAATAAGTGCAAAATAATTTTCAAATCAAATAAAAAGAAATAATGCAATAAAACCATTTATATTTTGAATACTGGATCTATCATAAAATATTATATCCTTATAAATGATTGTGTTTAGGACATCAATATTAATAATATTGTACATTTGTTGTTATACATCTTAGTCTACAAAATATGGGAGTGAGTCTTTGGTGCATGAGACCATGGGATTTTACGAGAATATTTAATATGAGCTAAGATTTTTAATTGGGGTGGGCTCAATTAATTAATTAGTGTGGGCCAATGACTAGTTCCTCTATATATGTGGAAGTTGGACGACACGTGCACTGGGCTTCAGTACAGTGCAGCTAACCATTGCATCTGCCTCTGGCTGCACCAGAGTCGTAAATCGCGTCATCTTTTCATTTAATTTTATTTTGGCATTTTCATCATATTTTTCTATTCAACTATTTTCATAGAGATATGTGGTGATTTTTTTTTTATTATTTTGGCCGACTAGGATGGTGTTCAATCAAATTGACCTAAAAATGATGTTTCTTTTCGATTGATGTGATAAAAAAAAAATATTTTCTGGCAGGATAGTGTAATGTTGGAGTAGTGGTAGAAAAAAAAAAGGGTGGTAAACGTAGAGGAATGGAAACGGTGGTGGTGGTGGTAGTGGTAAACAATAGGTGGATATGTATTTAATTTTGGCATTCATTTATGATTTGAAATATAGGTTTATATTGATTAGTGTAATATATAAATTTCATAAATATAGTAAAAAAAAAATGCTGAGTGTTTATACCAACTAATTCTTGGGGTGCAAATAATTAGGGTTTGATTTGTGACAACATAACACGCAAACCGAGTAAGATATAACTGCGAAAGTCTAGCAACCACGAAATACATGAGAACAGTAATGCATAATGCAGAATTGTGGTGTAAGAAATATAAGGTACCAAACTGATGGAACAAGAGAAAGAATAGATAGAATGATAGAATGAGGTATTACCATGATGAACTCAATAAAAAGAACTTATTAGGGTCACTTGTTTGGGAGTAATGGAATTGGGTAATGAGAATTACTTATATTAGTGTTGCTTGGTAGTTTTGATATACAAATAATGATACCTATTGTTCATATTATAATTAAATAATAACAATAAAATTAATAACTCTTAATGATTGACCCATCAATGATACTTCATTATCATTATCATTCCTTAGTCATACCAAACGACCCTTAGTATGCAGTTGAAAAAAAATCGGAATATGTTGCCAGACTGATAATATGTGACACGACTAACACTCCTGAAAGAAATTATGTATAACCCGATACTTGTGAATACTATCCTATATATGAGATTCGAGTGGGTCTCATGGGCACCAGGGTGCACCGTGCACTCATAGTTCATTTTAAAAGCATGCAACTATACAAAATAGAAACTTGCAATTATTCCAAACAGAAGCATGCAACTATGTTCCCATATTAACAGTTGCACTTTTCTGTGTAAATAAGTTGAACTTTTTCAGCATAACAAGTTACAAGCTTTTAAAATGCACTATGAATGCACAGTGCACCCCGAGTGCATACAAGAACTAGCCATGAGACTCACATGTGACACCTCACAATCAAATTGATAAATATAAAAAAAATAATAGGCGTATGAAGTACTATCTATTTACTAGTATTATACACGTGCGATGTACGGTGTGTTAGGATTTAAGCAAGCAATTATGTAGAAAATAATGAAAGCAGAAATTAAGGAACAAACAATTTGGTTACCCAGTTCGTCAGACTGACTACATCTGGGGGCACTACCAAGCCAGGAGAGATTTATTAGTATTCTTGTATGACCATAATGGGGGAGTCAGGGGGTTATTTATACAAAAAACATAGGTTTGGCCCATCCTGGCCGAAACCCTAAAGGATGAAACTGGGCCGAAGCCTTAAATCCGCGTCTAGGCTGCGGAACCCGCTCGACCACGGGCCTTGGTCGAGCGGTTCCGCTCGATCACTCACATTGCTCGAGCGCCGTCAAGGCGTTGGAAAGGGTGGAACTCAACCGAGCACACCTGCTCGACCTCGAGCACTGGTCGAGCGCCTCCCGCGCCCTGCATTCTCGTATCACTCAGGCTCCATAACCCAACACGGTGATATTTATTTTAAAAATATTATGATAAAAAATTTATAATATTGAACACTATAAAAAAACGGTGTTTAACGATGCATTTGTGATAGAAAAACGGTCGCAAAACACCTTTAATAATGGATTTGCCACGGAAAAACAATCGCCGCTAATATGATAGCCGCAAATTTTAATTACGGAATTTTCAAATCCATCGCAAATTTGCGATGGTTTATTTTCTGTTGCAGATTGCCGAAGGTTTTTACCGTCGTAAATCTACCGGGATCCAGTAATATTCAGGTCAAATATTCGTCTCTAACTCGTCGCAAATCAATCATAAATGTACGACGAAAATGTCGTCATAAATTTACGACGAAAGTGCCGTCGAAAATATGTCAGGATTAACGACTAAAATTTCGTCGCAAACATTTCGAAAATTACGACAAAATTTCAGTCGTAATTTGAGTGTATCTGAGTGATATAAGTTGGAATCAAATTTGAGAGTAAAATGATCGAAGTCATATAATTTTGAAATGAATAGGTCTCCTGTGAATTAAGTTTACGTGGACTCTTTTTCGAATGAGTGAGTCTCTTGTGCACCGTGCATGCAACTGAATGACCTATTTAAAAAAAATACCTGACCTATTGAATATATTAGATATGTTATGTGGTTAAATGAGTAGGGTTGGGACGAGTTCACGGATCTTAGATTCGTTTACCAGTTGCACATAAGACTTTGTCTTTTCGAATATTACTGTTATGACTTCGACCATGTTAGTCTCATATTTTACTTCATATGCATATAAATTTTTGCTTTTGAAATTCACCGTGTAACTATTTCATAAAGTTTATGAAAATATATAACATAAACCTACACGAAAGTGTTCAATCTTTAAATTTTATGGACTTAAATTGAGTATAATTTAAAATAGTATAATAACTTTACTAAAGTTGATCATCTCAGCACATCTACATGATTACATCTCGTTGCATATGATTTTATTAATTTATATTGAACTTATTAAATAATTATATAACAATTATTAGTAAGTGTAATTGCTATTGTAATATAAAGTTAAAAAATTATACAGAATATATCAAAATCGCATGGCACTATGGCAGCCTGGATTTGCACCAAAATTAGGATGAATGACTTGGTTAGTTCATATATGTGAGTGCTTCACGTATACGGTGTTGCATTTTCCTTAGTTTAGATTTCAATAATTGTTTCTAATTCATTTTTGTTTACTCTTTTGTTTGAAATTGGTCGTGAAATTGGGTGTTGACCCAATATTGACCAGATTTCTAGATGATAATCCATTTGTGGAAAATGTAAATAAGTTGCAAATTCATAATCTACGTTTCGAGTAGATTAATTTGATGTATGTATATGCTCAAAACCAATTTCGGGTGAATGAGATATTAATACGTGAAGTTGACAATTTATTATGAAAAAAATTGAAGAGAAATTTGTGGGGAAGAAGGAAATCCCTTCTATCCCACATTTGGAAATTAAGGAGAAAGTTGTTTCCTTATTAATAGACTTATGGAATTGAAAGTCAATTTGACTAAAGTCTATGTGGTGGTGCCGCGGTTAGCCCGAAGGGCTAACCCAAAAGAGTCTATTGACAGCACCCGCACGGGCATGCCGCACTTGTCGCATTGGGCACTTTAGAGGCGCACTTTGCACTTCGTGAGTGCGAACACGGTCGGCCCCGCGGACCGGTTCGGTCGAACCAAGCGCAGGGGTTGAGCCGCCCCATGCGAAGGAGTGCGATCTGGGCTGTTGGATCTAGATCTGATCTAAGTGACACGATCGGAGGGCCCAGATTCGTCCTGTCCAGAAAGTTGCACCTATTCACCAGAAGGCACCACAACTCTTCAACTCCTATAAATTGAGTCCCCAGGATTTCATTTCTTCCATCCAAAAATCGAATAACATTCTGCATACAAAAACATACTAGCAATCTACATTTCTGCATTAGTATTCGTGTCAAGAAAGTTCCGGATACCCGAGTCCGTTCGTCGATAGCTTCCGATTCGTAGTGAACGATCGTGAAGTTCTAAAGTCGTTGTATCTTGGGACGATTGCCATTGATACCATATTGCACCGGAGTACGGGACAATATCGTCTTGCGGAAAGAGAGTCCAACTCTTGCCTCGACTTTTCGTATTGAGTCTGCATCATCTTCGTCTACACACACCACACCATTTTTCTAACATCTTTTAATTAATAATATTTATATTTTATTGAGCATCAATATTAGTTGCAGGTTGCTTGCTGTTATTTGTAGTTAAGCCGTTTTGCATATGCTTTCTTATTTTTCTCTACTTAATTTTTTTTAAATAAAAATATTCTATCAAATATTTTACTCTAAAAAATTGTTAGTATATCTAAGAGCGTCTAGTAATGAGTATAGTATAAAGAAATTGAATAATAGGCAAAATTCTTTTATAACATATATAAAGTTCAGTCTCACGATCACAAAAAGATAACATTTGGATATTAAATAATTAAAAATCTTAAAATCATCAGTATTCTTTAAACAATAGCACACAAAATATAGGCAAATACTTTTACTATTAAGTATTAACCATTTAAAAAAAAAAAAATTAAGAGCAGAACTACTTTCCTTATATCCTTACATCCTTATATCCATTTAAGAAATCATACTTTTTTTTTCTCTTTCTGAGATCACATAAAATAACACTGAAACACTTCCTTTAATTACTATTATGTCATTAGATTGCCTTCTTCCAGAAGGCCTACAGTCTTGTGTACGTAAGCTCATTTTACAGCTTCCAATGCTTGAACATGTACCAAGCATCGGTCCTCCATAAGAAAAACATCTCTTTTAGTTATCATTGGAATCCCTTGTACTTCGTCTTCTATCTTGATTTGGGAGTTTATTGTAATTTTGGTCCCATAGGACACGCCTCCCCACATTTTTGGTCTCAAAACTTATACTTTTGGTCTCAAAGTTAAAAATTTTGACACTTTTGATCTCACAGGATGCGCAATTTGGGACCAAAAGTGTCAAAAATTTCGGTGCAGTGTTAAAATTTAATTGGATACCTTTCTTATTAATAAAATAGTCTTAATAATATTACACCCAAGTCCACAGGTTTCATTTAGTAAACATATGAACTCAGGCCTTCCTACAACTCAGGCACAACCCCAACAATAGCAACTACTCCCACCTATTCTTAAAATTCTTGGTGTCCAAAATTAAATAAAAAAATACACACAGCTCGATCCACGCGCTGTCAACCCTGGGCGGGAAAACTATATTACACGCACTTTTGTGTTATTAATATAATATAGATATAGATATAGATATTATTTTATTCGTATGAAATTAGACATGAGATAAAAGAAAGAAAAACGCATTAAAATATAAATAAATCACGCATTAAAGCATCTTTGTACACTTTTTTCAAGAAGAAGAAACCGTAACCGCAAATAAACCAGCGGGAATGTTTTCGGTATCTCAGCATTTTGTTACACTTCTCTTTCTCTCATTCCGTGCGCGCATTTTTTCAATCGACAACAATGTCATTTTTTTAAATTCTTGTTAATAGATCTGAAAACCTAAGCAAATTGAAATATCGCAGGCTACGATCCCCATTCCACCTCCAACTAACTTAATTTCTAATATTTTTGGCTCATAATTGCGATTTCACTTCTCGTTAGATCCGCCTAAAGACAAATAAGAGTTCCTGAGACGATCCCTTTAAGCTACACGGTCAGCGTGCTTGTATGTATTTATATGCGAACGCACTAGCTTGAATAATCACATTTCTTGGTCCTCTTTTGGCGGGTGTGGTTGTCAATTGCGTTTTTAGGTATTTTTCTCACTGATTGTTTCAATTAAATTGTAGCTTGATTAATTTGTGATTCTTGTGTTTGATGATATATGTGTGGGTGCAGGATGGGTAAGAAACAAGGGGATTCTGGTGCGATGAAATCGTGGTGTGGATCAAATGAGGATGAAAGGGCGTGTTCATCGCCCAAGGAAGGTAAAGGGAAGAGATTGTGGAAGAAAGTGAAGTACCAGCTGGTGGAGTACCATGCTTTACCTGGATATTTGAAGGACAATGAGTATATTCTTGGTCATTACAGGTCAGAATGGCCTTTGAAGCTGGCGTTGCTCAGCGTGTTTACCATTCACAATGAGACCCTCAATGTTTGGACGTAAGAATCCTTTATATTTCAAACAGTTTTTGCTTTATCTTTTTGTTATGAACTTGATTGTGGCAGTCTTGTGGAGCTGAATCATTGATACATATTGCTATGCAAAAAAAAAAAATTGATATGAGAAAGGTGTAGATAAAGTAATTGGTTCAAGCTTTAGCACTTCTAATACATTAGGAAGAATTACTGGTTTGTGGTGACTGATGGTGTGCTTTATCCAAGATCGTGGATGCAACTTTCCAATATTTATATGATTTTTGCACTTTTAATAAGGATTTCTCCATATCTAGACCAAGTATTGCTGGGAGTAGAGCCTGATTTGAGGGAAAGTCGTAAGGTTTAAATTTCTCATTAGGAGCTTTAGGAAGCGATAATTTAGTTCTTGTTTCTGGTCCTCGTCTGTTGTCATATTCTTGCTCATTCTTTGGTACCATGAGTATTCTATCAACATAATTTGTTTACTTATTGAACTCAGTTGCTTATATTTATCTTGTTATCTCCTGCCCAATAAGATCCTAAGAGGACATAAGGGAGAAACCGAGAAAGTTTAAATAACTTGATTTAATTGGAATGCTTTGCTTGCTGAAGCAAGGCCGTGAATGTCTGTTCTAAGTTATTATCAGCCATCTTCTTTCTAGATAGAGCTTTGTGGCCAGATGGAACTAATGTGAAGCAAATAAATATACGCATAAATGGTTGCTTTGATGGCTACAAAACTGGAAATATAACTTCTTTGAGTTCTTTCTATGGGTGTGCACCTTCATGTTCTGAGTCATACAAACTTTTTGACAATCAGTGAAAAGTGAGTAAACATTTCATAGTGACTTGCCAATAAGCAATTGGCCTGTCCAAGTTCATTTATATTGTACGAAGAAGGTTTGCAAGGGTGTGCAATTTTTTTAAATTTGTGAGATTTAAAAAAATAAAATTAATTGCTGATTCTAGATTAGACTATCACGGAGGGGCACACTGGAGGGATTGACACATTTGATTCTTTCAGGAAATGGCTAACAGTTAATTTTTCTACCACAAATAAGGTTAGAGTAACACTTGCACAACTAATATTGTTCAATTGAAACAAGTAATGTTGTTCAGTGAAAACAACTAATACTAAGCAACTAATACCTTTTAGTAAAACAACTAACACCATTTGAAAGTGCACTTGAGTTGCGTGGTGCAACTAGTGCATAAAAGTAATCATCTTATGAATTGATGAATATGTGGTTGATTGTCCTGATTGCTGGTGCTCTTGTTACATATTTTATTGTGTTGTTGATGCCATTTTTATTTTCTTAAGATTGCATTTTTGTAGAATTTCTCAGAATTGATTTAATATTTTTCTTCTTTGAACAGGCATTTAATAGGATTCTTCCTTTTCCTCTCTTTAACCATTTACACTGCTATGCAAGTTCCAAACGTTGTGGACCTTCCCACACTACAAAATTTGCCTGATGTTCTGAGAAAAGCTGATTTCCAGAAACTCCGAACGGAACTTATTACTTGCCTCCCATCTTTGCCACATATGCCCGGTCTGCACAGAATTCGTGAGGAGTTGAGAAATTCGTTGTCTTCGATGGACTTTCTACAATCCTTGTCAAATTGGCACATTATGGAACTCCTCTCAAAATGTTTACCAGAGAGTCTTTCCTGCAATCACACCGATACTTTTGTTCTGGTACGCTTTACTTCCTTTTCTACATGCTGTTGTTTTCTTAAATGGCTTGATCTTTTGTCATTTTCTGGTGCAATTAAGGCTTCTTGGGACTATTTCTGTTTATGATTTCATAACCTACAAATCAGAAGTTGCTACTACATGTTAATCCACTTTTTTTTTTCCCACTTTTAATAATGGTTAGGATAATTTTTATGAAGCAGTCATTACCTGTCACCTCTAAAGTAAGATGGAGTCACATTAATCTCTATGCTAGTGATGTTGTATTTGCATGATAATATGTTATATACCATTTACTCCATTAGGGTTATAACAATGCCTTGAGGGTCTCTATGAGGCTGCAATGGTTTTATGGACCATGGAGTTGCTTTACTTGCTTTTGGGGCCGTTCTGCCTAAGGGTTTTTTTGGTAACCCCATATTAAGGTTGTAATTTTCTTGAGCAGCTGTTTTCAGTTGATTTATTCTTAGAGCAATGTAATCCATCTGGATAGTTAACTGTGCCCTTCTTATGGCTCTTCCTGGTGTTTAATTCTTGACTTGCTGATTTTTTTTAACTAATGAGCAACTTTTTTATGCCTTCTTACTGAGATTTTAATAACTTGACTTAATCATGGGAAAGAAAGTGAAAATAAGCGACTTAATTTTGCTTCTTGGTATTGGCAATGGAAAATTTTGGTCTGGTCTTAATTTTAGAAATTGTTCTTGTGTTTGCAACTTTGCACTTAGTATTAGCGTGTTGATCTCCTGCCTTTCAGATATAGTTAGCCCAAAGGATTGATGTCATTTTTTGTCCGTAAATTTTACCTTTTATCTAGTTTAGTCCCCTTTTCACTCACTAGTCACTATCAAATTTGGTCTTGGAAGTATACTTTTACTCCCACATTTGGTCCCACCGTTAGTTGACCGTCTGTTGATTGACGGAATCAACTATTTGAGGGATGCTGTATGTAATTATTTAAAAGTAACTTTTGATATGTAGTTGATCTGTCAATCAACGAATGGTGGGAGTAAAAGTGTACTTCCAGGATCAAATCTAATAGTGAGTGAAAAAGAAAAACTTCAGGGACCAAAATTGATATTATCCTGTTTCCCCAAAACTAGGCATATTATGTTTTATTAAATTTTTGCATTTATTAATTGCAGCGTAGCTTAAAAGAGGAAGTGGGAAATATGATAGCATTTGGACCAATAACACGTTGGCCATTCTTTGCTTTCTTAGGTGGGGCCATGTTCTGCTTACTCGCCAGCAGCATATGCCACTTGCTCTCCTGCCACTCCCAACGCATGTCGTACATCATGCTTAGGCTCGATTATGCAGGCATCGCCGCCCTTATTTCCACATCCTTCTACCCGCCCGTCTACTACTCCTTCATGTGCTACCCTTTCTTCTGCAATCTCTACATGGGCTTCATCACATTCCTGGGAATCGCCACAATCCTTGTTTCCCTTCTCCCGGTATTCCAAAACCCGGAATACCGTAACTTCCGGGCATCACTATTCTTCGGAATGGGTTTATCCGGTGCCGTTCCTATCCTGCACAAGCTAATCCTGTTCTGGGACCAGCCTGAGGCTCTTCACACAACAGGGTATGAGGTTTTGATGGGGGTGCTTTACGGGTTTGGAGCCCTGGTTTATGCGATGAGAATTCCGGAGAGGTGGATGCCTGGGAAATTTGATATTGCGGGCCACAGTCACCAGCTTTTTCATGTTCTTGTTGTGGCTGGAGCATACACGCATTATCAGGCAGGACTGGTTTATCTGAGGTGGAGGGATTTGCAAGGGTGCTGAGAACTAAGCTTGTGATAATGATGCCATTCATGATTTGGCATATATATTGTAACTTGCAAGTGTTTTAATCTTGTGTAGCCAATTGCAGTAATTGGTCTGAAGAACATGTGTATGTATGTAGCTTAAGAATAAATGGATTCGTGCTTGCGAATGGTGAAGCCGTATATTATAATATTGTTGTTATTTTAGTGAATATAAATATATAAACTGAGAATTATGCAAAATGCCCACTTTCAACTTCCAAAATTTTATTTTATACCTTCTATCCAAACCCCAGATTCTCTCTCTCTCTCTCTCAATCAGCAAAAATAGAAGCATACAAAAATGAATTTGACAAATACTGTCAATATAACAGAATAAATCGAATGAAACAGACAAAAATGCTCTCGTTGAGAGTTGAACTCAAGACCTCCCGCTTACTAAACGGGTGCTCTAACCAACTGAGCTACGAGAGCAACTTACAAAATCTGTTTTACATAGTTTTATAAACGATATACTGTTTTCTACTGTTTCTTTCTGTTACTTTTTTTTTTTTTTTGAAGGGGCCACTTTTTGTTACTTATTTTCTCATCTCGGACATAAAATTTAAGTCACGTATATTTGGCTAACATCCCAAAAAATTCAGCCTTTTTGTTAACCCCTAGTAGATTTACCAACCTCAAACTAAATTTCTAATTTTGTCATTTCACCATTTCTCTTATTTAATTGCGTAAGAAAGGAAATATAGTATCAATTCTCATCTTAAAAAAAAAAAAACTAAATTCTGACTTTATTGTGAGATTGTATGGGACTAATTCAAACTCATCAAATAATTAAAATTTTTTATTTACAACATTATTGTTCCTTGTCAAACTTTGTCAATTTGAATTGGTTTGATGGAGTTCAATTAAAAAATACATTTATTTACACTTATAACTGTAGTGGCGGATGCATATATGTTAATGGGTGCAAACTTTTTGATATTTTTTTAATATATTTTACATATAATTAATAAATATTTAATTAAATAATTTTAAAGGTTAAGAAGTATAATAAAAAGGAGTGACCTACCAATTAGTTCCATTAAATAATGAATTAACTTAATTAAACATCTGAGCCCAGACAGCATCTATGCCGTTTCTATCTCCAAGTATTAATTCGTCACTCAATCATTTTATATTATATTTTGAAATTATTTTTCTATCTATTTTTATTTGATCTTGATTCTAATGCAACTTTGCTTATCTTGAATTAATTTTATGAAATTTAATTTTTTTTTCATTCTATCCATATTAATATATTAAAAAGGTGACATAACTAAAATATTAGCGAGTTGTAGGACCAAAATTTTTAATAATTTATAGATTTTGTTAAATAAATTTAAAAATAACTATTTTAGTCATATCACTTTATCGGGTAACTAACAAGTGACAAGATGAAAACACCAAACCTTAATAGAACTCAAATAGATATATCATACCCATAAAAATGAACTCTTTTTCTTCTATTTTTTGCTTTCTCTCACTTTAAATTCGTAGTCTCAAACTTTAAATAGTCTTTATTTAAGTAATCTCTATTCCGTCAATACTTTACAAATTCAAAATTGGTAGGTTTTTATCTTTCTCTATTTTTTTTAATTCTTTTAAAATTATTGTTATTTTTTTATGTTTTAAAAAGGTATAAGTATTTTACTTCTAAATTGAGTATGTTTTCTTTATGGTAATCTTTAATTTAGGACTTATTTTACATTTTAAATTGTATATTTAAAAAAAATATATATGTTCACATTGTGCAGGCCTGTTTGAAATTGTTGGATTCGCCAGGTACAGTTATTAATAGTTTTAGTTATTATTTTATTTTTTTGCGGTTGGCGGACAAATTAAATGATGTGACTCGCTATATGTTTTTCGATCGAGAATCTTTAAATATCAATTAGTACGTACAATGTAATTTGATATATTGTTTTTTTAATTTTTTATTTTTTTAGATTTTGATGTTGTAGCTGTTCTCACCGACTCACTGCTATGATTCTTAAAGATTGAATCAAATAAACTGCTAAGTTTAATAGCAATTAAAGATATTTAATTGTAGAGATAAATACAAAAATTGAAAATAATGTAAGTTGTAGAGAATGAAAGGTCACCAAATATGGTAAAGAGTTGTGGGTAATAAAGCAGTTAATCTTGTACACGGTGCATGAAAGGAGTATTTAGGGCATTTTTTGAAACACTATTTGTACTCAAGAAGCATTTATTTTTTAAAAGGTTGGGTCTTATATGTATAATGGTTAAATCGCAAGACTCATAAATCGTTTTAAAAAGCGTCTGATTTATTATATTGAAAAAATCATTTTATTTATACAAAAAAATAATCATAATATAGAAACATAGTTTAGCTTTATTTTTATATATAGTTCTTTTAAAATTCACTAATTAAAATTTAATATGAATCGATGCAGCTGAAATCTTACATGAGACTCACTCTTTTTAAAAGAGTTGGGTCTTACCAACTTAAAAAATAAATATTTCTCACTATTTTAATTGGATTTCAAAACATGCCCTTAATATATTTACCAAAGTTTATGTAATTTCATATCATGATTTTGATGTTCCCAATTACTTGAGCTGGCGAACTCAATCGTGGCAGTGAAAACCGACAAAATATATCACACAATAGGAATAAAATGTATTTTGTTTTGTTTCTTTCGTGTGCTTCAGAGAGAGAGTTTATTCGTGGGTGTTTATGCAGTAACGTTTGATTTGTCTGAGTAGAAGAAGGAAAGTAATATCAAATTAATTCCTTTTGGGTGCACATAAGGATGAAATGACATTTTTTTATAATATTAAATTTTTTAGTAATCCAATAATTTATCATCATTTTAAAATTAGTTCCGATTGTTTTAAAATCAGGTCATCCCTATAATAATTGGATAGGTGACTTATAATAGCAGGTCACTTGAATCAATTTCAAAATTTTCAAAAACTTATAGGATCAAAATAAAAAAGTCAAATAATCAGGATCAATTTCAAAACGATGACAAGTTACTGAACAACAAAAATTTAATTCTTTTTTTATTGAGTAGGTCTTCGATAAAACTTTTTCATATTATGAAATTTATATAATTATATACTTATAAAATAATATAATTATACAGTGATATTACTATATTTGCACATTGGGATCATAACATGCATTAAATGCTATAAGTATTATAGTAGTATCAAATAATTAATTTATAAGTGTAAAAATATTAATTTTATAATATGAACAAATTTTACAAGACTTTGTGTTAACTTTTAATGCATTATGTTGCATGAAATGCACAGCTTCGGCATTCGACAAACATTACTATTGTGAATCGTAAATACCATCAAGTACTGTACTTATCTATTGAAATTTTGTAGTAATTAATTAACGATCGATTATTTTCTTTTTAGTTTTTCTTTTAGATGTAAGTTGATCATGTATTTAAATACAATTAGGTACGGATCGGAAGAAGAAAAAAAATATGGAATATAAGTTACCTGCAAATTATTACTTGTACATGTAATATTAAGATAAAAACTTGTGTGAACCCTAGTTCACGATAAATTCTATTTTTTAATATTATTGTTACGTATAAAATTTATCATTATTAATTTATTATATATAAAAATATTATCATTGTTATGTATACAAATTATCTCTATTTGAAATATAAAATATTTTTTAAAAGGTGAGAGTTATCGTGCTCAATAGTGATAGTTTTTATGCGTAATAATAATAGAGTTCAAGTATGGACGTGTATCATAGGAATGTTATTCTAATCAGTATTCATAACTGAACCGACAACCATACTGGACTGATGATCGGTTGGCGGTTCAACCGGTTGGAGTGGTGGTTCAACAGCTTAAAATGATCGCTATCTTTTTTTTTTAATATTTTTTATGTTATACTATTTTTTAAAATGTCTAATTCATCAGTAAACTTATAATATTCATATTTAACATAAATCAATCAAAGTTGAGACATAAAATTAATATAAACGTAATGGTTTTCTTGTGAAAGGAAATAGTATATTTCAAAACAACTTGAAAAAGAAGAAAAACTAGCATATTTATGTCCCACATCGAGTAAATATTAGAAAAAAATGTGAGATAAGTATAAAAGGGGGAGACGTTTTTGTCCCACATCGAGTAAATATTATAGAAAAGGTGAGAGGAAGTAATATAAATGGGGAAGGGGCGAACCTCACATTTTTGTCCCACATCGAATAAGTATTACAGAAATGTAAAAGGAAGTATTACAGAGATTGGGGGTTAAAGATTTAGAGTGTTTCAATAGGACTTTGGTGGGTAAATGGGTGTGGAGATTCTATAATTCTCAAGAGAGTCTTTGGGCATGAGTGATAAGATCTAGATGGGGAGTTTCTTGGGGAGTAAAGCTGGGCAATGAGGTCCAGGGAAGTGGTAGAAAGCCTATAGGATGGTGGGGAGAGATGTTGAAGATGATAGGGGAGAAAGATGGGGGCTAGTTTTTTTCGAATCTTGAGAAAGTGGTGGGTGATGGGAGTCATACGTCTTTATTGGATGAGTGTTGGGCGGGTGAGTTACCGTTGAAGTCTAGATTCCATAGGTTGTACAATTTGAGTCTAGACAAATTGAGTAGGGTGAGTGATATAGGGGAGTGGAGAGAGGGGTCTTGGAGTTGGGTGTGGAGGTGGAGGTAGATGAGGAATCTTTTTTATAAAGAGCAGGTTATTCTTGATGAACTTATTTATGTGATTAATATGTCCTTACCAAGATGAGGCGTGAAGGACAAATGGAGATGGAGACCGGAGAAAGATGGGGGATACACATCAAAAGGCACTTACGACTTGCTATTGCAACTAAAGGGAGTGGGAGCCGGAATGGAGGAGGAGAAATTCAAGCTTGTTTGGAATCATATCGCACCACCAAAAGTTCGAGTTCACGCATGGAGAGTAATCTGGGAGAGAATTCTGACATCCACAAAGCTTCATAACCGAAGAATATTACCAGTAAACGCATATCTGAATTATGTTTTTTGTAAATCATCACCTGAAACTGTAAGACACATTTTCTTCGAATGTTCATTCTCATACAACATTTGGATGGAATGCATGAATTGGTTCGGAAGGACTACTGTTTTATCCTCTGATCCATCGACGAATCTACTCCATTTTAATAAACTTCTGAGAGGGAAAAATGGGAGGTTGTTCGCTGTGTGCATTTGGGAGTGTGTCTTATGGTTATTGTGGAAGATAAGGAATACTGCGATATTTCAGAATGAAAATGCTATAGGTATAAAAGTGCTGGAAGAACTGAACGCATGACTTTGGAGTTGGATATCAACGTTTGAAGTAAGTTGTTGTTTGTTTTCATATAAAGATTGACTAGAGAATCCTCGTCTTATACTTGGGGGTTAGATTTTTTTTTTCATATTATTTTGCACTATATGTCCAGGATGTGATTTCTGTTTGTTGTAAGGACTGTGTAATGTGGTATTTCTCATACCCACTTTTCTTCTAATAAAATTCGTTTACTGTTAAAAAAAAAGAGAAAAGATAATCAGTACTAGGGGTGATGACATCAATAAAAATATAATGAAGGCGAATGTTATATCCGCTTCTGCAATGACTTATAAAAGTATATTAAAACAATATAATGGTTACACGATTTTTTTTTCCATATAAAAGTCAATTATTTGACTCATCATTTTATTAGGGGACATTATCTAGTCATTATTGGGTGAGTCTTAACTATTGTGGATGACTTTCTCACTATGTTTTGTTCTTGTATATCACAAGTTACAAAAGTTTTTTTTGATTAAAAAAAAATTGCAATATCAATTTTGTATAAGTTCGTATTTTTTATTTTTTTTGAGAGAACTCTAGGGTATGTTTGTTTCCTGATTATCACAATTGAACTTTGAACTTTACAATCTCAAACCCTAATTTGTTTTAAAATTTAAAGTAAAATTTTTGAAATCCTATTAATCATACTCTATTTTATTTCCTACTACTACTCTACTTTTTATTCTTTCAATACACTCACATCATCTACTTTTTTATTCTCCCAATACACTCAAAATAATATAATAATATCACATCAATCAACTTTTTCATCATCATACCTTATAAAATCCCACAACAAATATATATTTTAACTATTCAACAAGATTTTAAAATTTTAAGACTTCAAAGTCCGAGATTTTTTACGCCCATTATTATCCAAAAACAACCAAGAATGTCTAGGAGAGATCTAGAGGTAAAGACATTATGGTGGTGTTTGTTTTTTTAAATGAGGTCCGGATGGGGGATGGGCCTCCCCCCGTCCCGTCCACTTTTTGGATTTTCACATCTCATCCTCCATCCAAATACACATCCACCCTTATTATATATCTATATCCTAAAATTTTCACATCATTACTTTTCTTACATCAACTCATTCTCTCTCATACTTTTCTTACAATAATTCATTATTTCTCCTACTTTTCTTACACTTTTCTTTCATACAATCATTATCACACTAACTAACAATAATAAAATAATACATCATCATAATTAAAAAATATTGATTTGACATAAAGTTCCATCAATCTCTACTACATCCAACCCAAAACAAACAAGAGATTACTATTCACAGGATTTTCCCCATCCACTTTTTTCCCCATCCGGATTTGTCCCATCCACCTCAAGCTCAAAACAAACATACCCTATGGTGGTGTTTGTTTTCAGCCGGGGAGGTCCGGATGGGGGATGGGCCTCCCCCTGTTCCGTCCACTTTTCAGATTTTCACATTCCATCCTCCATCTAAATACACATCGACCCATATTATACATCTATACCCTAAAATTATCACATCACTACTTTTCTTACACCAACTCATTATCTCTCATACTTTTCTTACAATAATTCATTATCTCTCCTACTTTTCTTACAATTTTCTTTCATACAATCATTATCACACTAACTAACAATAATAAAATAATACATCATCATAATTAAAAAGTATTAATTTGACATAAAACTTCATCCAACCCAAAACAAACAAGATATTACTATTCACAGGATTTCCCCCATCCACTTTTTTTTCCCATCCGGATTTGCTCCATGGACCTCAAGCTCAAAACAAACATACACAATATGTTTAGGAATGTCATCACCCAGCCAGCCAAGTAATAAAATAATAAAAGTAATTATTTTGGTGGGGGAAGGAGGAATTCACAAAATTGAATACAAACATTAAAAGCATGAAAAAACCCAAGCAGTGTCGGTCGATGCTGTAATTTAAGGTGTCAATCAGCCCCTTTTTATCACCCACAAACCCCAATCTCCGCCCTTCAATCCAATTCCACCACCATTAAACCCTTCTCCGGTGCTCCCACCGCCTCGCCTCTATTTATACATATCGCCATTGCTAATCCCCTTTTCTCCCATATCTCCTTTCGTCACTCCACTCTTGTCCTTTTCCAATCCCCAATTTTGATTACGAAGCGTCTCTTTACAGCGCTGAAATTTGGCGTTATGCCACTCTTATCCAAACTCCAGATGACGATAACATTGCGCTAACAGACGAATTCCACCGCGAATTGAATTAATTCTCTACTAGTTATTATCCTTTCGATTTTTGATTATAATAATGGTGTCATCGGAGAAATCGCAGTACCAAAATTTCCCAAAGGCGAAGCAGCAAGGGTTTCGGAGCAAAACGGCATCGTTCCTCTCCGACGGTTTCCTCTTTGTCGCCGGCGTTCTCGCAGCCTTCCTCGTGGTTTGGGCCCTCTGGTCCTTCACCGAAACCCCCAATTTCTCCACCAACGTTCAATTTCCGCGATGCACAGATTCCTCGGGTCCGGACCTCCGCCACGACCCGCCCGACCCGAATTTCTACGACGATCCGAAATTGAGCTACACTATGGACACACCGCCGGTCACGAATTGGGACGAGAAGAGAGCGGAGTGGCTCCGGCAACACCCGTCGTTCGCCGCCGGCGCGGCGAATCGGATTTTCATGGTGACCGGCTCGCAGGCCAAGCCGTGCAAAAACCCCATCGGCGATTACCTCCTTCTCAAACTGTTCAAAAACAAGGTCGATTACTGCCGGCGCCACGGGATCGACATTTTCTACAACAACGTACTGTTACAGCCCAAAATGTTCTCGTTTTGGGCGAAAACCGCCACCGTGAAGGCGGCGATGCTGGCCCACCCGGAGGCGGAGTGGATCTGGTGGGTCGACTCCGACGCGGCGTTCACCGATATGGACTTCACGCTCCCGCTGGACCGGTACCGGGCCCACAATTTAGTGGTCCACGGTTGGGCCCACTTTGCCCAACAGACGAAGAGTTGGACCAGTATCAACGCCGGCGTCTTTCTGATACGTAACTGCCAGTGGGCCATGGATTTTCTGGATACGTGGGCCCGGATGGGCCCACAGTCGCCTGATTATAACAAATGGGGCGAGATTTTAAGCTCTACTTTTAAAGATAAGATTTTCCCGGAACCAGACGACCAATCGGGCTTGATTTATTTATTTTTAAACGAAAAGGAAAAATGGGGGAACAAAATGTACGTTGAGAGCGAGTATTATTTCGAGGGGTATTGGGTGGAAATAGTGGGGGCGTCGTTTGATAACGTCACCCGGAGGTACACCGAAATAGAGAGAAAAGTGCGGGCGTTGAGGCGAAGACACGCGGAGATTGTGAGCGAGGGTTATGGTAGGGTGTGGGAGGAGCAGCTTAAGGATGCTGGGTACGGTAGGGGGAGCTGGCGGAGGCCGTTCGTTACGCACTTCACTGGGTGTCAGCCCTGTAGTGGGGACCACAACCAGATGTATTCGGGGCAGACGTGTTTCGCTGCGATGCACAAGGCCTTGGCGTTTGCCGATAATCAGGTGCTTAGGAATTACGGGTTCGTGCATCCGGATTTACTGGATCCCTCCACTGTGGATTCCCTCCCGTTCGATTATCCTGGTGGTCGTGAATAGAGTAGAGGTGCACCGTTTGGAATTATGCTTTTTTTTCTTTTGTTTTTTTGTTTTGTTTTTTCTAAATAATACTTTATATAAATAATATATATATTAGGAAAATGTAGTATGTATAGTGAGTATTGTGTGATTGTATGGGGTGGGCCTTCGATTTGCGGAATTATACGATAATGATCAACAGAATGAGACATGATGCATGATGACCGATTGAGCATGTCCATGTGAGTATGATATGTATGGTCTGCTTGATTGTAGTATCATTCATCAGGAATTTTGATTTTACATATCCGCCGTTCATTCATCAGGAATGCTGTTGAGTTGCTGTTTTCGTGGCAATTTGCAGTATTCTATTTCATCCTACAGTAGGGAATAGTATAATTTCCCTCACTTTTTTAGAATTGATAGATTTAAATTAGGTATATTTTCATTTACTTACTTATATACATATTAAAACGAAAACAAATTATGTCCACTTATTTGTACCTTTTCTCAATTTAATGGATTTTGATCGGGGTACCTTTATTCCAAAATTATATCTGATATATACTGTTGCAATTGAGCGTAGAAACATATAATCAGAGACATTTTATTTCTCAATAATAATTTGATTAAGTATTGTATGCATCAGGTGCACTATACATTATATAGTGTGTCTTAAAAATATACAACTTATTAAACTGAAATATGCAATTTGTTTATATTAAAATGTGCAACTACTAATATTGAAAATAAGTCACATGTTTCAGCGCAAAAAATTATAAAATTTAAAATACACTATTAAATGAATGGTGTACAGGACATTCACTCCCATACCAATAATTTAATTTAATAAAGTAAGCTGCAATTTTGTATGTATGCGTTAGAAAGTAATTGCCTATACAAATTTATATTATTATTACGTAATGTTATGGTGAAATTGCGTATTAATAGATTTAAAAGTAGTTACAAACTATTTATGTGAAACGTGCAACACACATGTTACAAAATTAGTAGATTAATTTTTTTTCAATTTTTTTTTATGAGACGGTTTCATAAATGAGACAAAGTACAAATTAACACAAATCAATATCCTCCTCCTTCTAAAGCATTAAAACGATAATGTCCAAATTATGTTCCGTCTCATTGTGAGACCATCTCACGCAAATATGCCTTTTTTTTCGAGAGGAATAAAATTTAAGTTTATACTTTGTGTCGCACACAATTATCTTTTTTTTTTTTTTGACAGGGTCACACACAATTATTTTAAAACAAATTATGTCTTTTATTTTTGCTAAGTAATTGTAGGATGCTTGCTTTCCAAAATACAACGAATACAAGCAGTGACATTAACACCATATATTGCTCAACGGTGAATTGAGAATTTGTTTTGAATTAATTACCAGAACAAAATTAGAAAATTCGAGCTAAAATGAAGCAGAATGGAGAAAACAATTCCTGGAATGTGTATGTGTCAATTTCCCTTAGGTTCCATTGGATGGATGAAATTGAAATCCATGGATTTCACACACAAATTATCACTCTCCAATTGATTTACTAAGTACATAAATTTGAGAGTCTAGTTTAAAATAGAGGGGTTTCAAATCCTTATAAAAACCTAATCATTTGTGAAATCCCTCATCTCTACTCTTCCCCCTCTCCTCCTTCACTCTCTTCCCTAAACTCTCAAATTTAAGTTGTTGTAAATCCATTGAAAAATATGATTTGTATGTGAAATCCATGAATTTCCAAATTCATCCATCCAAATGGAGCATTAAATGTATCTTGCAACACCATTTGAGTTGCTGCTAATAGCCTCAGCAATTTGGAGCCTGGTCTTTAAATGAGTCAATTAATTAATAAGTTATGTCTTAGTGACACCCTTGGAAAAGCCTGCACAAAATTCCAAACACAAAATTGCAAAAATAAAAATAATTAAAGAAGATGCTGTTGTATTGAACTATTGATACCTTACTTGATTCTCCCTTCAAACCCCAACCTAGCTAGTTCCATTTCATTGCCCTACCAGATACGTTGAATAAATTGCAGTCTGTCTATTTTAACCCCCCATAAAGAATTTATATATGACTAGTATCTTATTGTAACACATGAGTTTAATTACACAATTGATATGCAAATATTTTTGTACCAATGTGGGATGAAATCTTCCGGCAACACAGGTTCAAACCCCTTAAGATAAATTTCTACTATAATAAATATTATGGGGCGACGCAGGTTCGAACTCTATGTGGACCAAATCTCCATTAAAATATTATGAAGATTTGTTTTGAAAATTGAATCATGTTAGACTCTCTTAATTTATAACTGACCCCCCGGGTAAGGGGCCAACAGTACGAGGCGATGAGCTTCTTGTCTCTTGGTTGCTACTAACAGATGTGGGAGTTGATGGCAACAAAAGATGGTGAGTGGCAGTTAATTGAAGCCATACTTTAGTTGAGCACAAATTTAATGCTCTTTAATGAGAATTGCAATGTCAGAACGATGCCCTTCCATCTTCATATGCAGTATTTATTACCTAACATGCATGTGCTTGGTTCTACTTCTACCATGCATGGGATGCATGATGGTGGTGCCATCCATGCCAGCTTAATTTTTAGGTCTCTGTGTGGACCATGTACTACACCTGATGTAGATTTTACATGCATTCACATGGGCATACACATATGCCAATGAAATGAAACAATATTCTTAATTACTAGGAAAATTATCAATACAAAGATGTATATGAGTGTGTATCACTATTCACTAGCTGTATTCATGTGTGTAATAATGAAAGACAAAATGCATCTTTAGGTCCCTAAATTATTATTTTTTGTTTCGAAAGGTCCTAAACTATTTTTTTTTAAGAAGCCCTTGAACTATTAAATTTTATTTCGAAATGTCCCTAAACTATTTTTTTGTTTAATGAAGTCTTTAAACTATTAATTTTTGTTTCAAGCAGTCATTCTTGACGGAATTTTCTAAATAATTTAATGGAACTATTAAGTAAAACAATAGTCAATATTGACAATTTTGAGAATGATGATGTGTGTATTTACTTAATGGATCTGTTAGATGATTAAAAAAATAGTCAAGAGGGACTATGTGAAACAAAAATCAATAGTTTAGGATTTCATTAAACAAAATAATAATAATTTAAGAACCTTTTGAAATAAAAATTAATAGTTCAGGGACTTCTTAAAAGAAAAAAATAATTTAAAAACCTTTCTAATCAAAATGTAATAGTTTAATTAAGGACCCAAAGATTATTTAGTACATGATGGGGGTACTGTAACATCGATCGCATTAATATATAACTGACATACCATCCAATGAGACATCCATCATGCAATTTAATTCCGAAATAATTAAACAAAGGTTGATATAATTCAAGTGGTCATACATATGCAAATGATGGTGCCGTGCTTTTTATGGCGTTTCCTGTGATAGTGCATGGTAAAACTTAAAAGTGAAAAATAAAGCAATTTCAAACTTCTGCTATAAAAGTAGTGGCATGATTGACGCATCATATGCAAACACGAGCTTCATATGCCACGATTCTTCATTTATGTGATCGATATTAATTTAAGTGTATGTGTGTTTCCGTTGCATCACTTTAATTTCTTTGCTCCACTTTTAATATTACTTCATCTTTGCTCCACGATTCTTCATATATACATTTCATAAAACACATGAGATAACTAAACGTAAATATTGTAATCAAATACGGCGTCAAATAAAAAACTTTTGAACCAGTCTAAATTTCTACTGTGCAATATACGTAGGTGAGGTCACAGGAATAGGGATTTGAGATTTTTCTATTTTAATCAAATACGGTGTCTTTAGTTTTGTCTTGGAAAAAAGTATCAGTGGGCTCTATGGACCTTTACAAAACATGAACTTGCCATTATATAATTTATATTATGTTTGTAAATATTAGGGGGGGCTATATATTATATATACTATATTTGATTCGCTTTAAAGGCCTAGCCCACTACACCATTAAACACCTTCGTAATTCCCAAAATCAAAGGCCCACTACACCATTAAACACCTCCACGAAATTAAAGGCTATGAAAGTGAAAAGACTACCATGAAAATTCATCAAGTAATCAAAATGAAAAATAAATGACGTGTTCAAAAATTTCTTATCGTAAAATGTAGTCATGGAGACGGCTAACAACAAAATATTGAAATTAACCCACGTGGAATTATGAAATTAAGAATGTTTTGAAGAATTGTGTATGTGAATCCCATGTATAAATTGTGGAAAATAAATTTGGTCATTCTTTGATAGTGAAGAAATAGACAAAAAAATCCAAAATATGGAACACAATATTCTCCCCTTTTAAATTCTTCACAAAGTGTTATCGTCATAATGAAAATATGTCGGCAAAGAAATAATCCATCCCACTAATATACCCGAGACTGGGGGAGTGACTAGTTCCCCTGATTAACGGTTATTACTCCACACTTGAAAGACACTGCAAAAGTAAAGCTGAAATAAAAGCAAACGTTGGCATCAATTAAGGGGCCGATATTCAATTATATAACCATTTTAATTTCTTATACTACATTAAAAGTTTTTTTTTTATTTAAAAAAAAAAAACTACATTATAAGCGCACGGTCAAATTAGCATTCTCATTTCAAAAAGTTTGTGCCATCGTTTGAGACTTTGAGTAATGTAATTAGATTTTTTCTAAAGTGCCTCTAACTTTATTTTGATATATGATGCATAGCTGATGATTTTTAACCTTTTTTAAGAAATGATAGTACCAATATTTTTGAAAGTTCATAAACACCAAATTATTTATTTATTTATTAATATTTATTATTATAATTATTTGACAAATAAATTAACAATTGAAGTTACCTAAATGATCACATATGCATTGCACTACTAATTTACTACCTCGAAAGTATACAATATAGACAAAAACTTGTATGCAATATTGCATACTACTGATTATGTGCAATTGTAGTTTAATTGAATTTTTTTTAATTTTCGCGGGTCAAGACCGGGTCGGGTTAGGGCAAACAGATTGACGGGTCTTATGGGCCTTCTTCCTCGCTTCGCCGCTACAGACCAGATTTCTTCTTCTTCCTTGAGACGCTTCCAAATTTTTATTCCATCGCCGCAACAGACCAGATTTCTTCTTCTTCCTTCCATCGCTCATGCCCTAATTTCTTGTCCAATTTAATTTTTCTTCGATTCGTTCTGATCATTGGATGAAACCAGATCATTCAATTTGGATTTCGATGTGGATTCTACGAGAATAAGAGAGAATATGTGTGTGGTGTTTGGATTACCCATCAACACAAAGTGTGTGATGAAATTCAAATCCTTCTGCACTTTTTTTCACGTCACAGAAATCAGAATTGCGATTTTGAAATTTTTTTTTCGCGTCTGTATTGATTTTTGTTCATGTAGTAACACTCTTTTGCTCATATGGTAACACTCTTTTTGTTCATGTAGTAACACATCAAATTGTTCTTTAAATCTGTAATTTTGGACTGGGGATTAATTCTTTTCAAGTTTGTACTGGTTTTATTTATGTGGTAACACTTTTTTTGTTCATGTAGTAACACATCAAATTGTTCTTTAAATCTGTAATTTTGGACTGAGGATTTCTTTTCATGCTTGTACTGGTTTTATTTATGTGGTAACACTCTTTTGCTCATATGGTAACACTCTTTTTGTTCATGTAGTAACACATTAAATTGTTCTTTAAATCTGTAATTTTGGACTGGGGATTTCTTTTCACGCTTGTACTAGTTTTATTTATGTGGTAACACGTTTTTCTTCATATGGTAACACTTTTTGTTCATGTAGTAACACATATTTTTTTAGTAATATGTAACACTGTTCATATATCGTCATAATACTATGTGAATACTCATGTGTTACCATATGAACAATAATGTGTTACCATGTGACCTAGATTACGTTGTGAATATTTATGTGTTACGATATATTTAATTACGTGTCACGTAAAATATGAAGTTTTTCAATATAACAATGTAGTAACACTTATACATAGATGTAGTAACACACAAAAATTTGACCAAAAAAAATAAATTATGTGTTCAATAGGAATCGAACCTGCGACCAAATACATTAACAACAAACCTGAACCACTAGGCTACATCACATATTTGATAAACATATTCTTCTATAAATACATATGCGACTGCGCCAACTTAAAGCCCACTGTCCGCCCCACCCGCGCCCCTGCCCGACCCGCCCGCCCAGACTCGCGAATTTTGAAGTATTTTTACCTTATTTATATTGTATTGCACATAACATTAGTGTGCAATATTTCACACAAGACTTTCTCTACAATATATTCTAGCAAAATACATTATGAAATAAATTGACAACATATTATAGGAATACTCTATTATAAACATTACCCTTATAATTGAGTTTTTTTTATTAAAAAAAATTATGATGTTTTTTTTTAAATGCGATATTTTGTGATTTATCTGTGATATTTATCGATTTATATTCAATTTTATACTATGACTGAACCGATAATGATATTGATATATTGCGGTATCTTGCGATATATCATGATACTCAGGAAAAAAATACATTACATATCCCCTAAAAATTGTGATAAAAAAAAAAAAAAAACTCCTTGCATCCCGTTAGTTTGTTCATATGTGGAGTGACACGTATATTAAAAAAGAATGATGAGTAGAGTTTTAAGAGATAATTTTGTAAACATTTATGTATAAAGTAAAAGGATGAGTTTATTTGTTTGTATGTGTGAGCCCAAAAGTAATGACATTTTGTGTAAATTTGTGAATATTGTGAGGGTGTAGTTTATAAAGAGTTTTCCTTTTTTAAGGTGTGAACAAAATGTTGGGACGTACCGAAAAGGAAAGTGTGAACAAATTAATAAGACGAAGGAAATATATTTTTACAATAGAGTAGGACTCTTGTGAAATATTGCACAATAGTGATATGTGCAATACACCACAATTAAGATAAAATTTTAAAAAAAATTGAGGGTCGACAGCGGGTCGGGTCGGGCGCTGGCGGGCAAGGCTTGTGAGGTTCATTTAGGCGAGTGAATATATATTTATAGAATGATATGTTTATCAAATATGTGTTGTAGTCTAACGGTTCAAGTCTGTTGTTAATGTATTTGGTCGCACAACTTGATGTGTTACTACATGAACAAAAGAGTGTTGCACTATGAACAAACAAGTGTTACTATATGAACAAAAATCAGTACAATTGCGAAAAAAAATCATCAGTTCAAGATTACATATTTAAAGAACCGTTCTTCTTGCCCGACCCGACGCTGCAGACCCACAAAAAAAAAGTCCAACTAACTTGTAACATAATTGCACATATAACATGTATGCAAAAAATAAATAAATTCAATTAACTTGTAATTGCATATATGACATATATGCAATATTGCATACAAATTTTTGCGTTTACAATATTACGATATCATCAAGAAAAATATTTTTTATTTCAATATCCATATCACACTCATAAAATATGAGATATATCACGATATGACGAACATATCGGGTTATTTTCATATTTGGGTATAGTCGTACAGAACTCTAATAGATTTTATTATCTGCATACTTTCAACATGAGAGGTTTTGGTTCAAAATCGAAGGCGAAAATGTTGTATATTACCGGAGAATCAAAATCGTTCTCAATACAATGAGGTTTGCATTTCCTTCCATGAAAACCATGAATTTTGGTGAATTGGAGACCAGAGAATCTAAATTTTCTTTCATGGCAACGATGAGTTTCAGTGAATTAGAGTGATACAACGAAGATATACTGTAAAACTGCCACGAAAATTGGTGAATTACTATATACGATCCACATAAATTAAACTAAAATTGTTTGCCAAATTCCATTGGAAAAAAAGTGTTTGCATATAAGTGTTTGCTAAACTTGTGTATAAAGAGAAAAGTAAAATCTCATTCTACAAAATATCTTCAACTCAATCGATCAAATCCACCCCCACGAAAATCCAACGGCACCGGAACAACACGGGATCCATTCCCTATATCCGGGTGCACGAACCCGTAATTCCTGATCACCTGATTATCCGCAAAATTCAGCGCCCTTTCCATCCCCACCGCACACGAATCCCCCTCGTACGCCGGATTGTGGTCCCCACTACACGGCTGACACCCCGTGAAATGCGTCACGAACGGCCGCCGCCACTCTTCCTCTGCCACCGCCGCGTACCCCTCGATCTTCTCCTCCGCGTGCCGCCGCCGCACCCCTCTTTCCGCCGCCTCATACTTTCTCCCAATTTCATCAAATCTCTTCACAATCGACAGCCAATAGCCATGTAACGCGTACCCATTTTCCACGTAGATCATTTTCCGATATTTATTTTTCCCTTTTAAAAGCAAATAAACGAGGGCCGACTGATCGTCGGACCCCGGAAACATCTTGTCCGTCAAAGTGTTCCTTAGAATTTTCCCCCAATTTTCGTAATCCGGGCTTTTCGGGCCCATTCCGGCCCAAACATCCAAAAAATCCATCGACCATTGACAATTTCGAATCAGGAAAACGCCGGCGTTTAACGAGACCCAGCTCTTTTTCTCGTAGATCAAATCGGGCCAGCCATGGACGACGAAATTAAAACCCTTGTACCTTTCAAACGGAATCACGAAATCCATATCCGTGAAAATTGCATCCGAATCGACCCAGAATAGCCACTCTGTTTCCGGGTGGGCCACCATTGCGGCCCGCAGAATCGGAATTTTGGCCCAGAAAGACCGCATTTCCGGGTCGAAAAACGCGTTGTTGTAGAAGATTTTGTAGCCGTGAATTCGACAATAATCGACTTTATTCTTAAAAAATCTGAGTAACAAATGATCTCCGGCCCGATTTTTGCACGAAGAAGGTTGAGACCCTGTTACAACGAGAACGCCGTTAAACGACGACGTTTGATGGTTGTGTTTGAGCCAGTGTTTTCTCTTTTCGTCCCAGTTGATCATGGGTTTATCTACTGTGTAACCGGTTTCACGGTCATCGTAGAATGTTTTGATCAGGGGTTTTTGATCTCGGCCGTTGATCGGGGTTTTGGGCTTTGATAATAAGGAAGATAAACCGGGCCATGAATCGGTTATGGAAAACAGGGCACAGAGAATGAGAATTGAAGCCGCCGCTAAAATCCAGAGTTTTATGTCTCTCAGAAAAATCGAGGGTTTAATTTGGAGATTGGGTTTAGCGGCCATTGCTGTTTTTTTCCGAGGGTTTTGAGTGATGAGAAATTGAGAATGGAGATGTTTTTTTTTTAAATTTATGTGTGTGTGTGAGTGAGAGGGGATTTTGTTTTCTTGTTTTGGGTAAGATTTTTCAAATGGGGGATTTTGAGTAATTAAGATATTAATGAGGGAGTAATTGAGAGAATTAATTAGTAAGTTAGTACTATAAGGAAAGGGAGTTATTATTAGGGTATGGAACCTGAGGCTTTCGTAACAGGATAGTTATTTAAGATCTGTGACATTATTAGTATTTGATTTGGAAATTTGTGACATTATTATGTGATTTGGAAATTGACGATATTAACGCAGCAAGCCAAGCGGCAGGGTCTTTAGTCAACAAAACTTATTGTTCTGGATATTTTTCAAAAGCAAATGAACTACTGACGTGTATAAAATGTTGAAGATGATAATTTCGGTTGAAAAATAAAAGGAACAAACTTTATTATTATTAAATTTTTTTTTAAGGGAAACAAACTTTATTATTGGTTTCGAAGGGTAAACTTTTAGGCAAAAGAGAAACCTGCGTCTCGCATGAGACCGTTTCTTCTCTTATTCGGATTTTTTGAAACTTGCTAGCGTAGGCATCTCATTCATTAAATATAAATTCTATTTCTTTAATATCACTATTATGTATAAATGCTATTATTGTATTATTAATATTATGTATAAACATTATTACAATTTAACAATAATAATTTTTATATATAACAGTGATAATCGTTTATATACTTGTTCACATGGGTGTTACTCCATTTTTTTTTCGAGTGACAAACGCGACCCAAAGATATAATCCTTCCTATTCAAAATATAAGATGTTTTAGCTTTTAGCACGTTTATTAATAAGAGATAATTATATCAAAATTATCCTTGTTTAATGATAATTTATCTTTAATGACATGCCTTAATTATTGAAAAGTTTGCCCATTTAAATAAATTAGCACGTATTATTATCCACTCCTTTCAAAATGTTGAAATCGTGTTCCCAAATTATACCCGTCCCAATGTGAAGTCTCGCGCAAGACCTTTTTTATGCATGTAAGTTGAGAAATGGTGGCAAATCATAGAAAAATACTAGTACTGTTTTTTAATTCAAGTGGAAGCATTTTTCTGCACTTTTTTAATATGTAGTTGAACTTGTAGATGGATCATTTATGTAAGCTTTGTCAATCCTTTCTATAAGCTTCTCATGTTTGATTGTTTGTTTTGAGGTGTGTTTTTGCATGAAATAAGTTAAGTTGGGTGTTAATGTTCATTCTTTTCATAATATTGGAGCTAATACTTATTATCTAGATTTTTTTGTCTTTTTTTGGTATGTGCATGTCCTAGACGTTATACAGAAACAATGAATCACATTAAATTCAGTTTATGAGTTAGTTTATGATTAGTTTTAATTTACAAATCACTATTTTGTGTTAGTTGGGTGAAACGTGATTTTGTTTTGTTCGTTTACATTCTTGTCTTGCTTTGGTTATTGCAGGGAGAAAATTTGTGAGGGCGGTTCAGCCATTAAAGTATTAAAAAGTACAAAAGGTAAATATTTTTCTCTAAAATATTATATTCTTGTATTTTTAAATATGTTCTTTAAGATAAAATGTAAGAGGTTTAAACTTTAAAGTAGTGGAAGTGACATAATGTCTTCTGAGATAAAAGATCATGAGGAAGACCGCACAATATCATCTATTCCATATATATTTGTGTTCCACTTTATGTTTTATAGGGTAGATTAATGACATATGTAATAGACAAAAAAATTCAACACCATATGTTAAAGATCCAGAAAGTGGAATAATTTTGGAAAATTAAAAAGTTACACAGAGGAATTGATCTGCTATCCTTATTCGACTTATTATTCACAGATAATTAATATTTTCACCAAAATTAGGCTCTCAATTTCAGCCTTGGGCCAACTTGAGGAGGGGTGTTGGGCTTATACTTAGACTAAAATAATGTTGGGCTTACTTTTATGGGGCTAACAACCATTTATTATTGGGCTCACAACCAGAATACGTTTGTTTGCTTAATTTATTAGTTGTATAACACGTTTTAGGTTTACTGTCAGTCTATCTTGTATAAATAAGAGAGCTTGGTGTAGTTTGCAATATTAGTTCACTTCCAACAGAATAAAATATCTTCTTAATGTTAAATAAAATATCTCAGTGTCGTTTAAAGAAATGTAATTCATATATTAAGTTTATTTGTAGACAATTTCATAAACAATATGTTTGTAGATAATTTGAGGAATGAAAATGACTATATAATTAAAAAAGTTGTAGGCAAGTCGTAGACAATTTTACTAAATAAGGACATAATTTATTTTAATTGAAAAATCCATAATCATATTAAAAAAAATTATAGTCATTTTTTCCCCTTATAGTGTAAGATTTGCAAGGATAATTTAGTGATTTTGACTTAATTTTATTCAGTGAGCCCTTAATTTATTTAGCCTGCTTTAATTTTATTCTGCTTTATTTCACCCTTAATTGTGCCCTCTTCTTCCCCGCGCCACATTCGTTGATTTGCATTGGGTGACAACCCTAATTTTAGTTTCTCCATTGATAATGTCCGGTTCGGATCCCCTGTTCCATTTCCCTATCCCATCTCCTGTTTCACATCTTAAATTAATGACAAGTGTACATCCCACCATATTAATAAATATAAGAATAATACCCTAACATAACAAGATAATCTATTTTAAAAAAATATATTTATTTAAGCAAAACTAATTAATTCCTACCAAATCTCATTCCAAAAAATTTAAAAAAAATTTATAATTAATTAATTTAAGCATATTTAGAAAATTATATTTATTTAAGCAAAACTAATTAATTCCTACCAAATCTCATTCCAAAAAAATTTATAAAAAAATTTATAATTAATTAATTTAAGCTACACATATATATAAATACATATACATATATATTAATCAATAATTATATTTGTTAATTATTAATTGGATTTGGTGTATTATAATTTTAATCTATCATATAAAATTTAAATCCAAATAAAAAAATTTACTAGAAGAAAAAATTGACAACATATGTTACAAAATAAAATATGAAAACTTCAATATTTAAAAATATTATTTATTTTAAAAGAACTTGATAAACGCATATAAAATTTGTATGTACTTAGAATTAAATTTAAATACATATAAAATTTGTACTTACTTATAATTAAGTTTGATGTAATTAATATAAGATTTGTATGTAATTAATACAAATATTACAATGTGAAATCATATACGTATACCATTTATATACATAATTTTTTTTTATATTAAGACATATTAATGTTCGAATGTGAAATGTTATAAATACGTAAAAAAAAGTATATTTTTTTAAATAAATTTTCATATTTTTTAATTGGTTAAATTTTATATGATAGATTAAAACTATAATACACGAAATCCAATTAATAATTAACAAACATAATTATTGATTAATATATATGTATATATAATTATATATATATATAGATTAAATTTATTAATTATAAATATTTTTATAAGATTTTTTGGAATGAGATGTGGTAGGAATTAATTAATTTTGTTTAAATAAATATAATTTCCTATATAGATTATCTGGTTATGTTAGGGTATTATTATTATATTTATTAATATGGCGAGATGTACATTTGTCATTAATCTAAGATGTGGAACATGAGGTGGAATAGGGTAATAGAACAGAGGATTCGAACCGAATAATGCCTGGCAAGTTTTTTACTGTTTGTTAGTTCAATTTTGTCTCCATCACACACCAAATCACATAATTGGGTTGCAATTGTACAAGTAACAAGGCTTTGAGAACAAGGTGGCCCCAGTAAAAGCAACAATAATGACATGGAGACTCCTTTATAATAGGCTACCAACGCTTGACAATTTGATATGAAGAAACATCATCCCGGATTCTACTTCTACAAGCTGCCCCCTTTACGGTTCTACTCTCGAAACTGCAAACCACATTTTTTTGGAATGCACGGAAACCTCAAAGGTATGGAACTTTTATTATAGATGGCTTGACACTCCTGTTGCTCTCAACAATCACATCAATAATAATTTCCTTCTTCATTATGGGATTTTCCCCAGAAGAGGAGGGAGTAAGATAATCATCGGCCTTTGGATTTGTGTGGTTTGAATTATATGGAATTAAAGAAACAAAAAGATATTCGAGGGGATAGCTTTCTCGACAGACAAGATTATGAACGAAATCAAAGGACACTTGTGGAGCTGGTATTCATCTAAACTCAATGTGATAGGAGAATTCTCTTTGAAAGATTGGTTTATAAATCCTAGGCCTTTTCTAGGTTTCTAAAACTCTGTAAATTTGCATTTTTGGGTATCTCTTATACTCAAGTAAATAAAATATTTTTTACTGATTAAAATAAGGCTTTAAGAGTTCGCTAGTGACACACTCACTCTGACACGAAGGTGCAATATCACCTCTTATGTCAAAATGTAAAATGAGCACTACCAAATGGAACAGCATAAAAAGTTACATCCTTATTACTAATGTGGTTAGGATTTACTGAGAATCAAGAGCCGAAAATACTATTTTTCCCCAACAACGTAACATCCCCGATTAAGAAAGTTGCTTCCGTGATAGCTGCTACAGACATACACCACATTACTTATCGAAAGATGATTCTTGATCCTTTTTATTTGAGCAATAAGCAATAACTACTCATTTAATTTTTCAAAGATAAGATAATTATAATTTTCTCTAGAACTTTTTAAATTTGAACATGTTGAGCTCTTTGTGGCCTCCTCTTTTTGCAGATTCAAAGGCTACCGGCCATTTATTCAAAAGCCTTTTCGAATAAACTTCCAAGTTTACGAAAATGATATCTTTATCAATGTTTTTTTTGTAATTTCGTTTCTTAGTATATCTTAAAAAAAAGTCTCATCATTCGTATCTTTCGCAATACATTTCACATGAAGGAATCAAATAATAATCAAAACTCAATTGATAAAATTATATAAATTTAATTTCCTCTTCAAATTTATTGCAATACCTTTTATCTTAAATTGAAATACATCATCTCACGCTTGAGCCATTAATATACACCCCTAATTACCACATTATTTTCTATACTCTCACCAATCAAACGACAAAGGAGCAACATGGGAGGCATTCCCTATATCCGGGTGCACAAATCTATAATTCCTTAGTACCTGATTATCTGCAAAATTAAGCGCTTTTTCCATCCCCACCCTACAAGAATTCCCTTCAAACACCGGATTCGGGGCCCCACTACACGGCGCACACGTCACAAACGGTCGTCCCCGCCGCCCATTCTCCACCGTCAAGTACCTCGCCGCCGCCGCACCTCCTTCTCTATCTCCACGTCATCATATTTATCAACCATGTAAAGCCAATAACCACTCAAGTAATACTCATTTTTCACGTAAGTCAAATCTCGCCATTTTTTCCCTCCAAAAGCAAATAAACCATCGCGGATTGGTCGTCCGCTATTTCCCAACTCATATCAGCTAAAGTCGATTTTAGGATTTTGGCCCAGTTCGCATGATCTGGGCTCATTGGGCCCAAACATCCAAGAAATCCATTGACAATTGGCAGTTTCGGAGTAGGAAAACACCGGATTTTAGAGAAACCCAACTCTTTCCCTTGTAAATTCTTTCGGGCCAACCGTAAACGATGAGATTATGATTTTTGTACCTCTGGAATGGAATGTTGAAGTCCATGTCTGTGAACACGGCGTCCGAGTCGACCCAGAAGAGCCACTCGACTTCGGGATGGGCCACCATAGAGGCTCTCAGAATTGGGCCCTTGGCCCAATACCATCGCATTTTCGGCTGCATAAATACGTTGTTGTAGAAGATTTTATACCCGTGGATCCTGCAATAATCAACCTTATTCTTGAAAAACCTGCAGAAAAATTTCATAGTATTAGGCAACCAAAATATAAGCATCTCCATTTCTTGGACTCAATTTGAGTCTAAAATGGTCAATTTACCATCAAAATTGAATTAAATAGTAAAAGCATCTCCAAGAAATCAGAATTAATCATAACATTGTATCACAATAGATTTACAAAAAAGAAATGTGAATAGCTGATTTAGAGTTTATTTCACAAATCGTGTTCTTTACTCGAATCCAATTTTAATCTTTCTTTTTTACTTTATCAATTTTGAGACGTTGAAAATTTTAAAATTTCCCAAATTAAACAATAATTATTCCATTAAAGTATGGGACACCCGAAACGGAAATGTGTCAATCGAGTTTGGGACGAGGAGAGTATATAATACACATTGTATGTAAATCTATTAACAATTTCATGTAACTAATTAATATGAATTTAATTAAAATAAATACATGCACTTTGATAGTATATAAATACAATGTATGAACTAATCGTATACCTAGGAAGTCGAATGATGTAGTGATAAACAATAACAATAAGATACTGTCACAATTAACCATAGATTAATATTTTAAATCATTTTAAACTTATTATAATGATATATTTTATTTATTAAATAATGTCACTAATTCCTATATAGGGACAAAAAAAATTATGACTTGTTATAAAATATAGTTTATTTTTAAATATAACTAGTTTTAAGTTGAAATCGTAATTTTTTATTATTGATTATTCCCATGGAGAGTTTTTACTATAAGGTTAAGTCTTGTAAGGCTTATATGCATTCTTGTGCATCTTGAATTCATAGTGCATTTTAGAATCGTACAATTTGTTATAGTAAAAGATGCAACTTGTTTATACTGAAACGTGCATTTATTTTTTCATATTAATAGTTGTACGATTTATGTAAATAAATTGCATCTTTCATTATAAAAAATTGCACGGTTCTACAATACATTATGAGTACACGGTACACCTCAATGCACATGAGACCCATCCTTACCGTAATTATCGGATGATCAATTCATTTTTCCAATTTAAAAAACTGCAGAAACTTAAATAATCATTAATTATGAGTATTTTTTTTTGAAGGACATTAATTATGAGTATTGGTAGAAAAGTATGAGTAACTTTTTTCTATAATAAATTCTTTCCAATAATTTTATGAAAAATACAAATCAAGAATAATAGGGAGTCGGTGTTGCATTGCAAGAGGACGAAATCGAATAATAATTGCGGTTTCTAATTCTAGGGAATAGAGCTTCTTTATGGGCCTTTTCTATCTTTCCAACGTAAAAAATGGTCTTTCACGAAGTTTTATAAATCTCACACGCAAATTAATGTTCCATTTCCCCAACCCCAATATGAATATCAGGGAAATAATTACGTGTCCAATACCATATGCTTCCGACTGGCAGCAGTGATCCATTATGCAACTCCAATTCGACACAAACAAGTGTAATATTATCGCCGCGATTTATTAACGGGTTTTAGGGATTGTCGGGTTGAATCACATGTTAAATGTACACACTATTTTTATTTTTTTTTTTAGGCCAAATTTTGCCAAGTCATATGATTCTGTTTGTGAATAATTCTATTTGGAAGTGTTTTAGCCAAGTCATATGACGGAGGAGTATAATAATAATAATATATTAATAATCACTAGCAAAAGCTAAAATCTAATATCTGAATAGAGTCGACTAGGGGAGTCGGGGGTGTTTAGAAAAATTATACTCCCAGCTCCCAGCTCCCAACTCAATTAAATATTTATAAAAAAGTATGTCCTAAATTTAATTAAATATTTCTATAAATAATAATAAAGTAATTTTTTCTCTTTATTTATAACCTTCAAACACATCAATATTACACCTAATATCATTATTTTTACAACAAATAAATTAACTTTATCTCATTTAATTTACACAAATATCACCATTTTACAATTTAACCCCCAACTTTATTTTTTTAATAATAATAAACAACTATTTTCTTAAAACCCGTATATACATTAATTGTTCAATTAACTGTGACAGAGGGAGTAAATGATAGTTACCTAAAATTGTGTGCAGAAATAATTTTGAACACACAAATGTTATAAGTTAAAAATAAATAAATGTGTGCTTTTAATAGCTGACAAAAACTTGTATAGACCTGGTTCATGCTATGAACTCGGTTATTTAAGTATCATTGTTACATACAAAAACTCTCACTGTTATGTATAAAAACCATCACTGTTATGAACAAAAACAATCACTGTTTAGAAAATGTTTCATATTTTTAAACAGTGAAAGTTTTTGTGCATAACAGTGATAATTTTTACACATAATAGTGATAGAGTTCATGTGTGAACTTGGTTCACATGAATGTTACTCTTAATAACTTATAAACTTTTATTTTAAATGCTAGTGGAGTATTAACTATTTTTTCAAGTAGTATCGCTTTTCTTTAAATTTTTCTTCAAACACTATCAACTTTCACTGTTAATCAATTTTTCTATAATCATAATTTTAATCAATTCATAAATTTTTACAAACACTCCTTAACGTGGAGTTCCGATTAATCACATGCTTTACTGGGTTATATTTCAAATTTTCAATTTAAATAATAGTTTTGAAAGATCTTAAAAAAAAAGATTTAATATATCACTACAAATGGTGTAGCCGAATCCATATTTAATTTGTTACAAGTCTTAAGTAGAACTTTGGCCCAATTGATGCCCAAGGCCCAATTAAATCGAAGCCTGCAAATAGAAGTATTTTAATTCACTTCTAATGTTTCTTTCTCCCAAACCTACCTCTGTGTAAGACTGTAACGTTTCTATCGACCTTTATTGCCAACAAGGTTCGTATCTTTATCTAACTGTGTGTATTCATGTATGTATAGATCGGCATGATTGTATGTAGGCATATATGTTTTTAAGTCTTAGTTTAGCAGGCTGTGGAAATAGTGAATAAATTTCAGGATAAGTAAATGATTATGTTGAATGTACCTTATTAGAGAAGTTTAGGGACGCTGCATTTGATGGTATTTGATGATTACTATTGGGTTAATTTTGGCTAAATTGATTTGATGCAATTTTGAATTGAGGCACACTTAAATAAGACGGTCTAGTGAGAATGGGACATAAGTTGGACATTTGCGCTTTAATATTTTGGCAAGGGGTGAGTGTGATTTGTGCTAAGTTGTACTCCGTCTCATGCAATAGACATGTCTCAGATGAGTTTTTGTCTTCTGGAAATTTTATTGCTCTTTTGTTGATGGTTGGTTGAAGATCTCTGTTTTACGAGGAATTTGGTGCCAGATTTTAATTGTATTTCTTCCTAAGTTAGAATTCCTCTCGTATTTAGTCGAATCAAGTATGATTATGGCCGATGAAGGGACATGTCCATCATCCATGTCAACGATTAGCTATATTAAGACACTCAACTCTTCCTCTCGTAATACGAATAACCCTCTAGATATATCACTATTAGATTAAATTACTAAGCAAACACAACATGCAAACAACAAGAAAAATATTCTCAGAAGTGCGAGCTTATTATCTCACAGTGCAATTTGATAGAAAATGGAAAGCAAAGTGCAAGTATTGTAGTACAATGTTGGTAGGTCATAGGTGAACCTAGTCAAAGTACTAATCACTTGATGAAGCATCAAGCTAGATATCCTAAAAAGAAAACGAGGGACATAAGACAACAAATTTTGCAAATTAATTTCAAGAAGGTGAATTTGAAGTTTCATCTTTTAGTTTTGATAAAGATATAACCTGCAAAGAATTTGCAAGAATGATCATTATGCACAAGTATTGTTCGATGATTGCGGAACATGAAGGATATAGGATCATACACGGTTTGAATGGAATTGCATAAAGATATACGAGAGTGAAGAAAAAGTCACACTACAAATTTTGGAGAAAAATAAAGGTCGGGTAGTAGTGACAACAAATATGTGGACATCTTCCTTCCGAAAGAGAGGATTCATCTGGCTATCACAGATCACTACATTGACCACAGTTGGAAGCTACAAAGTCAAATTATCAGGTATATATTAGTTCTATGTGAATTTTCAAAAGATTTTCAAAAATTTCTAGTGTTATGTAATATGTAATGCTCATTCTCCAAGTCCATTTACATGTGATGTTTTTTGTGAATCATTACTTGATTGTTATTTCCTTTTTTGATTAGAACATGGATCCATAGATATCAACGGTATCTGTGAGTAATTGTTCATCCAATGATGAAATGGTGAATTTGCTTGTAGATAAGTTTTATTCGGATACTCTCTTAGTTGGTTGTAAGGTGATCCATAAGCATTGTTATGCGCATTTCCCGAATTTGATTGTGAAGGATGCTTTGGAAGTCATTGGGGGAGTAATAAATAAGATAAGACATGTATTTCCTTATTGGTCGGACACCCATTAGAGATGGGAGAAATTTGAGGAAGTATCTCGTTAAGTACGTGTTGCAATTACTAAAGAGCTCGTTCTTGATTACAGCAATGCTGAAATTCATTTTTGATGGTACAAAAACCCTTGATTACAAAATTATTTTTTCCCGCTCGAAGTTTCTTGATTCAGTACAAATACATTCCTAGTGAAGATGAATCGAAAATGACAAAGGGTTTTTGTGGGAAGCTCAAATTATTTTATAATGCAAATTAGCTTTTCTCTGGCATTAAATATTTTACTGCTAACTTGTGTTTTCCAGACATTATTCAAATATCTTCCAATTATCCATAGTTACCGTGGATATTTTTCGATCTATGGTCAATTCTAAAAAACAATAAACTAATGCTTCACAAAGAACATCATTTGTAAGTCTAAAACATAAATATATACAAGTTCACCGTAAGATATTTAGTGCCAGAAAAAAAGCTCAGTTGTATTATATCTATTAGTTGTGCCATAGAAAAGCTCAATTGCACTGAATATCTAACAAATATTTGTAGAATACAAATTTGCAATGGGATATCTAGTGCTAGAAAAAAACTCATTTATATTATAAAATAATTTGAGCTTACCACAAAAATCTTGTCATTTTCCATTCATCTACACTAGGAAAGCATATGTATTTTGGATCACGAAAACTTGAGAGGCTAAAAACATCTTGTATCAAGTGTTGTCTACAACATAAAAAGCGTAGCGTTCCAACCAGTTTTGCAATCAAGAACGAGCTTCTTGGTAATCGAAATACGAACTTGACGAGATGTTTTTTCAAACTTCTCCCATCTCTTTTGGGTGCCCGACCAATAAGCAACACTATCCCTTATATTATCAATTGCTCCTTTAGTAACTTTTAAAACCATTCTTCACAGTCAAATTCAAGATGTGCGCATACGAACAAGTTACCACCAACTAAGATATTATTCGAAGAAAGCTTCTATACAAGCAAATTTATCATTGCATCATTGGTTAAACAATTATCCAAAATTATCATTAATAGATTTCGATCTATGTTCCAATCCAAAAATTAAACAATGGAAGTAATGCTTCCATTTGAACAATTATCCACAATTACTTGTATGTGGACTTAAAACATAAATAAACTTGCAAATTGTCCAAAAAATGAGAAATTATATAACACAATAAATCATGGAAATTATGTTGAAAAGTTTACGTATATACATAATCAGATTTTGTAGCTTCTAGTTGTTGTCAATATAGTGAGCAATGATTACCATGAATCCTTTCTTTTGGAAGGAGAATGTTCTCATATATGTTAGTACTCGACATTCATTCTTTCCCAATATGTAGTGAGACTTCCTTTCACCCTTATATATCTTTATTCAATCGCTTTTACTCGCGTTTCTTGACACAATTTGAAAAAGAAAATTTAGAATCTTACACTTACTCGTGTAAGACAATTTCGTACATGAAGAAAAGTTCCACTTACTATATTATTTTTGATCTATTTTAAGAAGTCTCAATTTGATTATCATGTTTTAAGGAGAAAGAACATAAATATTAAATTTGAGTCTCATTTCATATATAAGTTCTTCCCCACAAAGCTCCCTTTTGGGATTTTTATGAGAAAATTACATTTCAAGTATATATGTGATTGTGAGTTCAAGCTATAAGAATTCTTTTCTAGGCAACATGAGGGATACAACGGGAAAAAAAATCCGATCTTCGACAACTTACTTATAATTTTTAAAAAAAAAAGTAATTTCTTGTTGTTCATCGAAAAATAATGAGATTTTTTTCCCATGTTAGTTAGTCTCCATCAGCCAAATTCAAGAAAATAATATAGAATTGAATAATTCAAAACATTTTAGAGAACCATTACAAAAGTTGCATACACTTTAAAAAAAGAAATTATAATATAAATATTTTTAAAATCTACTGATCGTGTATGAAACCAATTTTATAATGGGAGTCTTCCCATTGGTTAAATCCACCCATTGCTTCCATTATTAGGGGTGAAGAGTGTGGTGGGGATCAGTATTAATGGTGGATAGTGGAAGACCCATTTTGCGGAAACAATATTTTCAAGTTTCTAGATCATGTTTCGCCCCCACCACCACATCCCAAATCCTAAATAAATGGCTACCTAAATCTGGTATGTATTCAGATCAGATGTATAGTATATTTATAGTGTATTTTAAATATATAATTTATTTTACATTAAACTGTGCAATTATATGCATAATTCAATGTAAAATAAGTTACATATTTCAATATAACTAATTGCATGATTTTAAAATACATTCATAGTGCATCCAGATACGAATGAGTTCTCTCTAAATAAATTAGCGGTTTGCTATTCGTAAAATTGATTACTTAAAAAGTATTTTATTATTAGAGTACTTTTATTGAAAAAAAAATCTTGCATATTGTATAGTTTCATAATTATTATAGTAGTACCATTTTTTTTTCAGTTTTTACGTATACAAATTATAAAATCAACAAATAAAGTTACAATATTATTAAAATATTTTATAGTTTTTTTTTTCAAAAATGATTTTTAATTGAAGAAAATGAAAAAATAATAATATTGCATTGTAATAACTGGTGAAATAAAATACCTGGTATAAAATATGAATTACGGAGTACAACAAAATCGAATTGATCTTTCATGAATCAGGTCGATATTATGAATTTGAATTATTTGATCAATTTTACTCATTCCAAAACATTTTTTTTAACTCATTAAACTTGACCTGTATAATACCTGGATAAATTCAAATGCTCAAGAATTAAAAATAAGGGTGGACTAGGTCTATACAAAATTTTCTCTAACAAAATCATATGGAGTACGTAAGACCATACCTCACCGCGATTGGTAAAATAAAGATCAATGCCGGAATTTCATGGATACAAATATAAAATCAGATTTTTAGTCATAATCCCGAATTTATCGCAAATTGTTGTCATCTGTTTAAATAAGTGACAACCTTTTGCAAATATATATATATATATATATATATATATTGATTTTTTCAGTAAAATTAAAATATGCTGAAACTCAACTTGGCAATTATAGTACGTATATCCTAGGGGTAGGGGTGGGAATGCCGAAAATATTAGTACACCACACTTATTGTACAGAAAAATATCGAGTTTATCGAAATTTTTAATATACCAAAGTTTTTGGTAAGTTAATGGCATGACAAATAAAAATTTTTAATATATAATTTTTTTTTGATATTTCGATATTACGGTATCTCGATACATATTTCGATATATTATCATAAATACTCTAAAAAAATTGGTATGAAACGAATTTCGGCATGAAATGGTATTTTATCGAAAATTTGAGATGTAAATCTAAAATACACACATGTTTAATCAACGACTTCCGTGCAATAACCTGCAAACCTCACAACATAATATTGCTAAAACGAGGACAAAAACTTGTATAGGCGCGATTAAATGCTTTATGAACTCTATTATATAAAGTATCATTTTATTACATACAAAAACTCTCATCGTTATGTATAAAAACTATCATCATTATGAACAAAAAACAATCACCGTTTAGAAAATATTTTATATTTTTAAACAAAGGAAAGTTTTTGTAATAATGATATAGTTTTTACATATGCTGATGATAAATAAATGTGTGAATCCCTGCTCATTCATGAAATGTTACTCCTAAAACGAGAAAGTGTAGGGAATTCTATGGAATTTGATTTACATTTGTTGTATTCACCCCCTTTAATCCGGATTCTTCTTAAAAGTGCTATATACTTCCTCCGATTTATAATGATTATTATTTTAGGGGAGAGTGTTTGTTTCTAATTAATTGTTGTTTTACATATTTTTACCTTTTTTTTTTCTTCTATTCTTACTCCAATTTTATTTTATTTTATTTTTCCGATCGGAACTCTTACTCCAATTATCCCACCAATTTTGCACAATTCTAATATTACGGAGTAATCAATAAAGTTATATGTGTTATTTTATAGATTTTTTTAATATTCAGCTGAAAATTTTAAAATAACAATGATTATGAATCGAAGGGAGGGGAGTATGTTTTTTTCTCATTGTTGTATATGAATACTGCAGTCATGATAAGATATACGATAAATACTATGGAGAAGAATGAATATTGAGTTTTGGGGTCGTCTTAAAGATGAAACCAAGGATCAAATTTTGAGTGGTGAAAACGTATGGCCTTATCTATGATTGGAAAGATTTACGGCTGGGCTGGCTAGATACCAAGTTTCTCAATCGTGTAATCGACCCCAATAAAAAATACAATAATTACCGACTCTCCCGTCCATAAAATCAACAATGACATGAGATTGATCCTTGCTGTCCAAACTGTCAATTTATGATACTTGTATTTGTGTGTGTGTGTCTGTAGTTTTTTATAGTTTGACAATTGACGGTATAGATTAATCTCAATTTGGAAGAATGCACATGGGTTAAGACAAAAATAAAGAATAATCTCAATTTTTTATTTTTGAAAGCTTGAATAATCTTAAAATTGGAAGGATGCACATGGAATATTACAGCAAACGTATATATTAAATTATTAATCTCAAATTGGAAGGATTCACATTGATTAGATATACATTATTAATCACAAATTGGAAGGATGCACATGGATTAGGACAAAAACTAAAAGCTCTATATATCTATTATAAGTACTACCAATTACCAAACACGGTCATTAAAATATAAATCATGAAAAAATATTGGGTGCTTGAGATGGATTTTTAATTCATGCAGGTATCGGTTATCATTTTATAAATGTGTGAGCATAAATGAATGGTTTTTTATTAATTTAGCTTCGACAACATCTCACAAAATGTTATAACTCAATTTTTAGCTCAATATGCTGCTATTAATTTCAACAAAGCATTATTTCATTTCGGTGTTTCATTTTATGTGACACTACAAATCTAGGTTGCACGGATACGGGTACGATACGGTGTGGGTACTGTGACACATAATTTTAAAAATAATTGGGTAAGATACGACTTGAGTACGATTATAATTTTTCAAATTATTTTATATTTTTATTGTATATATAAATATTTTCACAATTTTTTTTTTCAAAATGTGTCTGTACCCTATGCAATTTTTTAACATCTAAACAAATATAAAATCAAAATGAGATGAACATCGTAATAAAATATGTGAATGACTAAGAGTTTGACAGTGGTGTGACCGTGTGAGCAATATAGAGTCGATATTTTTTTACTGTTTGTGGGCTAATTTGAGTTAATTTAATATAAAATAAATTTAATTCAAGGCAAAAAATAAAATAAATTGTATAAATTTGACCCCACGAGTACCCTATGCGTGTCCGACACGGTACCCAAAATTATTATTAATATTTTTAATTGGGACACGCCACGTGGCGTATCGGGTGCGTATCCCACCCGTATCCAGCGTCTTACAATCTTCCACGAAAATATCCGAATAATTCGCATCATTCAAAAATTCCGAGTACCAATACATCCTAGCTACAAATCATCATTGTTAATACATATGAATATCAAAATATCAAAATATGCGGTTTTGATTGATTTCAAAATATCCTTAAAGAGCAATCTCAAACTTGAAAAAGAAAATTAAAAAACAAAAAGAGCATTAACAAAAGAAAAAGGAATGAGACCATTACAAATTTACAATAGTACAATTTCAAAATACAATACTCTCGACTTGAAAATGTTTGTTGAACTACTTGCAGCTACCACGAAATTAAAACGTAAAGTACTTTTATGGTAAAACTTCTGAAGTTTTATAAACACGATTATTTGGAAAAAATTCAACTTCAAAATTTTAGTAGTATAACTTTACAATCACTTGTGAGCACCTAAAAATATCTAGACTAGTTTAAAAGAACCTGGCCCCGCAATGTTAGCTCATCCCCCGCTTCAATCAGCTCATTTAGTCGGTACTGGACCAAATCGAATTATAAAAATAAAATAAAATAGAGGAAATGTAATTAATGAGTAATTAACCATATACAATTGTCCATCTGAAAAAGAAAAAAAAATCCATTTCAACTTGTTCGTATCATGATTCATGAAGTAACAATAATTAAATAAAAGGTAACACTTATCTGACCAATTATACTGTACAACTAATATTATTCAATAGAATCAATTAATATTGTTGAGTGAAAATTACTAATATTACTACCCAATTAATAGTGTTTACTGATGGTTACAAAACATATTGATTGCATTGTGCAACTGATACTTACAATTAGATATTTTGTTAAAGAGAAAGACTCCTGTGAAATATTGCACAAAAATCATATGTGCAATACAACATGTTTTAGGTAAAAATTAGTGAAAATTCGCGGGTCTAGGCGCGCGGCGGGTTGGGTCATGATCGGGGCGGGCGGGGCGGGCAGAGGCTATGGGCTAGGGGCTTCAGGTTGGGTGAATTTCGGGATGGATATATACATTTAATGGAATATTTTTATCAATTCTACTGTGTAGTTCAATGGTTACCTCTTACTTGTTGAGCTAAAAGGTCTCAAGTTTGAATCCATTTAAAAGCAAATATTTTTACTATTTTTTATTTAATATTTTCATTGTTATTTTTATATTTAATTTTTTTATATTACCACATGTACATTCACTGTTATTATTATAGCAATACTATTCTTTCAATCACTGTTATTTTTATAGCGATACTATTCTTTTAATCTAATTTTTTGTGTGTTATACATGACTAAAAGTGTGCTACTACATGAACAAAAAAAAATAATAGTATTCTTTTAATGTAATTTTTTGTGTGTTACTACATGATTAAAAATGTGTTACTACATGGACAAAAGTGTGCTACTACTTGAATGAAAAGAGATACTATTTATTTAATGTAATTTTTGTGTGACTAAAGAATTGTTACTACATGAACAAATACGCGATACTATTGTTTTAATATAATTTTGTGTGTGTTACTACATGAAAAAAAGTGTATTACTATATGAACAAAAATGGATACTATATTTTTAATCTAATTTTTTTGTGTGTTACTACATGACTAAAAATGTGTTACTACTGAAACTCAGAGTTAATTATACAGTGTAATCCATGGTTTTGCAGGTTCTTCTTGTATCAAAGGCTTTGCTTTCTTTATCAGATAGAACAAAGCATTTATCTACCGAATCATCACCAAACTTATCAAAGGGACTTCTGATAATCCCTTCTCCACTAATCTTTTGAAGAACAACTTCCCAAATGAATGCATTTTGAGGTCAAATCCATCAATATCTCTACCAATTCACAAAAATTAAACAAATTAAGTAATGATTTGAAATTGCAAGCATCTTTCCTCAGAGATTTCAATCCAGATAATGCAGGAGATAAAACACCACCAAGACTACAATTCCACAACACAATCTTTACCGCATTTCCATCTGAATTACATGAAACCCCTCCATGATCTTGACAGGGGTTTTTACTTAAATCCCAGTTACTCAAACTATCATAAGGGTCATTTGTAATGTTACCCTTAAATTCAAAATCTCTTTTTCAGTAATTGTGGAGACAAAATCAAGCAAACAGATCACATAAAGAAATAATGTACCTATTATTATCCTCATGATCCCAACATTATACTTGCTGGATCCAACTCCCTCTTCCAATGCCTAACTCTGCAAAACTAGAGGTTATTGATTAATGGGTTTTGAAATTTGGGCTCAGAAAGGCATCAGACATCAGATCCTGAAAAATTGAGGAGTGGAATTGGAAAGATTTTTGGAAATCCGCCGTTGCCCATAGATCGGGAATCTTCTTCGGCGTCGACGGCGCCGCCTTATCGGAGGATGAAATTGGTGAAGAGTAAAGATATTGATGGCAAGATGAAACACTATGATGCGGACATATGGAATTACAATTACAGCGGCGCCTTCCTCTAGTAAGATGAACGCTATAACCCTGAAATTTTACCCATTTTTATAACTCTAACAAAAAGCTTGCGTCCTTGACCCTACCTGATTCGTTGACCCGCGAATTTTTAAAAATAATACCATTTGACTTGAATTGTACATATGACTTGTATGCAATATTACATACAAGTTTTTGTATTTGTTAAATAGTCGAAAACGAAACACATCTAACTTGACATACAAAATAGTGATTTCTTAATGAAGATTACAATTTACAGATGGCTATGTGACAATTTGGGCAAAACAAACTTTCCCCAATTACACCAACCTATTATTATCACGCAAACAAACTATGTACTCCCATCAATTTTCTCGGACGCAAATCTCACACCTCCAAAAACATAACCCCTCTTAGTGACTAACAAAACAACCTAAATTCTAAAATCGCTTTTCATCTTCTATTTCCAAAACATTCATATTAATAACATTCATATTAATATCATAACATTCATTCACTGATGTCACAACTCTTATAAATTAATACCATTATATTTACAGTATTAATTTATAAATGTAATGATATCAGCTGATAAAAGTTATGATATTAATTTATAAATATAACAGTATCAATTTCATCTGGCCACCATAATTCTTGCACCAATGGGATGAACTTCCCTCAACAACCCAACACCTTCATGTTCATCCCCAAACTCAAAAGCCCTCTCCTCATCAATCCTCTCGAACCCCACCGTCCTGCTCTTTGGCATCGGCGCCGCCGCCATTCCTCCATCACCGCCACCGAGTGGCACCGAGCTCTTGGAGCGGCGGACCGCCGCTTCAATCTTGGTGCCACGACGTGAAGCGAGCATGATGAGGTCCCTCAACTCCTCGTCGCCGAATTTGAAACTCGACTGCGAGCTCAAGCTCCGCGGGAGTTGAGGGGTCGGGCAGCCCATGGCGTTGCCGTAGCTGACGTGGCTGCCCGTCAGGCTCTGGACGTAAAGGTCCAGGACCCGGGCAAAGATCCGGATCGGGCCCTTGATTAATCTCATTAGTGCGCTCTCTTTGCGAACAACCCCATTGGATTTCATTGTCAATTATTATTTAGAGATAGGCTGGAAATTTAATTAGATGAAGCGCGAATCTTGTCTTGTATATATAGTGAGGTGGATCTATTAAATATTTAATGCGTCCTTTAGAATTAATCAAAGATTTTTGCCGCTTATAAATTAGTATTATATGAGTGTGAAATGAATTAAATTTAAACAGTGATGATGGGGTTTGGGTGGGAGGACTTTTTTGGATGTGTGGACCAACATATCACATGGAATGAGCCCAATGCAAAGTATTTTTTTAATAGATACGTTTGATTATTTGTAACAAGTGGTGGACCTTTTCATATGTATGAGGGATTCAGGATTAATATCATAGGTCATCAAATTCTTTATTATTTAAAGCTAATTAGAAGATTGATCGAGTTTACATATACTGTATAGGTAAATTCCTGTAAACACCAATTACACGGTGTAACTAGTACTTTTTTTGTAACAATATTAGTTATTTTTACTAAACAATATCACTTGTTTACACCGAATAATATTACATGTTTTTAGTAAACAATATTCATTATTACTATTGAATATATTAATTATCCAATTGCACGGTGAAATCGGTACACAATGCACACAATTGTGTTATATACATATATAAATGAGGGTGATGGAATTAGACGTGTGCTCCTAACTAGGTTTTAGGTTTGAACCTCAGATCATTTTTGGATATGTGTCAGTCCATACAGAGCTACATAAGCTCTGGCTTGAAGTGGGACCCCCGCTAGTAGACGGTGGGTTCTGTTTCCCCTAAATTAATCGATTCTTGAACCGGATACTGAGTAAAAAAAAAAAAAAGTCTATATTTTTGAAATGGCCGGATACTGAGAAAAAAAAAAAAAAGTCTATTTTTGAAATGGGGTTGTAAGTGGGAAGAATGGAATTTTAGAATTAGTCATCTCTAATATATTAAACTAATAGAAACAGGCTAGAAACGCAACATGGAAGTGGAGTGCTAGCAAAGACGACAAGGTTTTTTTATTTTGGCTGTTTTAAGTTTTCTACTTTATTGAATTGTTCATTGTCGTAATTTGTAAACAAGGAGAAACATTCACGCGCCGCCTATAATAATATATGTGCATCCATAGTGTTTTATATATATAGGAGTATATTTTAGTTGTCATCATGTAAAGTGACATTATTAATATATGTACACGTTGTATTTATTGATCGAGTAATAAGTCAGAAGATGAATTAATGCATCCATAGATGATTATGAAACTTGTTACTTTGCAAGTTGTGCATAAATTGTCAAGTGGAGTTTAGAGTTTACTTTTGTTATCCAGTTGACAAATTAAGATCGTAGGCCAGATAATTCAAAAAGGTACATCCATTAATAATGCATACATGAGCTGAATTTGCGAGTTTATAGGCATGTGAACATGTGCCTGCACTACATATACACCGAATGAAATAAAATTATGGTAAAATGCATTTTTAGGCCCCTAAACTATTGTTTTTTTTTTTTTGAAAGATTATTAAATTATTTTTTGACTTTAAAATGCCCTAAATTATTAACTTTTATTTCAAAAGGTCCTTAAACTATTTTTTTATTTAATGAAGTACCTAAACTATTGATTTTTGTTTCACGCAGTCTTTCTTGATTATTTTTTTAATCATCTAACAGAATCGTTAAGTAAATACGCACATCATCATTCTTAAAATTATTAATATTAACCATTGTTTTACTTTATGGTTCCGTTAGATTAGTTAGAAAATTTCATAAAAAAGAACTGTTTGAAACAAAAATCAATAGTTTAGGGACTTCATTAAATAAAAAAATAGTTTAGGGACCATTCGAAACAAGATTTAATAGTTCAGGGACTTATTAAAATTAAAAAAAATAGTTTAAGGACCTTTCAAAATAAAAAGTAATAGTTTATGGACCTGAAGATGCATTTTGCCTAAAATCGTTGCTCGAAAGTCGAAACCGTCGATGGTATATTTAAAAACCTCTGTTTTAAGATAATATTTATTACTCTCTCGGTCTCTATCTTATTTGATCCTTTATTGTTCGCATGAGTTTTCATAAATGAATTGTTTATTAATATTAGAGGGGATAAAATTATTTTTTAATTATAATTAAAGGGTAAAGTAATGACATATATGTAAATTAAAGGAGATAAAGTTAAATTAAATGTGATAAAAGTAATGATATTGAGTGTGATAAATATTGAGAATGTTTGAGAGATATAGATAAAAGAAAAAAAAATTATTTTATTATCATTTATAAAAATGTTCAATTAATTTTGAGACGAATTTTTTTGACAAATGTTTAAATAAGCGATGAATGGAAAGGGTATTATTCGCCAAAAAATATATTATTATTATTATCAATTATTATTATTATTTTGAATATTTAATGGCTAGTGGTGGTGGTGTTTGAAAGTGCGTCCGCTTTAAAAAAAAAAGAAAAGAAAAAAAAAGTGCATCTGAAAGTTAAAGTTGTGATCTAAAATAATTAATACGGAGTATAATTTTTAATAATGGACTTGAGTTACTTTTTTGACGTTAAAAACTAAGGCTTTTCTTTATATGTTTATTTCCCATGAACTAGGTCTATGTTATGAATTTAGATTATTTGATTAATTTCATTAATTTTCATCACATTTTTCTAAATTACTAAACTTTACTCGTATTATACCTTGAATATGATCAAATACTATGAATTAAAAATAAGATTCATATCATGAACCAAATCTATATAAATTTTTAAGTTGTCTTTCTCTTGAATATGGCTATATAATTTTCACAAAAAACCAAAAGATAGATATAATAAATACTTTGGTCATATAATTTAGATATATTAGATGAATTATTATAAGCGCATATATTTATCTTAAACACCATGTGGTCATATATATTACTCCCTCATTCCCAATCTTAACTACACTATTTCCATTTTATGCGTCCCAATCTTGATTATACCTTTCCTTAAATGGAAATACACACTTTAACTCACACCCTTGAAACACCCACTTATTTACCATAGGGTAATGCTAAATGGGGTGATTCACCCTTTATATGTGTAAATTTACCTTAGTATCCTTAATGAAATATTTTATACCCGACCCTACTGGTTCATGGTTCGCCCGACCCAAATAGGTCATAATTTAGGGTTCATTATTTAGTGTTTAGGGTATAGTTGGTTCGTCAAAATTGAAATTATCACGATTTCATTAAGGGTAGTTAAGTCATTTTGCCAGACTCACCCGGCTATTTAGCAGCACCCTTTACCATATGTCATTCTCTCATACACTTAACACTTTATCACCTTTAATAAAGTTGAATTCTCCTTTCTACCCCCAACACTTTATCACATAAAATACTAATAAACATTTTTTTTTAAACTCCGAGCACACAGTAATGTAGTAGTCAAGATTGGGACAGAGAGAGTATTAGACTAAGTTTTGTATGTATTTAGATGCACCGTGCATTCATAGTGCATTTAAAAACCATATAATTTATTATATTGAAATGTGCAACTTGTTTACACTGAAGACTGTAATTATTAAAATGAAAAAAATAATTACACGGTTCAGTATAAATAAATTGTATCTTTTAGTATAACAAGTTGCATATTTTTGCTTGGTAAAGAAAGATTTATTAAAATTAGTTGGGTAGGAGAATTACCCAACAACAACAAAAAGTACCCTTACAATGCGCTATCTATGCACAGTGCATCTGCATGAGATTCACTCATATTGTCACAGTCCAACTTGATCTAGCTGGTGAGGGGTTATCGTATTGAAGAATAGAAACCTCTTATGGCTTCATTTGGATGGATTGATTTGAAATCCATGAATTTCACACACAAATCATCACTCTTCAATGAATTTACAAATACCTAGATTTGAGAGTCTAGTTTAAAATGGAGGGATTTCAAATCCTCATCAAAACCTAGTCATTTGAAATCTCTTTCTATCTACCTCTTCCCTCTCTCTCCTCTTTTCAGTCTTTCCCTTCTCTCATCACTTGACAATTCATGATTTGAAATTTATGCATTTTTACTTTTATTATTTTTCAAATTCATTCATTTCAAATGTTGGGAAATTTATAGTTTTGATGGAAGTTCCAAAACAGTTGTAATAGGACCAGTCAAACCTGTTAGTCGACTGATGATTTGATAGGAAACCAGCTGAACATGTTAGACAACTGATGAATTAGACTAGGTCACATTTTGAGGGGGAACTTCAAAATGCATAAGTTAGATCAAAAGCGAAGATCAGAAGCAAAGATCAGAAGCAAAGATCAGAAGCGAAGATCAGAAGCAGAGATCAGCGAACACAACAGACCAGAAGACTTATTCTACGAAGACATCGGCAGAGTTGATTGGTTGAAGCTAAGACAACCATATAAGAAGACTCAAGGCGACTGATCAGTAGAATGCTGATCAGATCAAGGCTAGTCAGAAAAATGATAAGAAAAACTACTTATCCAAAGCATACGATGAAGATCAGACCAGAAGAATGTCAACAAAGTTGGCTTTACAAGACGCCGAATAAATGTACTTGTTAGCCACTAAGGGGTCGACACGTGTGTACAGATCTGACGATGCAGGATATGGCGTATCAGAGCAAACGACTAGAAAGGACGATATTGCACGAAGACGACATGGGCTTCCTGAGCACGTCAAATCAAGCCTACAAGCTACCAAAAATAGCCTGAAATTCAAATTGCTCTCCAACGGCTCTTTGATTTCAAGGTCTATAAATATGAGATTAATCTTCATATTCAAGACATAGAAATTATCATCAAGCTCAAGCACAAGCAAATTTCCGCACGAAGAACACTAAATTGAATCTCATATTTCTAAGTGTTCATCCCATAGTTCTTAGCCTAGAAATCTTATCCTTTAGTTTTAGGCTACCCAAATACTAGGATAGATTTCCAGTTGGAACAAAAATAAATCTTATACCCAAACCCACAAAGTTAGGTTAAGTTTGTTTAGCAAGATTTTAGACTAGGGTTTCTAGTTTATGATTTCTGGGATCGGTTGAGTGAGAACTCTTGAAACATTTGTTGGTTGTACTGTGTTGGACTAACACATTAAACTAAGTCTACGTTGGTTAAGTTGGTGCCCCTGCTGATAGGGAAGAGTAGACGTAGGACTGGTTGTCCGAACCACTATAAAAATCTTGTGTGCATTATCTGATTTACCTGTTTTACACTATAACACACTACCTGATTTGATATTGCATACATATTCTGAGTCTGGATCAGTTTTGCATCAAGCAACTGATCTGATCAGCTTGACACTTTGTCATCTGATTGAAAACAGATAAGCTGAAATTTGATTCTACAAAACTGGTTTTTCACATGGGTTAAAACTTAGCTTCCGCACATCAGTTAAACTAATATACACCGAACTGATCTGCCCTCAGGCAATTAGTAAGTTGGATATCAGTCCAAACTGATTCATTCGCACTCTGATCATGAAACTTGCTTTCACATCCGATCTTGCACAAAAAGTTTTCAAAAGTCTATTCACCCCTTCCCTCTAGACTTCTGCCCTCACGAAAACCCGTTCGGGACCTACAAGTGGTATCAGAGCAGTGGTTCTACGGACCACTGACTTTGAGTATCATCGGTTCTTGAGGAAGAACCATTGTGGTCACTTGAACAGATCTTGAAAAACCTGTTTTTAAATTTCATCTGTTTTCAAAACTCACGATCAACATGGATAATACCTCTGGTATGTATCATGATCTGCCTAAGTTTTCTATTGATGAGTATGCGGACTGGACCATACTCATGAGCAACCATCTGGGAGCTATAAGAAGCAGAATGATGGAAGTTCTTGAACAAGGACCCATCATCATCTACTACAACAACCCAGCTGAAGGAGGTGATCCAGAATTTCCAGTTGGAGCCAGAATCAGAAAGAGTCCTTCTCTGATGGATGCCGAGGAAAGAAAATTGTCCAATCTGGATACTGTTGCCAGACATATTATTATGAAGACGATGGACAAGATAACTAGAGAGAAGATCAAGTATCTCAAGACAGCCAAAGAGATGTGGGATACGCTTGCTGAGATGTGCAAAAGAAATGATTTGATCAAAGACAGCAGATTGCAAGCCGAACTGGTTAAGTTTGAGAAACTCAAGATGCTGCCGAATGAAACCATAAATCAGCTCGATGGAAGAATCACCATGTCTGTCAACAAGCTACGGGAACTGGGACGAGAAATGTCAGACAAAGACATCAACTACAGGATCTTGAGATCTCTGACAAAGAAATGGGATATGAAAGTTACAGTGATAAAGGATTGTCAAGATATTGCGAAGATGAAGCCAAGCAACCTATTTCTGAGCCTTAAAGCCCACGAGTTTGATCTGATTGAAAGAGGGCAAGAAGAAGATGATGAGTCGCCTGCCGAAGTCGCACCTGCCACATCAAAAGCAGTTGCATTCAAAGCAGCCGACATCAGCTCAAAGTCTACAGAACCTATTGGAAATGTCATAAGTCAGACATAACAGATTGCTTTGCTGACCAGAAAGCTTGAAAGATCCAACATTCAACTGGAAAAATATAGAAAGTTTTATAGAGACTATCAGAACAGCAGAGGAAGAGATAGGAGATCTACTGACAAATCACAAGAAAGAAATCGTTCTGATGACAGAAGAAATGATCATAGAAATGACCACAAAGAAGACAAAAAGAGAGATGATTGTTCTGATGATAGAGACAACAAATCAGAGAGGAGAAATTCAGATTACAGGCAAACTGGGAAGTCACCTGACAGAATCTACAGAAGAAATGATTCAACTGGCAGAAGAAATTCCGTGGAACCTGGAGCATGTTTCAACTGTCAGAAACCAGGTCACTACAGTGCAGACTGTCCTGACCTGACTCCAAAAGAAAGAGAAGATAAGCGGAATAGAAGAGAACATAGATACATAGACAGAAAAGCCATGGTTGCTGATTCATCTAGGATAGATGACTCATATCTGCCTTCAGAAGATTCTGGTTATTCATCTGTAGAAGACTTTTGCCTGATGACCAATGCTGATGACTTCAACAGCTTCGACGATCTGATGTTCTCATCTGATGATGACATCTGCCTCATGGTTAAGGATGATGATAATTTTGAGGTATCTTCTAAACCTTCTGTGTTGTCTGTTTCCACACCTATTGTGCTTAGCACACCTGCTGGAGAGATAGACCTGCAGCTCTACAATGAGCAATTACTTGATGATCTCTTTAATGCAGTAGACACTTATACAATAGTGGAAGCTGAGAACGATAAGCTGGGGGCAGAGAACGTTCAGCTTGTTAAAGAAAATGCTGCAAGCAAAGCTGCTGAACTGAAATCAGTTGAGACTGTTCAGAAGATGACTACAGAACTGGAGTTTCTGAAAGTCAGCTCTTCTGATCAGGGCAAACTAGTTAAGGAACAACTAGCTATTAACAAACAACAAGCTGATGATCTTAAAATCCTTCAAGCTAAGTTTGATGAACTCTTCCGACTGCATGAGAGTCTGAAAGCTACTGAGGATAGTTTGCGTAAGAAAATAGAGGTTTTCACGAAATCATCTAAGACTGTTCAAGATCTGAACAACTGTTTTTGTACGTCAACTAATAAGAAGGGAATTGAGTATGAAAACCCTTCTGCATCCTCAAAAGCCCCATCTGGTTCACTTCAGAAAAATGTAATCAAAGCGAAAATCAAAATCTGTATCAAATAAGGAAAAAGGATCAGCTGACCAAGCAAGGAAAATGCCAGATCAGAAAGGGAACAAAAATGGACCCCAACTGATCAGACATCAGCCGAGGAATCAATAGAAGAATCTTGTTCTTCTGAAGAGACCTCAGCTAAATCAGCAGAGTAGGCCTTAGTCTGGACCATCTCGTGAGGGACAGTCTCAACTAAAGTCAACTCAATCCAAGCTGCTGCTGGGGAATAAGTTGCACAGATCTATTCGGGGTGAATATTTAAATACAAATTTAATTCTTATAATTATTACTAGCATGAATTAATCCTATATTAATTCAAATAATAATCCAACAACAAATCATGCATATAATTAATTCACGTAAATCCTACGCATGCGGAATTCTACGAGTTTACGTGAACGTACCTCTTGCGATGGCAACAGTCTAGCTGATTAGACTAACCAAAAGAACTTCCCACGTATTCCCTTAATCCTTGTTCGACTATCCGGTGGTAGGACACTTGTGAACAATTAACAAAAGAAAAATAAATTATGTTGCACCACCTTTGTGGATTTACTAATTTTTCCAGCACATGGAATTGTACTTGGGAATGAAAGAGTCATCCCCTATTTATAGAGCATAGGTGGTCGAAATTTTGGGTAGAAAATAATGTGGGAAAATCTTTTCTTGATCTCCAAGAAATCTTGAATATATCTCCTATATTCTTTTTCCCATAATTATAATATTCCACAAAATCCCACCTACTCTTTGTTATGGGATATTTTCGAAAATAATAGGCAAGATTCCAAGATTTGGATCTTCTTGAATTTATGAGATATTCTTGTATTTCAAGAAATACATATCTTCCATAATATCTTTTCAAGAAAATCAAGAAAATCTTTCTTGCCCTTTATATTTCAAAAATTTCGAAATTATCTTCATGAATAACCAAGTGGGAGATTTCTTGAATTTAATGAGATAATCTTGTATTCCAAGAATACATATCTTCATTCCATAACAAAATTCAAAGAAAATCTTTCTCCCCTTTTATCCATAAATTTCGAAAATATTGAGGAAAAATAAGCAACAATATTTATTTTATTTTAAACACCTTTTTTCAGTTATTGGACTATATGTTGGGCTACTCAGGGGGCCTTTAGGAGAATTAAGATTGGACCTTCCAATGGATCTTGAATTATCAATATTGAGCCACAATATTATTCAAGCCCATAAATATTAATTAATCCCACTACATAATTAATATTGCACTATCCATCTTAACCCATATTATAGTCAATATGGCTCCCGGTTATTATTTCCCGTGTTTAAGATTATCTTGCCCATTAATTAATTCAAGCCACTGAAATAACTTTCCGTTAATTAATATCTTTTGTCCTTGGTCAAGGAACAGTTCAACATTAATATCCATACCGGAAACTAATTCCACTTGCAAGATTTGGTATGATAAATCTTATGAACCTCCCAAGGGGGCAAATCGAACAAGCGTACTTGCACACGATTCTCCGTATTAAATCTTAGCAATCACATGTGACCAGTAATATTGCCCAAGATAAAAAGTATTGAATCTCGTTGATTCTCTACCCATGATAAGTCAAAACAATAATTACCAACCACACGTGATCCTATTTAAGGAACGAAGATTAAGAAATAATGAACTACTGAGGTCTAATTCTTCCTTGTTCAGTTCTGAAGAATTTGTCCTCCTGTAGGTCCTATCCAGTGCATCAGTCATGCACTAGTGTAATCTCTTGGTCAAGACAAGCCAATCTGAGACTTACACTTCAACCTTTCACGATGAATTGTTAATTTCCATCTAGGTCGTGAATGGTGTACTTTTAGTTACAAGGGACTGTTAATTTAATCTTCTGTGATCTGGTATCACTAAATTAACTACAATGTAACACATACTATTTAATGAACAGTTATGCAGTAAATATATGTAACATTCAATGATATTTAAAGCATCAGTGATAAACAATTTATTTCAGTAAATAAGTCTGAAATTCAGTTTTGATTATACAAAGTAAAAAACATACTTTCCAGTATAATCCCAACAGCTGCCTAACAAGCAAGCTAAGGGTAAACTGCTAAGACCATCTATGCCAAAAAGATATGAATCTTTTAATGGTAGCAGTCGTACCTACCTTTACAATCAGAAACCTAGGGCTGCTGCACCTGAGCCCTACTGGATTAAAAGAAGACAAATATCAATAAAAAATCTCAAGTCTTCTGATTTATCCAAGGCTCACACTAATGATCATACTGACCAGATTGCATATGAACAGACGTATGATTATGTAGATGTTTATGGTAGACAAATCAAGCCCTCTGTTTTCAACAAAGGTGCCAGATTTGTTTGGATCCCGAAAGGTATTTCTAACCCCCCAGAACCCGATTCTACTGGGTACCTAAAGCCTGATCTGATTGCAGGTTCGCGTGGGTTTGACCAATAAAGGAGGTGTACAAGCAACTATCTGGTACATCGATAGTGGATACTCAAGGCACATGACTGGAAATAAACATCTCCTCAGCTCATACACAGAACAAGAAGGCCCACGTGTACTCTTTGGTGATGATAACTTTGGTTTTACCAGAGGATTCGGAACCTTAGAGAATGATGATGTACATGTTACTGGAGTCTCGTATGTCGATGGTTTAAAGCACAATCTGTTATCGATTTCACAATTCTGCGACAACGGATTCAGTGTTGAGTTCTCGACTGATCAATGCACTATCAAGAATCGAGCTACTCAACAAATTTTGCTAACTGGTTCAAGGAAAGGAACGATCTACACTGTAGATTGGAATAGTTGTCCAAGAAATGTATGCCTGATTGTTAAGAGTTCCAAAAGCAGCAGTTGGCTCTGGCACAAGAGAATGAGTCATCTGAACTTTAAGACTCTTAACAAGATAGCAAGGATGTCTCTGGTTGAGGGTCTCCCAAATGAGGTATTCTCTAAGGATCAGACATGTGTAATATCAGAAGGGAAAACAGGTAAAAGCCTCATTCAAGGGGATCCCAGGACCAGGATCCAACAGAGTATTACAACTGTTCCATATGGATTTGTTTGGACCAGTTACACCACTTAGTCTCAGCGGACGCAAATACACTCTGGTAATCGTGGATGATTATTCCAAGTTTACCTGGGTTGTATTCTTGTATAAGAAGAATGAGACTACAACAAAGATACCTGAGCTGCTCAAGAAATTGCAAAATGAAAAGGGTGTCAGTATTGTAAAAATCAGATCCGATAAAGGTATAGAATTTCTGAACTCCTTATTACTGACTTTTGCACTAAGTTTGGAATACATCATGAAACATCAGCTGCAAGAACACCACAACATAATGGAGTAGCAGAACGGAGAAACAGAACACTCAAAGAAGCTGCTCGCACAATGTTAGCTGTGTTGGGGAATTATTTGCACGGATCTATTCGGGATGAATATTTAAATACAAATTTAATTCTAACAATTATTACTAGCATGAATTAATCCTATATTAATTCAAATAATAATTCAACAACAAATCATGCATATAAACAGTTCACATAAATCCTACGCATGCGGAATTGCTACGGGTTTACATGAACTAACCTCTTGGAGTGGCAATGGTCTCGTTGATAAGAACACACCAAAAAGCCTTCCCAAGTATTCCCTAGTCCTTGCTCGTCAATCCGGTGGAAGGAAACTCGCGAACAATTAACAAAAGGGAAAATAAAAAAATTTTGCACCACCTTTGTGAATTTACTAATTTTTCCAGCACATGGAATTGTACACTCACAATTGACGTTTTTCGAAAATACACAATCTGTCGACGTTTCAAAAAATTTGATATTTTATCGACGCTGATATTTTTCCGAAAAACCAATTTTCGTGTTCACTGGGGATGAAACATTCATCCCCTATTTATAATAGAGAGGGAACGAAAATTAGGGCTCAAAATAGGGTTAGGAAAGATCTTTTCTTGATCTCCAAGAAATCTTGAATATATCCCATATATTCTTCTTTCCATGTGTATTTTTCCACAAAAATCTCACACCCTTATTTAACCCATTTTTTCGAAATTAATTGGAGACTTTTCAAGATTGGATCTTTCTTGAATTTATGAGATATTCTTGTATTTCAAGAATACATATCTTTTTCTATAAAATCTTTTCAAGAAAATCAAGAAAATCCTTCTTCCTATTATTACTCTATATATTTAGAAAATCACAATTAAAGAAACCAAGTGGGAGATTTCTTGAATTTATGGGATAATCTTGTATTCCAAGAATACTTATCTCATTTCCATAAAATCTTTTCAAGAAAATTCTTCTCACTCTTTTTCTTTAATAGTTTCGAAATTTAAGAAAAATAATGCAACAAAAATTTATTTTATTTTTAAACACCTTTTTCAGTTATTGGACTTTATGTTGGGCTACTTGAGGGGCCTTTAGGAGAATTAAGATTGGACCTTCCAATGGATCTTGAATTATCAATATTGAGCCACAATATTATTCAAGCCCATAAATATTAATTAATCCCACTACATAATTAATATTGTACTATCCATCTTAACCCATATTACAGTTAATATGGCTCCCGGTTATTATTTCCCGTGTTTAAGATTATCTAGCCCATTAATTAATTCAAGCCACTGAAATAGCTTTCCATTAGTTAATATCTTTTATCCTTGGTAAAGGAACGGTTCAACATTATTATACATACCGGAAACAAATTCCACTTGCAAGATTTGGTATGATAAATCTTATGAACCCCCCAAGGGGGCAAATCGAACAAGTGTACTTGCACACGATTCTCCGTATTAAATCTTAGCAATCGCATGTGACCAATAATATTGCCCAAGATATAAAGTATTGAATCTCCTTGATTCTCTACCCGTAATAAGTCAAAGCAATAGTTACTAACCACACGCAATCCTATTTAAGGGACGAAGATTAAGAAATAACTAACCACTGAGGTCTAATTCTTCCTAGTTCAGTTCTGAAGAATTTGTCCTCCTGTAGGTCCTCTTCAGTGCATCAGTCATGCACTAGTGTAATCTCTTGGTCAAGACAAACCAATCTGAGCCTTACACTTCAACCTTTCACGAGGATAGTTCATTTCCATCTAGGTCGTGAATGGTGTACTTTTAGTTACAAAGGACTGTTAATTTAATCTTCTGTGATCTGGTATCACTAAATTAACTACAATGTAACACGTACTATTTATTGAACAGTTATGAAGTAAATATATGTAACATTCGATGTTTCTTAGAATAGATGTTATCTGACTAAGATTCACTTCAAAACACCTTATGAACTGTGGAAGGGCAGAAAACCTCGTGTTTCTTACTTTCATGTATTTGGGTGCAAGTGTTTCATACACAACAATGGGAAGAGTCAGTTGAAAACCTTTGAAGCTAAGTCAGATGAGGGTATATTCTTAGGATATTCCTCAACCAACAAGGTTTTCAGGGTGTTCAATAGGCGAACTCTAGTTGTGGAAGAAACACCTCATGTGGTCTTTGATGAAACATCTTCTGAAGAAAAGAAATCTGCCTCAGAACAAGCAATACCAGATCAACCGGTACCTGATGCACAAAAAATGGACCAGTTAAGTATCAAAGATAAGGGATCAGATCACGTAACAGTGTATGTTCCAAAACTTGATCTTACTGATTCACCAGGTCAATCAGACCCAAAGGTACGTACAACTGTCAATGAAGAAGCTGATACAACTGAGACAGTAACAACCGAACCATCTGGTTCAGGGGGAACACCTGATGTTCCGACTGACAGACATAAACACATGATGATTCCAACATCAGCTGAGACTTGTCCATGCCAAGTGGATCCTATGACTGTACCTCTCCCAATCTCTAGTGATGAATCACTATCAGCAATGGATGATGATCTCCAATCAAATAAAAATTAGAAAAGAAGGACCTGGATAACCAGTTATCCAACTGATCTGATAATCGGAGACCAAAAGTGCCATGTATTGTTGCTATCTGTCTTTGAAGGAACCAACAACCATAGAAGAAGCTCTACAAGATGCTAGCTGGATTCCAGCAATGCAAGAAGAATTAGAGCAGTTTGAAAGGAATCAGGTTTGAAAACTGGTAGACAGACCAACTCATCAAGATATGATAGGCACCAAATGGGTATTCAAGAACAAGAGAGATGAGAACAATGTCATAACCAAAAATAAGACAAGACTTGTTGCTAAAGGGTATTCACAATCAAAAGGAATTGATTATGATGAGACATTTGCACCAGTCGCTCGCCTGGAAGCCATTAGGCTGTTTCTGGCATATGCTGCCCACAGAGGGTTCATTGTGTATTAGATGGATGTAAAGAGTGCATTCTTAAATGGGGTACTAGCTGAGGAAGTTTATGTTGAACAACCTCTTGGCTTTGAAAAAGGCAACCAGGTGTACCATTTAAGAAAATCTCTTTATAGTCTGAAACAAGCTCCTAGAGCTTGGTATGATATACTATCTCAGTTCTTGATAGACAACGGATTCACTAAAGGAACAGTGGATATAACCGTATTCAGAATAGAAAATGGTGAAGACATTCTGATGGTTCAGATTTATGTGGACGATATCATTTTCGGATCTCCCAACAAGACCTTATGTGAAAGATTCAACAAACTGATGCAAGGGAAGTTCGAGATGTCCATGATGGGTCAGATGAATTACTTTCTAGGTATTCAAGTTAAACAAAGTACAAAAGGTATATTCACCTGTCAGGCAAAGTACACTAGGAATCTGTTAGCTAAGTTTGGAATTCAAAACAGTAAGGAAACCAAAATTCCTATGATGACTGGATTCAAGATGGATCCAGATGAGAATGATCAGAAAACTAATTAGAAATAATATAGGGCTCTCAATGGATCTTTACTATACCTGACTGCCAGCAGACCAGATATAACTTTTGCAGTAGGTGTATGTGTCAGATTTCAGGCAAATCCAATGCAAAGCCACCTGGAAGCAGCTAAGCGAATTCTTAAGTATCTGAAGGGGACAGTAAATCTTGGTTTATTCTACCCATCAGATGATAATCTAGAGCTTAGTGGGTATTCTGATTCTAATTATGGAGGTTGTAGAATAGGCAAAAAGTCAACCTCAGTACATGTCAATTAAGAGCAAGTAAATACACACAAGATTTTTATAGTGGTTCGGACAACCAGTCTTACGTCCACTCTTCCCTATCACAAGGGGCACCAACTAACCAACTGAACTTAGTTTATTGTGTTAGTCCAACACAGTATAACCAACAGATGTTTATAGAGTTCTCACTCGATCCGATCCCAGAAATCAGAACTAGAAACCCTAGTCTGAAATCTTGCAAAACAAACAGAAAACACAGATGGTTTAGAAGATACCTCAGATTGATCTTCTTCCTTGGCCATGAGACAAATGTCATCATCAGATGAGAACATCAGATCATCAAAGTCGTTGAAGTCATCAGCATTGCTCATCAGGCAGTAGTCGTCCACAGATGAGTAACCAGAATCTTCTGATGGCAGATAAGAGTCGTCTATTCCAGTAGTATCAGCGACCATAACTTTCCTATCTCTGTATCGTTGATATCTCCTGTTCCACTTTTCTTCTCTTTCTCTGGGCGTCAGATCAGGGCAGTCTGCACTGTAGTGACCTGGTTTCTGGCAGTTGAAGCAGACTCCTCTCTCTACTGAACTTCTTCTGGCAGGTGAGTCATATCTTCTGTATGATCTGTCAGGTGACTTCCCGGTTTGCCTTTGATCTGAATTTCTCCTTTCTGATTTGTGATCTTCAGCACGATCTTCTCTTTTCTTTTCTCTTTGGTCGTCTCTTCTGTCATCAGATCTATTTCTTTCGTGCGATCTATCAGACGATCTTCTTTCTCTTCCTCTGCTATTCTGATAGTCTTTGTAGAATCTCCTATACTTTACCAGTTGAATATTTGATCTTTCAAACTTTCTGGTGAGTAGAGCAATCTGTTCAACTTGACTAACAATATTTCCAATAGGCTCAGAAGATTTTGAGCAGCTACCGCCTACTTTGAATGCTACTGCTTTTGTTGTTGCAGGTGTGGTTTCGGCAGATGACTCATCATCTTCCTCTTGCTCTCTCTCAATCAGGTCGAATTCATGGGCTTTCATATTAAAGAACAAACTGCTCGGCTTCATCTTTGCTATATATTGGCAGCCTTTCATCACAGTAACCTTCATATCCCATTTCTTCGTTAAAGATCTCAGAATCTTGTAGTTGATGTCCTTATCGGTCATTTCATGTCCTAATTCTCTGAGCTTGTTTATTGACATGGTAATCCTTCCATCTAGCTGGTTAATCGTCTCGTTGGGCATCATCTTGAGTTTCTCAAACTTAACCAGTTCGGCCTGTAATCTATTGTCCTTTATCTGATCGTTTCCTTCGCATATCTAAGCTAGAGTGTCCCACATCTGCTTCACAGTCTTGAGGTATTTGATATTCTCTCTTGTGATCTTATCCATCGTCTTCATGATGATGTGTCTTGCAACCGTATCCAGATTTGATAGCTTTCTTTCTTCAGCATCCATCAGAGATGGACTATTTCTGATTCGAGCTCCAACATGAAAATCTGGATCACCTCCTTCAGCTGGGTTGTTGTGGTAGATGATGATGGGTCCTTGTTCAAGAACTTCCATCATTCTGCTGTTTATAGCTCCCAGATGATTGCTCATGAGTATGACCTAATCTGCATACTCATCAATAGAAAACTTGGGTAGATCATGATACATACCAGATGTATTATCCATGCTTAGTGAGTTTTGAAAACAGATGAAGTTTTAAAAATGGTTTTTCAAGATCTGTTCAAGTGACCACAATGGTTCTTCCTCAAGAACCGATGATACTCATGTTGGGGAATAAGTTGCACATATATATTCGGGGTGAATATTTAAATACAAATTTAATTCTTTAATTATTACTAGCATGAATTAATCCTATATTAATTCAAATAATAATCCAACAACATATCATGCATATAATAATTCACGTAAAACCTACGCATGCGTAATTCTACGAGTTTACGTGAACGTACCTCTTGGGATGGCAACGGTATGACTGAATAGACTAACCGCAAGGACTTCCCAAGTATTCCCTTAGTCCTCGTTCGACTATCCGGTGGAAGGATTCTTGTGAACGATTTAACAAAAGGAAAATAAAATATGTTGCACCACCTTTGTGGATTTACTAATTTTTCCAGCACATGGAATTGTACACTACTCACAATTATCGTTTTTCAAAAAAATACAATCTGTCGACGTTACAAAATATTTGATATTTAATCGACGCTGATATTTTTCCGAAAAATCAATTTTCGTGTGTTACTGGGAATGGACCATTCATCCCCTATTTATAGAGGCTAAAGTGGACGAAAATTTTGGCAAAATATGATGTGGGAAAATCTTTTCTTGATCTCCAAGAAATCTTGAATATATCTCCTATATTCTTTTTCCCATAATCATAATATTCAACAAAAATCCCACCTTATCTATTTGCTATGGAATTCGAAAATATTGGGGTCCAAGATTCCAAGATTTGGATCTTCTTGAATTTATGAGATATTCTTGTATTTCAAGAAATACATATCTTCCATAATATCTTTTCAAGAAAATCAAGAAAATCTTTCTTGCCCACTATATTTTCAAGATTTTCGAAATTATCATTGTAGATAACCAAGTGGGAGATTTCTTGAATTTAATGAGATAATCTTGTATTCCAAGAATACATATCTTCATTCCATAACAAAATTGAAAGAAAATCTTTCTCCCATTATATCTATAAATTTTGAAATTTTAGTTGGAAAAATAAGCAACAATATTTATTTTATTTTAATCACCTTTTCAGTTATTGGACTATATGTTGGGCTACTCAGGGGGCCTTTAGAAGAATTAAGATTGGACCTTCTAATGGACCTTGAATATCTAATATTGAGCCACAATATAATTCAAGCCCATAAATATTAATTAATCCCACTACATAATTAATATTGCACTATCCATCTTAACCCATATTACAGTCAATATGGCTCCCGGTCATTATTTCCCGTGTTTAAGATTATCTAGCCCATTAATTAATTCAAGCCACTGAAATAACTTTCCATTAATTAATATCTTTTATCCTTGGTCAAGGAACGGTTCAACATTATTATCCATACCGGAAACTAATTCCACTTGCAAGATTTGGTATGATAAAGCTTATGAACCTCCCAAGGGGGCAAATCGAACAAGCGTACTTGCACACGATTCTTCGTATTAAATCTTAGCAATCACATGTGACTAATAATATTGCCCAAGATAAAAAGTATTGAATCTCTCTGATTCGATACCCATGATAAGTCAAAGCAATAGTTACCAATCCCACATGATCCTATTTAAGGAACGAAGATTAAGTAATAACGAACCACTGAGGTCTAATTCTTCCTTGTTCAGTTCTGAAGAATTTATCCTCCTGTAGGTCCTATTCAGTGCATCAGTCATGCACTAGTGTAATCTCTTGGTCAAGACAAGCCAATCTGAATCTTACACTTCAAACTTTCACGATGGGTTGTTCATTTCCATCTAGGTCGTGAATGGTGTACTTTTAGTTACAAGGGACTGTTAATTTAATCTTCTGTGATTTGGTATCACTAAATTAACTACAATGTAACACGTACGACTTATTGAACAGTTATGCAGTAAATATATGTAACATTTGATAATATTTAAAGCATCAGTGATAAACAATTTATTTCATTAAATAAGTCTGAAAATTCAGTTTCGATTATACAAAGTAAAAAGCATACTTTCCAGTATAATCCCAATAATCTCCCACTTATACTCAAAGTCTACTTTTAAGTATACTACAACATGTCTCGTGTAGTCCGTGACATCTAATGTCACCTGCACGAACCTAATAATTTCTCCCACTTATACTCAAAGCAGATTGGCAACGGTCTTGACACCCATTCCTTCCACATGTCTCTCGAATGTATTCAGAGGAAGACCCTTTGTGAATGAATCTGCTAGGTTGTCCTTAGACACTATCTTTTCCACAAATATATCTCCTCTCTTAACGATTTCTCGTATAAGATGTCTTTCCTTTAGTGTGCTTGTTTGACTCGTGGACTCTTGGTTCCCTTGAATTTGCAACTGCCCCTAGCAAATATTGCTAGACAAATTCGGAACTCCATCCAAGTCCACTAAGAAGGTCTAGAGCCAAATCGGTTCTTTCACTGTTTCACAAGCAGCTACTTACCCGATTTCCATGGTTGAGTCAGTGATGCATTTCTGCTTCACACTCGTCCATTTGATGACTATACTTCCCAAATGGAAACACACTAACTGAGGCAGATAGTTTCTGGAATCTAAGTCTGATTGGAAATTCGAGTCCGTGTAGCCGATGGGGATTGGAGTATCTGACTGATAAATCAACATTCTATCCCGAGTTCTTTTCAGATACTTCAGAATGTTTTTAACTGTCGTCCAATGCTCTTTCCCTGGGTTACTCTGATATCTTGCCACCATGCCTACGGCAAAACAGATATCCGGTCTCGTACACAACATTGCATACATAAGGCTTCCGACAGCCGAAGCACAAGGAATGTATTTCATGTCATCTATCTCCTTTTGCGTCATAGGGGACATTTTCTTGGATAGATGGATTCCATGCCTGAAAAGTACGAAACCTTTCTAGGAATCTTGCATGCTGAAGCGCTTCAAGACAGTGTCTATGTATGAAGCTTGCGATAAGCCTATCATCATTTTCTTGCGATCTCGAGTGATCTTGATCCCAAGGACGTGCCCGGCTTCCCCTAAGTCCTTCATATCAAACTGTTTTGAAAGTCATGCCCTTACGTCTGATAACACCTTTACATCGTTCTCGATGATCAGAATGTCATCTACGTATAGTACTAAGAATACCAATGCAGTTCTGACACTCTTCTTATACACACAACTTTCAAACTCGTTTTGATCGAACCCATAAGACTTTATAACATGATCAAAACATTGGTTCCAAGCTCTGGATGCCTGTTTGAGTCCGTAAATGGACCTCTTGAGCTTACAAACTAGGTGTTCTTGGCATGTCTCAATGAAACCTTGGGGTTGTTGCATATAGATCTCTTCATCAATACTTCCGTTAAGGAAAGCTGTCGTGACATCCATTTGCCAGATTTCAAAGTCGAAATGCACAGCAATCGATAAGAGAATACGGATGGACTTAAGCATGGCTACGGGCAAAAAAGTTTCCTCATAATCGATCCTTCTTTTTCGAGTGTAACCTTTAAGCCACTAGTCTTTGCTTTAAAGGTTTCAACCTTCCCGTCCGGTCCTTTTTTCCTCTTATATACCCACTTGCATCCAATGGGTTTGACCCCATTAAGTGGTTCGACTAGCTCCCCAAATCTATTATGAAATATAGAACCCATTTAAACTTTCATTCTTTGTTTGCCAAGAATCTGCATCCTTATCTTGGAGTGCCTCGTCATATGTCCATGGGTCTGATTCGTCTTGTCCGGGAATCAAGTCTGAGGACTCTCCTATTCCCATGAATCTCTCGGGCTGTCTTACAACCTCCCACTACGATGAGGCTCCGGTTGTGAAAGTGTGTCGTTTGGTATATCATTTAGTACAGTTGGCATTGAGGTTTGCCTTCTTAGCTCATTTAAGGTAATCTCACTGGGTTTTTTTGGTTCATATAGTCTTCTTCCAAAAATCTAAAGTGGGTCTTGATGACCACCTTTTGATCTTGGGACCATAGAACATACACCATTTTGTTCCTTGGGGTAACCTACAAACAACCTTAATTACGATCGATGATCCAATTTCTAAACTTCCTTGTCCAACACGTGGGCGGACACCCCCAAATTCTTATGTGTCTCATACTAGGCTTGCGCCCGGGTCCACAATTCTTTGGGAGTTTTGGGAACCGATTTGGATGGCACCAAGTTCGAATGTAAGTCATTGTTTCCAAGGTATGACCCCGAACGACTTGGGAAGATCCGCGATAACTCATCATAGATCTAACCATTTCCAAAAGAGTTCTGTTTCTTAAGCTTTGCAACCCCGTTTGTTGGGGGTTCCGGTTGCATTGAGTTGGATGCAATCCCTTCATCGAATAAGTAGTTCAAAAACTCATCGCTGAGGTATTCGCCTCCACGATCGGATCGTAGAGACTTGATCGTTTTTCCTTATGATTCTCTGCTTGAGCCTTAAATTCTTTGAATTTCTCGAAGGTCTCGGATTTATGCTTCATAAGGAAAATGTAACCGCACCTTGAGTAATCATCAATAAAAGTGACAAAATACTCATAACCTCCTCTTTGCTTTGGTTGATATTGGACCACATACATTTGTGTGAGCGATCTCTAACACTTCTTTGGCCCTATTCCCTTGGCTCCAAATGCCCTCTTGGTCATTTTACCCTCCAAACATGATTCGCGGGTTTGGAATTCGTTCAACTTGGAGAAACTCCGGTGAACCGCCTTTCACCAACCTTTGGATCCTCTTTGGATTTATATGACCAATCTTAGATGCCAAAGAAGTGTCTCGTTCACGTTTTTTTTTTGTCGGAAATAGTTGATGTGTTATAGGATGCATTTAAGTGAGTGGTGTGCACGATTAATTGTATAGAGATTTTCCATCAATGTCCTCATATCAGATACACTCATCATTTCAAGAAATGATGTCATTCTTTTTAGAAGAAACTTAGTGTCCTTTAATCGAATTTTAGAAACCGAAAGTGAATTCTTTTCTAAAAGCCGGGAACATAAAGATAATCTCAAAAAATACTTTATCTTCAAAAGATAGGTGCACTTCTCCCACTGCTTCAGCTGCCACTCTCGTAGCATCGCCCAGTGTGATGAGGATCTCACTCCCACTAAGTTGTCGGGTCCGTTTGAACTCGTGAAGCCAACATGATTAGTGGATCTCGTATCAACCACCCACGAATGAGAAGTATACGCCGCTAAACAAGTTTCAACAACTAGTGCGTGATAATTACCTTTCTGTCCGTCCCTTTTGGGGTTGGAACAGGCAAAACCTCCATTGTCCTCTCTCACCGCAGCTTAAGCACTTCCTCTTTGGATTTTCCTTGACACAACAAACATTCCTCATCTTACCATTGCCCTTGGTAACAGTTGAGTTTTATTGCTTATGGCTTTTGGTCCTCTTCCTTTTCTTGCCTGCCTTTGGCCTAGAAGATGAAGACGGACCACTTACCGTCAAAGCTTGAGTTTGGTGCCTTATCAATATCTCTGCCGAGACCAAAAGCTTGCAACAAATTAGCTAGCGAGGCCAAAATGCTCAAAAACTTTTTGGGTAGAGAGTGAAGTACCAAAATCATCTGAGTCTCCAGATCATAATCTGCACTCAGAATCTTAAGTTTGTTCAGATGGGCCATCTATTTTGAGGACGTAATCCCTTACGGGTTTGTCCTCCACCATTTTCAGCGACGACATCTCTCGCAAGGTGATCTGACGAGTCCCGCATGTTTTGACTCGTCAGTTGGCTCATCTGATTTTTGGTGTGTCAAAAAATCCACTTGTGCTTTTGTGCAGTAAGGACAATTATAATTTTTCAATCATTATAGTTTCCATATTGTATTGACTTTAAGTATAATAACAGTGGATTAAAAAGTAACGACATGCTGAACTGAAATAAATAACTATATGCAAAAGCACAAGTATATCACAATATTCGATCACATGCATCATATTTAAAATCTCAAAAAAAAATATGAACATGCATCAGCCAACATCTCAAAATAGTTTAAATAAGCCACGTGGGGTGGGTCATTATTTAAACACATTCAAGCAGGTTACAAACAAGAACAGTTACAAACCTTTAATATCCAAATTAATAGTTGGCTCCCACTTTGACCAATATAAAATTGACAGGGACTTCGGGGAAGTATATGCATATCAGTTTTATACCTAAGTAATAACAATGATTAAATACATGATTATTATTTTGCTTTGAACGAGCCTCGTGGGGAGGGTCATCGTCGCCACTAGTAATAACCCACAATCATCCGTTTGGAATTCATTCATGTGAAAGCTATCTTTTGACCGTCCCGTGGGGGGAATTTCTCCAAAAGAATTCACAAATGAATAAATCATGGAGGTCAAAATTAATTCAATTTTATTATCCGGAATAAAATTGTCAATTAATTATTTAAACATACTTAGTAATTTTGAAGGTGAGATTTTTCCATTTGGGCAATTCTCATGCAAACACATTTAAACAAATTAAATAAAGCATAAGATAGCACAAATAAATCAAGCATAACAGAAAAAAAACATATTGGGCACAAATTATCCAATTGTCATGGTTTGATTTTTCTTGGCTTGATCTTGAAGAAACACCGTCTCGAATTTCTACCACTCAATCGTCTCGAAAAATACTTTGCCTCGAACGCCATGCCAAGCGATTTCGCGCGCCGGGATGATGCACGCCAAGATCCGGCGGCGCTGGCCTTAGACCAACCTCGGCGGCCTTAGCACCGCCCGGCGGTAGGACCGCCCGTGCCTCGGCACGCTCGACGCGTCTCGACACGCCTTGGCACATCTCGACACGCCTCAGACGTCTCGGCGAACAACCTCCTCGGCGACCGACGCCATCTGCGCACACATCGCGTCTTGTTCGCTTTACCTCCGCCTCGCCCGCGACCTTAGCGGCGCCCGCGTCCCGCGTGCGGCCGCGTCCGTCCGCTTCGGCCCGATCTTGCCGCGGTGCCACGTCGCCTTGCTCCCCGTGCGTCTTTCCTGTTCCTCGCCTTTCAGGCCCGCCCGACCTCGTCTGCGCCCATGCGTGCCAGCTGCGCGCAAGACGCTACCCTACGCTGATTCGGATTTTGTCCTTTAATTCTTCGTCTCCATCCTCGTTTTCGATCCGGTTACAATTTATTTACAAAAAATAAATAAACCTAGATCTAGACTAGTCTATTACATTGATCAAATCAAACAAATTCTAATCTACTCGTGGATTTTCTCACGAGGCAAAACGAATCCGAACGAATCGAATTAAAAAACACAGTTTATATGCATGCATAAACACATTAAATTCCATGACAATTGGATACCTGCAAAATAGATCTAGCAATTCTACTATCCAATTTCAAATTTAATGCCAATGAATTAAATTACAATTTAAAAAATTTAGAGCCCGAAACCGTGGCTCTGATACCAGTTGTTGGGGAATAAGTTGCACAGATCTATTCGGGGTGAATATTTAAATACAAATTTAATTCTTTAATTATTACTAGCATGAATTAATCCTATATTAATTCAAATAATAATCCAACAACATATCATGCATATAATAATTCACGTAAAACCTACGCATGCGGAATTCTACGAGTTTACGTGAACGTACCTCTTGGGATGGCAACGGTATGGCTGAATAGACTAACCGCAAGGACTTCCCAAGTATTCCCTTAGTCCTCGTTCGACTATCCGGTGGAAGGATTCTTGTGAACGATTTAACAAAAGGAAAATAAAATATGTTGCACCACCTTTGTGGATTTACTAATTTTTCCAGCACATGGAATTGTACACTACTCACAATTGTCATTTTTCAACAAAATACAATCTGTCGACGTTACAAAATATTTGATATTTTATCGACGCTGATATTTTTCCGAAAAATCAATTTTCGTGTGTTACTGGGAATGGACCATTCATCCCCTATTTGTAGAGGCTAAAGTGGACGAAAATTTTGGCAAAATATGATGTGGAAAAATCTTTTCTTGATCTCCAAGAAATCTTGAATATATCTCCTATATTCTTTTTCCCATAATCATAATATTCCACAAAAATTCCACCTTATCTATTTGCTATGGAATTCGAAAATATTGGGGTCCAAGATTCCAAGATTTGGATCTTCTTGAATTTATGAGATATTCTTTTGTCCTTGGTCAAGGAACGGTTCAACATTATTATCCATACCGGAAACTAATTCCACTTGCAAGATTTAGTATGATAAAGCTTATGAACCTCCCAAGGGGGCAAATCGAACAAGCGTACTTGCACACGATTCTTCGTATTAAATCTTAGCAATCACATGTGACTAATAATATTGCCCAAGATAGAAAGTATTGAATCTCTCTAATCGCTACCCATGATAAGTCAAAGCAATAGTTACCAATCCCACATGATCCTATTTAAGGAACGAAGATTAAGAAATAACGAACCACTGAGGTCTAATTATTCCTTGTTCAGTTATGAAGAATTTATCCTCCTGTAGGTCCTATTCAGTGCATCAGTCATGCACTAGTGTAATCTCTTGGTCAAGACAAACCAATCTGAGCCTTACACTTCAACCCTTCACGATGGGTTGTTCATTTCCATCTAGGTCGTGAATGGTGTACTTTTAGTTACAAGGGACTGTTAATTTAATCTTCTGTGATCTGGTATCACTAAATTAACTATAATGTAACACGTATGACTTATTGAACAGTTATGCAGTAAATATATGTAACATTCGATAATATTTAAAGCATCAGTGATAAACAATTTATTTCATTAAATAAGTCTGAAAATTCAGTTTCGATTATACAAAGTAAAAAGCATACTTTCCAGTATAATCCCAACAACTCAAAGCCAGTGGTCCATAGAACCACTGCTCTGATACCACTTGTAGGTCCCAAACGGGTATCGTGAGGCAGAAGTCTAGAGGGGATGGGTGAATAGACTTCTGAAAACTTTTCGTGCAAGATCAGGTGTGATGGCAGGTTGCCTGATCAGAGTGCGAGTGAATCAGTTTGGAATGATATCCAACTTACTGATCGCCTGATGGCAGATTAGTTAGATGTCTATCAGTTTTACTGATGTGCTGAAGCTAGTTTTAACCCGTGTGAAAAACCAGTTTTAAGAAATCAGATTCTGAAGTCTGTTTTCAATCAGATGACTAAAGTGTCAAACTAATCAGATTAGTTGCTTGATGCAGACTGATCCTAACTCAGAACATGTATGCAGTTTAAACTCCAGTTGTGTGCAATCGTGTAAAACAGTTAAGAGCAAGTAAATACACACAAGATTTTTATAGGGGTTCGGACAACCAGTCCTACGTCCACTCTTTTCTATCACAAGGGGCACCAACTAACCAACTGGACTTAGTTTATTGTGTTAGTCCAACACAGTACAACCAACAGATGTTTATAGAGTTCTCACTCGATCCGATTACAGAAATCAGAACTAGAAACCCTAGTCTGAAATCTTGCAAAACAAACTTAACCTAACTTTTGGGTTTGGGTAAAGATTTGTTGTTTGTTCTAACTGGAATTCTATCCTAGTTTTGAGGTAGCCTTAAGCTAGAGGATAAGAATTGTTGGGAAATTTATAGTTTTGATAAAAGTTCCAGAAACACATGTAATAGGACCAGTCAGACCTGTTAGCTGACTGATGTTTATATTACCGTTTATAGAATACCAGTTGATAATTACTATATAGAACAACTGATGTAATAGATAGGTCACATATTGAGGGGGAACCTCAATATGTATAAGTCAGATCTGAAAATCCAAAGAACAAATGATATCCGAAATGGGCCGAATCTTTAGAAAGAACGAGAAGATCAGATCGATCTGATCTAGTCAGATATCTCAGCTGAAGTCATAAAGCTCAAACTCAGAATACTTGAAGATCAGATGACTTCCAGAAGATCAGACCAGAAGACCTACATCAGCCGAGTCTGCTAGTTGAAGCTAAGTCAACCGGCACCAGAAGACTCCATCGGTAGAAGATCGATTCGATTTGATCGGTCACCACCAGTGAAAAATGATGTTTCACCTAATCATCGTCTATGGTCTGAACAAGAAGAATGTCAACCTTAGTTGGAAGAACAAACACCTTGAAAAAATGCATATGTTAACCAATAAGAACAAGACACGTATGATCGGAGCCCGACAATTAAGGGATTTGATGTTTCTCTCTAATGGCTATAAAATACAAGTTCATGCTTTTCGACCATGCCGCTCTGAAGACGTCACATCAATCTTGCAAACCTACCTAATATAGCCTGAAATTCAAATTGCTCTCCAACGGCTCTTTGATTTCAAGGTCTATAAATATGGGATCACACTTCAGAGTGAAACACGGGAAACACTGAACAATCAAGAAGCTCAAGCAATTATTAGATTTCCATACGAAGAACACGATCAAGAAGATTATTTTATTAAGTGTTCATCCCATAAGTTCTTAGCATAGAAATCTTTTCATCTAGCTGATAGGCTACCTTAAACACTAGAAAAGATTTCATAGTTGGAACCAAAACAATCTTATCCAAACCCAAGTTAGGTTAAGTTGTTTAGCAAGATTCGGACTAGGGTTTCTAGTTACGATTTACGGGATCGGTTGAGTGAGAACTCCTTAAATATCATGTCGATTGTCTTTGTGTTGAACTAACACATAAAACTAAGTTTAGTTGGTTAAGTTGGTGCCCTTTGTGATAGGGAAGAGTGGGCGTGGGGCCGGTTTGTCCTAACCACTATAAATCTTGTGTGCCTTTACCGCTTTGATTAACCTGTCTACACAATTACACACAACCTTTAAAAGTGCATACATATTCTAAGTTGAGATCATTTAGCACCAAGCTTCGATCGATCAAGCTTGACACTTCAAATAACCGGTTAAAACACTAACTTTGGAATATGATTTATAAAAACCGGTTTTTCACGGGTAAAACTTAAGCTTCCGCGACACATCGCAGTTAAACCGATAGTTCTGAACTAATCGCCTTTCCGGGTGATTAGTAAGTTGGTTATCGACCAAACCGATTCACTCGCGACTCTGATCGGGCTAACTTCCCTTACACCCGATCTGCGACAAAAGTTTTCGTAAGTCTATTCACCCTCCCCTCTAGACTTACGCCCTCACTAAACCGTTCGGGACCTACAAGTGGTATCGGAGCGGTTGGTTCTCTCGACCCTTGACTTTGTGTATCATCGATTCTTGAGGAAGAATCTTTGTGGTCGACTGAACTGATCTTGAAAAACCTTCTTAAAACTCATTCATTTTCCAAAAACACTCAGCATGGATAACACCTCAGGTATGTATCATGATCTGCAAAGTTCTCAATAGATAAGTATGCAGATTGGGCCATATATATGTCCAACCATCTAGGTTCGATCGTTGGCGGAATGATGGAAGTCATCGAAAGAGGACCCATCATCATATATTCTGACAACCCCAAGTTGGAGGAGATCCAGACTTTGCCGGGAAGTCTTGTACGAAAAAGCCCAGCCTTGATGGATGCAGAGGAAAGGAAACTGCATACTCTAGATACTATCGCAAGGCATATTATCATGAAAAAAATGGATAAGGTCACCAAGGAAAAGATTAAGTATCTCAAATCTGCGAAAGCAATGTGGGATACTCGTTTGAAATATCGAGGAAATGACCAGGATAAAAAGACAAATCTCTGCGGAGGCGAATCGGTAAAGTTCAAAAATTGAAGATCTTTGCCCAACGAAACCATCAACGAACTCGATGGAAGGATTACTATGTCAATAAACAAGCCGAGAACTTGGTAGAGATGTCGATAAAGATATCAACTATAAAATTTTAAGGTCTCTCACCAAGAAATGGGACATGAAGGTCACGCGGTAATCAAGGATTGCCAAGACATTTCAAAAATGAAGCCAAGTAGCTTGTTCTTGAGCCTTAAAGCTCACGAGTTCGATTTAATTGAGAGAGGACAAGCGATGAAGATGAGGTGCCCATTGAAGCCTCAACTTCCAAATCGGTTGCTTTTAAGGCAACCAAAGAAGAGATTGAAGACCAATGAGCCCATTGGAAACATCATAAGTCGGGGAAGAAAGATCGCTCTCGCTACTGTGAAACTAGAGAAATCAAATACTCAATTGGGTAAGTATCGAAGATTCTATAAAGATTATCAACATAAATGAGGAAGAGATAGGAGATCGGACAAACGGATCTCCGGAAAGAACCAGATCGATGATCGGAGAGATCACAGAGATGAAAGGAAAAGAGATAATCTAAATGATGAGAGAAGAGATAACCAATCGCATGTAAGAAGCTCGATTACTATCGAAAAGGAAAATCACCGATAGATCATACAGACGGAGTGATTCACCCGAAGAAAAGGTTCCGTGGATCAAGGAGCGTGCTTCAATTGTGAGAAGCGGTCACGCAAACTCAGACGCCTGCACTGACGCCAAGAGAAAGGGAAGAAAAGAGGAACGAAGAGAGCAACGGATGCAGGACGTAAAAAGCCATGGTTGTTTACACGTCGAGAATTGACGATTCGTATCTCCCTCCGAGGACTCTGGATACTCCTTTGTAGAAGATTTCGCACCGATCAAGAAGGTTGTTGACTTCTATGGAAATGAAGATCGATATTCTCTTGATGATGATGAGATCTACGATGGCCAAGGAGGACCAATCTGAGGTAACCTCCAAACCTCGCTTTTGTTCGCTTCTACACTCGCTATCATTAGCACACCCTTTGGGGAGATTGACTGCAGCTCTACTCGAGCAATTGCTTGAGGATCTCTCCAATGCAAAGAGACACTTATGCTATAGTGGAAGTTCGAAAATGATAAAGCCGAGGACCGTAAATAATCGGCTTGCTAAAGAGAATGATCTCGGTAAAAGCCTCTCGAACTTAAATCGGCCAAACCGCTCGGAAAGAATCGAGGAATTTAAAATTCCCGAAAGTTAAAGCTTCGATCGGGACAAAGCGAGATCAAAGATCACCGAATTAACAAACAAAGAAGTTGATGACTTCAAAATCCTGCAAGCAAAATTCGATGAAATTTTAAAAAAAGCATGAAAGTCTAAAATCATCGAGGATAATCTGCGTAAGAAAATAGAGGTTTTTACAAAATCATCTAAAACCGTTCAAGATATGAACACCTATTTTCGAACAACGATTAACAAGAAGGGACTTGGGTATGAAAACCCTTCCACATCCTCAAAAGCCCCTACCGATTCATCTCAAAAAGGTGTAATCGAAGAGTTTAAACAAAGATACACCAAAAGCCAAACATGTATCTAATAAGGAAAAAGACCGGTTGAGCGGGTAAAGGCGGTGCCTAACCGAAGAGGAAAAAATGGACCCCAACTGGTAAAAAGCATCACCGAGGAATCAACAAGAACCCAGTTCTTCCGAAGAGACCTCAACGATCAACAGATCGAAATCGAAAAAAACAACCTGTAAAGGGAAGTCCAATCGAGACTTCAATCAAGGTCACCGCTAATAAGCATGCTTCGTAAACCTGCAAAAACCACCTATGCTTAAAAATATATGAATCTTTTGATGGTAGCGATCGTACCTACCCCTATAATCGAAATCTAGGGTCAGCTGCACTGAACCACACCGGATGAAAAGAAGACAAACAAAAAGATAAATCCCAAGTCTTCTAAGTCATCCAAGTTTCACACTAATAATCATACTAATCGAAAAGCATATAAAGAGGCGTATGATTATGTTGATAGGTATGGGGAGACAAATCAGGGCCTTCGATCTAACCGATCACAATAGAAGTGCTCGTTTGTATGGATCCCCAAAACAAATCCTAACCCTCGGGACCCGATCCAAAAGGGGTACCTAAAGCCCGATTTGGGCTGCAGGATCGCGTGGAGTCCGCCAACAAAGGAGGTGTGCAAGCAACTATCCGGTACATCGATAGTGGATGCTCAAGGCACATGATTTGGAAGCAAACATCTCCTCGGCTCTTACATAGAAACGAAAGGCCAGCGTGTACTCTTGGTGATGATAACTTTGGTTATACCAAAGGATTGAAACCTTAGAGAATGATGATGTACAAATGGCCTGAGTCTCGTATGTCGAAGGTTTGAAGCACAACCTACTATCGGTTTCACAATTTCTGACAACGGATTCGGTGTTGAGTTCTCGATGACCAATGCACTATCAAGAATCGAGCCACTCAACGATTTTTTGCTAATTCGGTTCAAGGAAAGGGACGATCTACATAGTGATTGGGCGCATTTGCCCAAGAAATGCATGCCCGATTGTCAAGAGTTCCAAAAGTAGCGGTTGGCTCGCACAAAAGAATGAGCCATCCCGAACTTTAAAACTCTTAATAAGATAGCAAGGATGTCTCTAGTGGAAGGACTTCCGAATGAAGTATTTTCAAAGGATCAGACATGTACTGCATGTCAGAAGGGAAAACAGATCAAAGCTTCATTCAAGGGAATTCGGGACCGCATCCAAAGAGAGTACTACAAATGCTTCATATGGATCTATTTGGACCGATTACACGGTCGGTCTCAACGGACCTTGAAATATACTCTGGTAATCGTGGATGACTATTCCAAGTTTACATGGGTTATATTCTTACATAAGAAGAATGAGACGACAACGAAGATACCCGAGCTGCTAAAAAGATTACAAAATGAGAAGGGTGTTAGTGTAGTAAAAAATCGGATCGATAAAGGTATAGAATTTACGAACTCTTTTATTCTTGATTTTTTGCTCTAAGTTTGGTATACAACCACGAAACATCGGTACCGCGAAAGGACGCCACAACAAAATGGAGTAGCGAATCGAGAACAGAACTCTCAAAGAAGTTTTCGCCGACGATGTTAGTTAACATGCAATACCAAGCCGTTTACGGCGCGAAGCAATCAACAATCGCATGCCATACTTTCGAATGATGTCTTCCGACTAAGGCTCACTACAAAACACCCTATGAACCGTGGAAAGACGAAAAACCTCGTGTCTCTTTACTTCCATGTTTTTGGGTGTAAGTGTTTCATACACAACAATGGGAAGAGTCGGTTGAAGACTTTTGAGGCCAAGTCGATGATGAGGGTATATTCTTAGGATATTTCTCATCTAGCAAGGCTTTCGGGGTTTACAACGACAAACCATACTTGTGGAAGAAACACCCCATGTAGTCTTTGATGAAGCATCTTCAACAAGAGAAATCTGCCTCGAGAACAAGATGTACACGATCAACAAGTACGATGCTCGGAAAATGGATCGTAATGATCAAGGAAAAAGAATCGAAACCGTAACGAAGATACATTCCGGATCTAGGCGATTCACCGGATCATTCGGATCCTAAGGTACGAAAAATTGTTTGGTGAAGAAGGCGATCTGGTGAGACGGTATCAACGAAACCATCCGGGTTCGGGGAACACTGAAGTTCCCACGAGCAGACATCGACACATGATGAGTCCAACATCACCGAGACATGTTCTTATCAAGTGGATCATAATTACGCACCACTCCGATCCACTAAGAATGAACCTTTATCGAAAATGGATGATGTTCTCCAAACCGACGCCGTCGAGCGAAGGACACGGATAACCCGGTCATCCAACCGATCGATCATCGGAGACCCATCGATAAAGTTAAAACTAGACATCGATTTGGTGAAAGTGCCGTGTATTGTTGTTATTTGTCTATGAAGGAACCAACAACAATAGAGGAAGCTCTACAAGACGCAAGGTGGATTCTAGCCATGCGAGGAAGAAGAGTGGAACAGTTCGGCCAAATCAAGTTTGGGAACCGGTTGACGCACTAAATCATCAAGACGTAATTGGCACGAAGTGGGTTTTCAAGAACAAGAGAGATGAGAAAAATGTCATCACCGAAATAAATAAAAGACTTGTTGCTAAGGGGTATTCACAATCGGAGGAATTGATTATGGCGAGACCTTTGCACCGTCGCTCGCTTAAAAGCCATTCGGTTTGTTTACGGCATATGCCTCCCCACGAGGGTTCATTTGTGTATCGGATGGATGTAAAGAGTGCATTTTTAAGCGGGGTACTAGCGGAGGAAGTTTATGTCGAACAACCTCCGGGCTTTGAAAAGAACAACCAAGTGTACCGATTTTTAAAAGCTCTTTTTGGCACAAAACAAGCTCCTCGAGCTTGGTATGATACACTCTCTCGATTCTTGATCGACGATGGGGTTCACTAAAGGAACAATGGACGTAACATTATTCGAATAGAATATGGAGAAGATATTATGATGGTTCGGATCTCGTGGGCGACATCATCTTGGATCTCCTAACAAGAGTCTATGTGAAAGATTCAAAGAAACCGATGCAAAAGGAAAGTTCGAGATGTCCATGATGGGACGGATGAATTACTTTCTGGGGTCTCGAATTGAAGCAAAGTCTGGAAAGGAATATTCATCACGCTAAGCCGAAGTACACTAGGAATTTATTGGCTAAGTTTGGAGTTCAAAATTGCAAAGGAAGCCAAAATTCCTATGATGATTTGGATTCAAGATGGATCGGATGAGGAGGATCGAAAGGAAATCGGACACAAAATGAAACAGTCGGTTGAAAAAAACGGTTGAGAAATTATAAGGTTTAGGCAGAAAACTAAGATCAACAAGTGGAATCAACTTCAAGTGGTATTGACTGATTACTATATCAGTCAATCAGATACGCCTTTCTTTTCCCTTGTTATTTGCTTATTCATCGGATTTTATCTGTTTTGATTTGCCTTCTTTATGCGTATTACACGTGGCGTATCCCCGCAAATCATTTAATGCGGACGTGGGGTACATGTATTTATTTCTACAAAATGAGCTTTTAAATCCAAAAGGTTTTCGTACGTGCTTTTCCCAACCATTCGATCAAAACCGCTTAATCTAGATCGTCTAATCTTTTCAAACGGTTGATCTTCCAATCTTGTCTTTTTCCCTCCTCATCTTTATAAGGTTCATCAAAAACCCTACCGAGTTTTTCCAAATCACAAACTTGCATTTTATTTTAAAAAAACTCTCCAGACATTTTTTGCGATTCAAAGTGTTTTTCTTAAGTCTCAAATCCAAAAATCATAATCTGGTAATTTTTGATAATTTGATGAATCATTCGTTTAAAACCATTGATCTTAAAGATTTTGTCAATCGCTGATATCCTGTATTATGTTTTATTGTTTCTTGGTTTCCGCATATGTGATATTCTTAGTATTTATGCACAATTTTAACCGAATCTATCTTATCTCAGAGATGATCACTCACGGTATGGGTAAAATAATGTGCAACTATCTTGAATCGACATTAAGGATTGTCGAGGACAAGTTAAATACAATTTGGGGTGACAAAGGATCCTAAATCAATGGAAGTAGAGGAAATTCTCAAGAAAGCGGGACTTGAGAAATATTGTGTTGCTCATTGCAATCCAAAGATGCGATGATGAAGCCCTCGAATTAAGTAAGGAATTTAAGGGTGGATACTGATGCTCGGAGAAGAACTAACTTCGGCAATCAACGGAGAAGAGATCGGTGACGAATGAGGATATAACTCGTCTGCTCACCTACCAAAAGGATGAATCTCGCTGCTCACTCTGAGGAGAATCAAGATGAGCCGATAAAAAAACGAGCTCATCGAGAGGTGACAAACATCATACGTCGGGCTTTGTCGAATGATGCTCAAGAGGAAATACCGATTGTTGTTTGATATTTTGTCAAAAACAATTATGGGTATTTCATTCAAATTTTATGCTCTTACATCGATCAAAACTGCAGACAACATGGCTACAATAATTGATGAAGCCAAGAACATCAATTGGCATGGGTTCCTAAAGGCCATTCTACTCCAAGAACATGATAAATTTGGAGTTGATGAGTGGAGGCGGTCTATCTGAAGAAGAGGATCGGCCAATCTCAACAAGGTTGCGATTATCCTATAAGACAAAATGCCAAATGCCGGATGGGGAACGAGAATGGATTTGAAGCCCTACAAGGCATTTCTCTCCACCACTTTAGCCATATTTGGGCCACCCGGACGATGATATGCGCCAACTCCCCAAAGACTAAGAAGGGAAAAAGCAAAGGAAGCAACTTCGTCACCGTAAGCCCCCAAGAAGAAAAAAAAAAATCGTGAAGGTCCAGAAAAGAGGCAAGAAGGCAAAGCGGCCTCCATGACTCGATGCTAGAAGATGAGTCGGATGAAGAAAGAGCGCCAGATCGGTCATTGCACCACAAAAATCGGTGAAAAAAATCGAATGACGGGCTTCTCAAGATGAGCTTCGCCCGGTTCATTACGAGGAAGAAGACGAGATTTAACGATCTCCTTCTCCTCCGGCTCGAAATATTCACCACTCGGACTAATGGTCGCCGAGCATGTCTCTCCTACTCTTCCACCGCTTGAAACACAGAAACTACATCGGCCGCCCGAACACGAAACTACATCGGCTCTCGAACTGAAACTCATATCGGCTCGCGAATCCCAAACCTTACTGTTGTGGAACCCATTGTGGAAATCGCTTCCCTCCCGCAGAACCTCTGCTGGTCGAGCTATCGGACAACTTCCACCTACTCAAGCACCACACAGAACCCTCCACATCTCATCAACCGGAATGCGGATGGACAATTCCCCGAGTCTAGATCATCAAAGACCATCACAGGGAAAATAGTCGAATGCAAATTGAACGAGAAATTGATGAGATGTATCCGAACGGTCGCCCATCCCGCTATTAGAGAAAAAGTTATGGAGATCCTCACCGGAGAGATCTCGATTAAAAAGCTTCTCGATTTTATAATGATTATTGAGCAAATGGGCTTGGCCGATGAGTTTGGCAGATTTGATTTCGACATGGAAATCTGCTAAAGTAGGATCACCAGCTGAGCTGATAACTACTGAATCTATCAAAGATCTGATCCACAGGAAGCTAAGGTTGACTGAACAAGGCGAACCGGAGATCGCTGCTCAAGCTCTGGCGGATCTTTCTGATAGAAGGATCTGGGAGGCTGCGATGATAGTGGAACTGGTGCTGCAGTTCATGACCAACCACTGGAGGCACAAACAACTGAAACTGATCAAGTGACGCAAAACATTCCAACATCACATATAACCGCTGATCAATTTCAGGAAATCAGATCTTGTCTCAAAGATCTCTTGAAAGAAGAAATTGAGGGAGTGATAGCTGATCAGAGGCAGATTGGCCTCAAAGAAATAACAGATCAAAGGGAATTGGCTATTTCCCAGTTAGCGGCGATCAAAGATCGGTTCTCCCAAATCGTGACCACCGTATCTGCCGATCTTATAAAATCCGTGGATGACAAGCTGATTCAGGTGGATCAACAACAAGTTTCTTTTCTGATAGTCACTGAAAAGCTTGATTTGACAGAAGACAAACTTGACAAACTGATCTTTACATTTTCTTCTGCCATCGAATCTGTCAAGATCGAAATGATCTCGAAGGTTCAACTTAACCGCTTCCAGTTCGAGTTTATCTCATGTGAGATCTCAACGAGGCAATATCGATCGGGTTTTGGATCCCTAACTTCCCACCTCACAACGCTTTTTTGATCAAACCAAAAGGGGAAGGACGGAGTGAGAAACCAAATGACATGATCGAAAAAATAGAAGACCTAATTCGCATAAATTTGAAGCCTATGGAAAAGACTAGACCATCCGGATCTCTTTGCTAACGAAGTCTCTAAAAAGATGGAAAAGTCAAAGGCAAGAAAGGTAGGCTAGCTGCAGTCTTTGGGACATTACAAAAGGTAGGCTGCTGGCTGGTCTTTGGGACATAACAACTGTACATCACTACTCAGACTAAAATAGTCACAAGAAGCACAGCTAGCCGACATCTGAGCCGATAAAGAATGGCCGAGAAATCGCCCAAAGAGGAAAGTTCTTTGAAGAGGCCCGAAAAAAGAAAGAAGAAAGAAAAAAAATTGATTAGGCGTAAAATCTGAATAAAAATTCGGATCGAGAGCGAAGAAAGGAAAAATTTGGAAAATCGTACGCGGAACCTCGGTTTGCCGCCAAGAGTTGATGAGATCATTCAAAAACTCACGCGACATCTTTAGAGGTTTGAGGAATGGAACAAGATCAGAAGTGAATGGCTTCTGGATGCTTTTGTCCTTAATCTTGTTCCACGAGAAGAATCTCCAGATGATGAATTCCTCAACTGGTTAGAAAATAAATATCCAGATTTTCTGAAGTATCTGGAAAATGAGGCCAAACTTATCAATGTAAAAATATCTCGCCAAGAGTATGATCTGTTGGATTACTCGAAGAAGGCAGATGGTTCATTTGACAGACTGGCATTTCAGAGATTCTACTTTGACATCCTGAGCAAAACACATATAACTGATCCTCAGCAGACCAATGATGTCAAATGGAAACTATATCAGATCTTCAACGTACCTCAAGATCAAAGAGAGATGCCAGAAGGATACAAGCCTAAAGAGTGAAGAATCAAAAGACTTCTCAGGATCAGCTGTTTTTAAATTCAAACTTTTCTGATGTAACATGTAATCGACATATCTAATGAGAAAAGTTTATTTTCTGATCCTAAGACAAAATCTCATTGTCTTCTGATTATGTGCTCTTTACTGTTCTATATTTATCAACTGTTTTTGTTTTCGGTGTTTTGGTTTTTTTTATCAAAAAGGGGGAAATTGTTGGGAAATTTATAGTTTTGATAAAAGTTCCAGAAACACATGTAATAGGACCAGTCAGACCTGTTAGCTGACTGATGTTTATATTACCGTTTATAGAATACCAGTTGATAATTACTGTATAGAACAACTGATGTAATAGATAGGTCACATATTGAGGGGGAACCTCAATATGTATAAGTCAGATCTGAAAATCCAAAGAATTAATGATATCCCGATGGGCGAATCTTTGAGAAGAACAGAAGATCGGATCGATCTCGATCTAGTCGATATCTCACCAAGTCATAAATCTCAAACTCGAGAATACTTGAAGATCGGATGACTTCCGGAAGATCGCACCGTAAAACCTACATCGGTAGAAATCCGCTAGTTGAAGCTAAGTTAACCGGCACCGAAGACTCCATCGGTAGATCGATCGATTCGATCGATCGAATTCACCACCAGTGAAAAATGATGTTTCACCTAATCATACGTCTATGATCTGAACAAGAAGAATGTCAACCTTAGTTGGAAGAACAAACAACGAAAAGTCGCTCATTAACCAATAAGAACAAGACACGTATGATCGGAGCCGACAATTAAAGGGATTTGATGTTGCTCTCTCTAACGGCTATAAAATACAAGTTCACGCTTTTCGGCCATGCCGTTCCTCAAGCACGCCACATCAATCCCGCAAACTCATTTAATATAGCACGAAATTCAAATTGCTCTCCAACGGCTCTTTGATTTCAAGGTCTATAAATATGGGATCACACTTGAGTGAAACACGGAAACACTTGAACAATCAAGAAGCTCAAGCAATTATCGATTTTTCCATACGAAGAACACGATCAAGAAGATTATTTTATTAAGTGTTCATCCCATAAGTTCTTAGCATAGAAATCTTTTCATCTAAATTGATAGGCTACCTTAAACACTAGAAAAGATTTATTAGTTGGAACCAAAACAATCTTATCCAAACCCAAGTTAGGTTAAGTTGTTTAGCAAGATTCGGACTAGGGTTTCTAGTTACGATTTACGGATCGGTTGAGTGAGAACTCCTTAAATATCTCGATTGTCTGTCTTTGTGTTGAACTAACACATAAAACTAAGTTCATTGGTTAAGTTGGTGCCCTTGTGATAGGGAAGAGTGGGCGTAGGGGCTGGTTTGTCCGAACCACTATAAATCTTGTGTGCCTTTACCACTTTGATTAACTGCTCTACACAATTGCACACAACCTTTAAAAGCGATACATATTCTAAGTTGAGATCAGCTAGCACCAAGCTTCGATCGATCAAGCTTGACACTTGACCAATTGGTTAAAACACTAACTTTGGAATCTGATTTATAAAAACTGGTTTTTCACGGGTAAAACTTAAGCTTCCGCACACATTAGTTAAACTGATAGTTACCGAACTAATCTGCCTTCAGGCGATTAGTAAGTTGGTTATCAGCCCAAACCATTCATCTCTGATCAATCAAAAATCCCTTACACACCGATCTGCTGACAAAAAAGTTTTCAGAAGTCTATTCACCCCTCCCCTCTAGACTTCTGCCCTCACTAAACCCGTTCGGGACCTACAAGAATTCTATGCTAAGAACTAATGGGATGAACACTTATAAAATAAACTTGACTTTGTGTTCTTCGTGCGGAAATTTTGCTATAGCTTGAGTTTGATGATAATTTCCGTGCCTTCACTCTGAAGAGCAATCCCATATTTATAGACCTCGAAATCAAAGAGTCGTTGGAGAGCAATTTGAATTTCAGGCTATTTTTGGTAGGTTGCAGGATTGATTTGACGTGCTTCAGGAACGGCATGGTCAAAAGCGTGTGTAGTTGTCCTTTATAGCCGTTTAACTTGATACACCATATCCTGCAATGTCAGCTTTGTGCATACGTGTCGATACCTGATTGGCTAACAAGGACACTTATTCGGCGTCATTGTAAGTCCAACTATGTTGACATTCTTCTGGTCTGGTTTACACCGTATGTTTTTGATAAGTAGTTAAGCTTATCATTTTCCTGACTTGGCTGAATTGATCAACACTTCTTCTGATCAGTCGCTTGAGTCTACTGATATGGTTGCCTTAGCTTCAACCAATTCGACTCTACTGATGTCTTCATAGAATAGGTCTTCTGGTCTTCAAGTAAAGTCTTCTAAATTTCGCTACTAATCTTCGCTGCTGATCTTCGCTACTGATCTTCACTACTGATCTTCACTACTGATCTTCGCTACTGATCTTCACTACTGATCTTCCGCTGCTGATCTTCACTTGACTTGTGCAACTTGAGTTCTTCTTTAAGAATGACCTAGTCTAATACATCAACTGTCTAACATGTTCAGCTAGTTTTCTATCACATCATCAGTCGACTAACAGGTTCGACTGGTCCTATTACAACTGCTTTTGAAACGTCCATCAAAACTATAAATTTCCCAACAGGAAGAGATGGGTTTTGTCGCAATCTGGGAAGATAACACTGGTGAGGTCGGTGGTTCAATCGATCCCGACCTACTTGATGACTTGTTTCAAAATTCCGGACAATATTATTCATAAAATTGAGGGGGAGATTGGACGATTTCTATGGGGACAATGGGGGGAGGAGAAGATGATTCATTGGTTGCGGAGAGAGCTATTATGCAAACCGAGGAGTGAGGGGGGTCTTGGGATTCATGACCTTACAACGTTTAACAAGGCCCTTCTTGCCAAGCAAGGATGGAGATTGAATCAAGATGATCAGTTGTTGCTGGCCCAAGTGCTTAAGGCCCGATATTATCCACGGGGCTCCTTTTTTTGATGGAACTTCCATCAAAACTATAAATTTCCCAACAATTTCCCCCTTTTTTGATGGAACCAAAACATTTCTTAGAAAGAATGCTGAACAAAATTAAACATAAGTATCAGAGTCAATGAATCAGAAGACAACGAGAGCTTTCTTAAGATCAGAAAAATAGAATTTTCATTAAAGATAAGATTTTTACAAGTACATCAAATTCTATTCTGATTTTACAAAAGATAAGTCTTCTGATTCAAAATCTCTCTTCCTCCGGGACATCACACATTACGAACAACCTTGCCTTGACTTCTGCAGCTCTACTTTCTTCAAAGATGTCATCTTGTGCAAGGCATTTGTTGAGTACTATATTGAAGGCTATCTTGTCAATCTTCCCATCTGAAGTCTTCTTGTAGTCCATGATCTCAACATCTGGAGCTACTGGGATGCATTGGCTTCTCTAATGATGTTGTTGTAGAAAGCTGAATGCTTGTTACTCAACCAATCCCTAAAGATTTCATCTTTATCCACGTTGGTTGGAATAACTTGATTGATATGGGCCGAGATATACCATTCCCCCTTGATCAGACGCCATTCCTTAACCATATTTTTATCTGGCTTTACAATGACATCCACATCAGCAGGAAGGATTGGCTCTGTAACATGTGCACCTTCTCCGGATCCAGCAGCAAGCCCTTTCTTCTTCTTCAACTGATACGACTTGTCAAGACTTTCGGCTTCTTCCATCCTTTTCTGCATGTCCTGCTCTGCCTTCTTCAAATCTTCTGATTTTCTTATTTCTGCTTCTGAGAATTTCTTTTTCTTTGCAGGGACAGCAGCTGGTTTCTTCCCTATTCTGGCATGCTCAGCTGACTCAGTGGATGATGAAGAGATGACTTCTTCCAACTCTGCAGCAGCCTTCGCATCTTTCTTCATTCTCTTCTGTTCCAGAGTTATCTGGATCCCTGCTACATAGTTTTCAACCTGATTCAGCCTTTGGATGGTATCAGCATTCTTCTCTTCTTCCCCCTTTTGGTTCCCTCAAAAAGAGCTTTTAGCTCAGAACTGAGGTCACCAATCTGCTTAGATAGATCTGTCTTTAGAATACTCAGGGCAGAAGAGTCACCAGAAGGGATAACTTGTTTGATCAAGGTCAGCATGGAAGAATGAGATTTATCCATAATTGGACCGACTTTATCGAACAGATTCTCAAACTTATCAGCAGCAGAATTGACCCGGGTCATAGCACCAGCAAGATCTTTTTGTGTCTGGTCAATTCTGCCATTTTCTCGTTCAACATCAACGTGAACTACTAATTTATGTTCTCCTCAATCTTGGCCAGCCTCTCATTTACCTCCACCATCTTATCAGTCGTTGTATCTCTCAATTCTTCAGAAATTCGGGTACAGTGAGAGGATACAAGTTTGCGTTCAGTCCTGATGGCCTTCTCCAGTTTTCTTGGTACAAAGAAGCTCACATCATCGCGAAACATTTGAGCCATGTTCTCTCTGAAGGAGTTCTTGATGTATTTCATCAGATTTGCTTAGAACTCTGGAGAAGTTTGTAAAACTTGTGTTACCTGATCTGCTGAAGTCAAGGGAGCTTCCACTTCCATCTCTTCTGCTTGACTTCCTCCAGCAGTCAAGTCAATCACATTATCGGCTGATTGAGCCTCGGTGATGGGGATCTTTTATCTCCCACAACAACTTTCATTCTTCTTCTTGCTCTTCAATAATTCTGACCTATTTTGTTGTTTGTTCTGTGTCAGCCATCTATTCAAATATCTCTTCAATCTCTATCGGGCCGACATTAGCAATATATTCATCTTTATCAGAATCCTTCATTTGCCGCATTACTCGACTGTATCTGACCATTTTGTGGGTCATTTTCCTGTGCATGGGGGTATCTGGCATTCCCAGCTATAGAGTAATCAACCCAGCAACTGCATCATCCAAGATCAGTTCTGGGGCAGTCTCTACTCCGACAATCTTTCTGATTTCCAGCTCATAGTCCAGAAAAGAGCGAACCCCTCCTTTCTGCTCCAGCACAGTGCCAAAATCTTCAAATTTCTTTAATCGGATGTCTCTCCAGGTGAGCACATCGAGAACATTATCATTGGCATCTGCGTTGAGGACCAGTTCAGGATATCTATCCTCCAACATTTTCTCCTTAATGCCGTCTGATTATCTTCTTAGTGAATGAAAGTGTTTCTGGTTCAGGCTCGGGCGATAGAGAAGGAGAGAAAGGCACAGTAGAAATTGGCTCTGGATCTGGCATCTGATGAGCAGAAGTATTCATATACTCAGACTCGATGGATACAGAAGTGAACTGAGCGGTCTGCTGCATAGGCTCAGTCTGAGCAGACTTGGATATTTGAGCAGTTCCTCTGGGAGGTAGTTTGCTGAGGATGATGTGATCATCATCTGAGTCAGATGACTCATCCACCAGCTGAAAATCCTTCTGCTTCCCTTTTCCGGCAACCTCAGCAGCAGATGTAGATTTTGATTTCTTGGCTGCTGGTTCCTTGATGATAACTCCATTTTTTGGCTTCCTGGAGGTTGTCTTCCTCTTCTGACCACCCTTACCTGCCCGTCGAACTTCCATTGCTGATTTAACAGCAGGTTCAACAATATCATCAGCTGGACCAGGTAACTGACGGTTGATGATCAACATTTTCTTGTGTGCTAGCTTGTATGGGATCATCTCATCCTCGCTCCAATCCCTGTCCTTCATTAGGTCAATCAGAATCAGAGAGACCTTATGCAGTAGGGCGATCTTTGCTGAAAGAACAACACTTCCTTCCTTCACCACAAACTTATCCGATTCCTCCATCAATCTCCTCTTCAGAAACCCCAACCAATTGATCCTCGCATTGTGGATGATTGCAGTCATGATCTAGGCTTTCTCCTGCGTGACCGCATCCAAACTGTAGGTGATGCCTACAATAACTTTTTGGACAATATCGAACAAGAGTCGATATTTCCTCTTCAGCATGGGTTTCTTGAAGGCTTTTGAATGATGAACATCTGATGGTCGAAGAAGATTCTTGATAACCGTGCTCTCTTCAGAGGCCAAATAAGCGTCGGGCATGATGCCATCCACCGGTGCAGGAAGTTTGAAGATTCTGAATAGGTCGTCATCAGTTATTTCTAGACGTTCACCCTGTACCTCCGAATACAAAACTCCTTCGTGATCTCGGAGATTGTAGAGAAATTCCAAAGCCCCATCTAACAAGATTGAGTCGGCACTTGCTGAGCAATAGGTCTTGAGTCCGCACTCCTTAAGCAATTTGAGGATCTCAAGGGACTCTGGATCTGTGGTGGTCTGGAAATCGACAAACCTTTCCTCAATAACTTCATCGGCAAAGTTTCGGAAGATTGGATCTTCGGGTTCCGGTGAAGCGTGGGATGAGGAGTGAGCGGTTTCTGCAACCTGTCGTACTTTGGGAGCCATTTCTGAAACAAATTCCACAAATCTATGTTAGAGTAAGCGTTGAAACACAATTTTGCAGAATTTTTAGATAATCGATGGCCATGTCCCAAATTAAACATTAATACGAAATATGTAACCCTAGCATATAATAATTATCATATTCAAGAGGAAATGATACGCAAATTACCAGATATTGATACGCAAGAGATAATAACAAGAGAAGCGTATTTATTTGCAGAAATTTTTTTGAAAGCTTTGAGAAATTTGCAGAGAAGTTTTAGAGTATGTGTAATCGTGCAAATGAAGAATAAAGTTTGTTTTAGAAGGAAGAGGGAAAGATGAAGGGTTTTGAAAAGGAACCGAATCGTCGCTTAATCTAGATGAACGGTCCAGATTTAATAATTTGAAATCGTGCGGTGTGAAAAACAAAAAATAACAGCTTTTTGGATTTAAAACCGCGCATTTAATGTATTTAATACATATTCCTCGCTTCCGCATTAAATGCTCTGCAGGACTTGCGTCATGAAAGTATGTGTACAGTAAAAGCGAATAAGGGTTAGGTAAAACATATGATTAATCAGTGAAGACAAAGATCAGAAATGCATATATGTTTGACTGATATTGTAATCAGCCAATACCACATGAAGTCTGACTGATTTCTGTTGATCTTAGTTTCTACCTAATCCTTATTATTTCCCAACAATGTCCCACTTAACTGATTCATTCCCCCTTCGTCTGATATCCCCTTTTTTGATCAGTTCTTGACTGATCTTTCTGATCTTAGTTTCTGGTTCTGTGTTCTAATCTGATTGGCCTGATTACTGTTGACCTTACTGATGGTAGCCTATCCCTTAGTATTTCTCAACAATGACCCACTTATCTGATCAGATTTCTGCTGATCCAATTTGATCAAGATTTCTGCTTGATCCAAACTACTATCAGAAGGATTCAATCTACTGATCCACTTTGATCAAGTCAGGTCTTGGGATGTGTGTCAGTCTCCCGCCAAAGCCTTATCCTCGGGGAGTCGAAGTGTCGCCTTGATTCCCTAAATCGGCGTGATGTGACAGTTCTGTAATGATGGTCTGGCATCACACGTCACGAACTAACCTAACCATCAGACGCGTATCACCTACGCATTGTCCTTGCGACGTCAATTTCTCTGAAGGGCCTTAAGAAAATAAAATTTACATTTCTACCCCTGCCCTTCCTCTATAAATAGGACGAAGGTTTTAGACACACAACACAACCCCTTCACCATACTTATCGTTCTCAAGCTTGCACATGAGAAATTCCGGCGAGTCCTTAATTCTGGCGAGTCCTCCGGCAAAAGGCTTCTTCTACCCTACACAAATGACCTCCTGTTCTCAGTCCATCCCTATGCTTCCCCCGTTCCTGATCTCGTCCTCATCGGAGAATGATCATACGACCATTGCTAAGCTTCACTGCCACCCTGGTTGCGGATTTGTCGCCGCCATCATGGAGGTGGCCATCTATTCCTTGGGCTCCGATCGAGATGACGTGGTTAACGACGATGAGCAACTTCTGACATGTAATATGGATTTAGGAGCAACTTCTGACATGTAATATGTGAACTTGATCAAGCCAAGTTTCCCTTCACAATCCCTTGAATGTTTTGCACCACATGTATGACACTCGTGTTCATTTAAAGCAGGAAGTCTCATCTGTTTTAGGGTTTAGGGTTTTTCTACTGACCTCCGGGTCTATTGTAATGAAAATTTCGACCTCCGGGTCTTTATCAATGAAATTCTCTTTTATTCCATTGTTGTGTTGACTTGATTTCCTTATGTGAATTTTTCCTAGTTCCCCCTACATCTGATATTTCTTTTCTGATCAGATCTGATCAGTTGAGGTACCGTACTCAACTGATTCGTTCTATCTGGTCAGTCTCTTAACCAACTAGTTCTGGAGATCAGTCCACCAAACATTTCTGGTGCACTTTCTCCAAGATCCAGAAGCCCTAGCTCGTTACAGAGTTCTCTGAATCTGACCTCAGCTAGTGGCTTGGTTAGGATATCAGCTCTCTGCTTATCAGTATGGATCTTTTCTATTCTGTTGTTCTTTTTTCAACATGATCTCTTATAAAATGATGTCTGACATCCACATGCTTGCATCTTGTATGTAAAACAAGATTCTGAGTAATTGCAATAACACTATTATCATCACGTAATATAGGTACGCGTTCGTAGCTATAATGTTGTAATCCCTTAGATGCTGACTAAGCCGGGCGGTTGGGAACAACGACTTCCCTGCACCATATATTACGCTTCAAGAGTAGATGTTGCAACTGATGTTTGCTTCTTCGAAAACCAAGAGATCAGTTTGCTACCTAAGAACTGACATGTACCTGAGGTTGATTTTCTGTCTATTCTGCAACCTCCATAATCAGAATCAGAATACCCACTAAGCTCTAAATTATCATCGATGGGTAGAATAAACCAAGGTTTCTTGTCCCTTCGGATATGTAAGAATCCGGCTCAATTTGCATCCGGTGGCTTTGCATTGGATTTGCTCGAAATCGCACATACACCCTTTTGCGCAAAGTTATATCCGGTTTCTTGGCGGTCGGTATAGTAGAGATCCAATGAGAGCCTGTATTCTTTACGATTAGTTTTCGACCATTCTCATCTCGAATCCATCTTGAATCCACCATCATAGGAATTACGCTTTTTTTCTGATTTTGAACTCCAAACTTAGCCAACAAATTTCTAGTATACTTTGTCTGGCAGATGAATATTCCTTTTGTACGTTGCTTAACTTGTAGACCCAAAAAGTAATTCATCTGACCAATCATGGACATCTCGAACTTCCCTTGCATTAGTTTGCTGAATCTTTCACATAATCTCTTGTTGGGAGATCCGAAAATGATATCGTCCACATAAATCTGAACCATCAGAATATCTTCACCATCTTCTATTCTGAATAAGGTTCTATCAACTGTTCCTTTAGTGAATCCACTGTCTATCAAGAACTGAGATAATGTATCATACCAAGCTCGAGGAGCTTGTTTCAGGCCATAAAGAGTTTTTCTTAAACGGTACACCTGATTGCCTTTTTCAAAGCCAGGAGGTTGTTCAACATAAACTTCCTCAGCTAGTACCCCGTTTAAGAATGCACTCTTTACATCCATCTGATACACAATAAACCCTCTATGGGCAAAGATATGCGAAGCTTGACGAATGACTTCGGTGAAGCGATCGGTGCAAAGGTCTCATCATAATCAATTCCTTCTGATTGTGAATACCCCTTAGCAACAAGTCTTGCCTTATTTCTGGTTATGACATTGTTCTCATCTCTCTTGTTCTTGAATACCCACTTTGTGCCTATCACATCTTGATGAGTTGGTCTGTCCACCAGTTTCCAAACCTGATTCCTTTCAAACTGCTCTAATTCTTCTTGCATGGCTATAATCCAGTTAGCATCCTGTAGAGCTTCTTCTATTTCGGTTGGTTCCTTCAAAGACAGATAACAACAATACATGACACTTTCACCAATCTGATGTCTAGTTTGGACTCAGGCATTCGGATTGCCAATTATCAGATCAGTTGGATGGTTAGATAACCAAGTCCTTCTTTTCTGATGTATATCAGTTTGGATGTCATCATCCTCATATGATATTGAGTCACTAGTAGTTGGGAGTGGTGCAGAAATAAGATCCACTTGACATGGACAAATCTCAGCTGATGTTGGAATCATCATATGCTGATGTCTGTCCATAGGAACATCGGGTGTTCCCCCTGAACCAGATGGTTCAGTTGTTACTGTCTCAGTTGTACCAGCTTCTTCATTAACAGTTGTACGTACCTTTGGGTCTGATTGACCTGGTGAATCAGTAAGATCAAGCTTTGGGACATACATTGTTACGTGATCTGATCCCTTGTCTTTGATACTCAATTGATCCATTTTCTGTGCATCAGGTACCGGTTGATCTGGTACTGCTTGTTTTGAGGCAGATTTCTCTTGTTCAGACGATGTCTCATCAAAGACCACATGTGGTGTTTCTTCCACAACTAGGGTTCGCCTGTTGAACACCCTGAAAGCCTTGCTGGTTGAGGAATATCCTAAGAATATACCCTCATCTGACTTGGTCTCAAAGGTTTTCAACTGGCTCTTCCCATTATTGTGTGACCTCACTGTCGAGGTGCGACAAAAATAATTAATAATTACCCAGACTATCCTACTAACTTGTAGAAGCGATAAATACGGGATCGATCCACAGGGAGCACAGATTATTGAAATTATGTCAATTGATAAATTAATGAGATAACACACAAAGGGGGGGTTGGTTTGGATTTTTAAAACTAAGATAAAAATAAAATAGCCAACTAATTAAATAAGACGAAACAATTAAAAATAATGGCACTAAAGATTAACGGATGAAATCAATGAGAAATAAATACCCCAACTCACGGTTCATTCATCCCTTAGGAATCAAAAGCACTTCAAAAGCGCTTAGACTTAACATGCATATTAAAACAATCAACCTAGATGATCAGTCTAAATCAATTAATTCCAATAAACAAGAAATTAATACAGATGAATTAAACAATCCCAAAATACGAATATCGTAAACGTCTCATATTAAATAATCACATTAAAACATGGATTCAGAAATTCCCGGAGTTGGGATAAAAGTGCTTAGCGTCTAATGTACATAATAAACCGTACGTAAGTTTTTAATTCAAAAGAAATAATAAAAAACGACAAACTTTGATTAGTCTCTTCCTTCAATTCCTTCTGCTCTCTTCCAGAAAAGTGGTGCGCTGATGCCTGCTTTCTCTCTCCAATGTAATAAATATATTCCGTGCCCTTCTTAGTTAGAATACTTAGTAATTAATTTCGCGGCCAACTTCTTCCTTTCTTTTTCTCATTAAGTCGGCTGAAAATATCCCACCATAATTATTAAATCAAATCTTCCATCCAATATCTTGACCAAATCTTTTCCATATCAAAACACACGCTGGACTCTTCTTAGACTGATGGACATGGGCCTGCACTGGGTCGGCCAGTGTGGACTTTTGCAACACCAATTTGGCCCAATAACTCTTTCGCCCAAAAATCATTTAAAGATACTTAAAAACACACAAAACGATCAAGTGCGGAATTGTTCGATCAAATCACATATAAGTAATCTAACATTCCATTCTAACATAAACGAGCCCAATAAATTGTACTCTATCATATTAAAAACATGCACATTTTGCTACCTATCATTGTGTATGAAACACTTGCACCCAAAAACATGGAAGTAAGAAACACGAGGCTTTCTGCCCTTCCACAGTTCATAAGGTGTTTTAAAGTGAATCTTAGTCAGAGAACATCATGCATTACGAGTATGGCATCACGTTGTTGATGGCTTCGCTTGAGAACGGCTTGGAGTTGCATGTTCAAATAACATAGTTCGGCGAACTCTTTGAGTGTTACATTTCACGCGTTTACGCTTCTCCATTACGATGTGGTGTTCTTGTAGCCGATGTTTCATGCTGTATTTCAAACTTAGTGCAAAAGTCAGTAATAAAGGAGTTCAGAAATTATGTACCTTTATCGGATTTGATTTTCACAATACTGACACCCTTCTCATTTTGTAGTTTCTTGAGCAGCTCGGATATCTTTGTTGTTGTCTCATTCTTCTTATATAAGAATACCACCCAAGTAAACTTGGAATAATCATCCACGATCACCAAAGTGTATTTGCGTCCGCTGAGACTTAGTGGTGTAACTGGTCTAAATAGATCCATATGGAGCGATTCTTGATTTTCTTTGATCTTTGTCCGATTCCCTTGAATGAGGCTTTTACCTGTTTTCCCTTCTGACATGCGACACATGTCTGATCCTTAGAGAATACCTCATTCAGAAGACCCTCAACCAGAGACATCATTGCTATCTTGTTAAGAGTTTAAAGTTCAGATGGCTCATTCTCTTGTGCCAGAGCCAACTGTTGCTTTTGAAACTCTTAACAATCAGGCATGCATTTCTTGAACAACTGATCCAATCTGTAGTATATATCGTTCCTTTCCTTGAACCAGTTAGCAAAATCTGTTGAGTAGCTCGATTCTTGATAGTGCACTGATCAGTCGAGAACTCAACACTGAATCTGTTGTCGCAGAATTGTGAAACCGATAACAAGTTGTGCTTTAAACCTTCGACATACGAGACTTCAATAACTTGTACATCATCATTCTCTAAGGTTCCAAATCCTCTGGTAAAACCAAAGTTATCATCACCAAAGAGTACACGTGGGCCTTCTTGTTCTGTGTAAGAGCTAAGGAGGTATTTGCTTCCAGTCATGTGCCTTGAGCATCCACTATCGATGTACCAGATAGTTGCTTGTACACCTCCTTTATTGGCCAAACCCACGCGAACCTGCAATCAGTTCAGGCTTTAGGTACCCTAGTAGAATTGGGTCCTGGGGGATTAGAAGTACCTTTCGGGATCCAAACATATCTGGCACCTTTGTTGAAAACAGAGCGCTTGATTTGTCTCCCATAAACATCTACATAATCATACGTCTCTTCATATGCAATCTGGTCAGCATGATTATTAGTGTGAACCTAGGATGAATCAGAAGACTTGGGATTTTTCATTGATATTTGTCTTCTTTTAATCTAGTGGGGCTTAGGTGCAGCAGCCCTAGGTTTCTGATTGTAAGGGTAGGTACGTCTGCTACCATTAAAAGATTCATATATTTTTAGCATGTCTGGTCTTAGCAGTTTACCCTTAGCTTGCTTGTTAGGCAGCTGGACCAAATTAGGTTTCAGATCAGATTTCCCTTTGAGAGGTTGTCTTTTCTGATTCCTAATCTGCTGATCAGGTTGAGGTCTCTTCAGAAGAACATGGTTCTTCTGTTGATTCCTCGGTTGATGCTTGATCAGTTGAGGTTCATTTATGTTCCCTTTCTGATCAGACATTTGCCTTACTTGTTCAGCAGGTCTGTTTCCCTTATTTGATACAGATTTTACCTTTCGTGTATCTTGATTAGAAACTCGTTTGATTACACTTTTCTGAAGTGAACCAGACGGGGCTTTTGAGGATGCATAAGGGTGTGCATACCCAATTCCCTTCTTATTAGTTGACGTACGAAAATAGTTGTTCAGATCTTGAACGGTCTTAGATGATTTTGTAAAAACCTCTATTTTCTTACGCAAACTATCCTCAGTAACTTTTAGACTCTCATGCAGTCGGAAGAGTTCATCAAACTTAGCTTGAAGGATTTTGAGGTCATCAGCTTGTTGTTTGTTAATAGCTAGTTGTTCCATAATCAGTTTACCCTGATCAGAAGAACTGACTTTCAGAACCTCCAGTTCTGTAGTCATCTTCTGAACAGTTTCATCTGATTTCAGTTCAGCAGCTTTTCTTGCAGCATTTTCTTTAACAAGTTGAATGTTCTCTATCCTTAGCTTGTCGTTCTCAGCTTCCACTATAGTATAAGTATCTACTACATTGGAGAGATCATCAAGCAATTGCTCACTGTAGAGCTGCAGGTCAATCTCTCCAGCATGTGTGCTCAGCACAGCTGGTGTGGAAACAGAAAACATAGATGGTTTAGAAGATACCTCAAATTGATCTTCTTCCTTGCCCATGAGACAGATGTCATCATAAGATGAGAACATCAGATCATCAAAGTCGTTGAAGTCATCAGCATTGCTCATCAGACAGAAGTCTTCCACAGATGAGTAACCAGAATCTTCTGATGGCAAATAAGAGTCGTCTATTCCAGTAGTATCAGCGACCATAGCTTTCCTATCTCTGTATCGTTGCTCTCTCCTGTTCCACTTTTCCTCTCTTTCTCTGGGCGTCAGGTCAGGGCAATCCGCACTGTAGTGACCTGGTTTCTGGCAGTTGAAGCAGACTCCTCTCTCTACTGAACTTCTTCTGGCAGGTGAGTCATATCTTCTGTATGATCTGTCAGGTGACTTCCCGGTTTGTCTTTGATCTCAATTTCTCCTTTCTGATTTGTGATCTTCAGCACGATTTTCTCTTTTCTTTTCTCTTTGGTCGTCTCTTCTGTCATCAGATCTGTTTCTTTCCTGCGATCTGTCAGACGATCTTCTTTCTCTTCCTCTGCTATTCTGATAGTCTTTGTAGAATCTCCTATACTTTTCCAGTTGAATATTTGATCTTTCAAGCCTTCTGGTGAGTAGAGCAATCTGTTCAACTTGACTAACAATATTTCCAATAGGCTCAGAAGATTTTGAGCAGCTGCCGCCTACTTTGAATGCTACTGCTTTTGTTGTTGCAGGTGTGGTTTCGGCAGATGACTCATCATCTTCCTCTTGCCCTCTCTCAATCAGGTCAAATTCATGGGCTTTCAGATTTAATAACAAACTGCTCGGCTTCATCTTTGCTATATCTTGGCATTCTTTGATCACAGTAACCTTCATAACCCATTTCTTCGTTAAAGATCTCAGAATCTTGTAGTTGATGTCCTTATCGGTCATTTCACGTCCTAATTCTCTGAGCTTGTTTATTGACATGGTAATCCTTCCATCTAGCTGGTTCATCATCTCGTTGGGCAGCATCTTGAGTTTCTCGAACTTAACCAGTTCGGCCTGTAATCTGATGTCCTTTATCTGATCGTTTCCTTCGCATATCTCAGCTAGAGTGTCCCACATCTGCTTCGCAGTCTTGAGGTATTTGATCTTCTCTCTTGTGATCTTATTCATCGTCTTCATGATGATGTGTCTTGCAACCGTATCCAGATTTGATAGCTTTCTTTCTTCAGCATTCATCAGAGATGGACTCTTTCTGATTCGAGCTCCAACAGGAAAATCTGGATCACCTCCTTCAGCTGGGTTGCTGTGGTAGATGATGATAGGTCCTTGTTCAAGAACTTCCATCATTCTGCTGCTTATAGCTCCCAGATGATTGCTCATGAGAATGACCTAATCTGCATACTCATCAGTAGAAAACTTGGGTAGATCATGATACATACCAAATGTATTATCCATGCTTAGTGAGTTTTGAAAACAGATGTAGTTTTAAAAATGGTTTTTAAGATCTGTTCAAGTGACCACAATGGTTCTTCCTCAAGATCCGATGATACTCAAAGCCAGTGGTCCGTAGAACCACTGCTCTGATACCACTTGTAGGTCCCGAACGGGTATCGTGAGGGCAGAAGTCTAGAGGGGAGGGGTGAATAGACTTCTGAAAACTTTTCGTGCAAGATCTGGTGTGATGGCAGTGTTGGGATTATACTGGAAAGTATGCTTTTTACTTTGTATAATCAAAACTGAATTTCGGACTTATTTACTGAAATAAATTGTTTATCACTGATGCTTTAAATATCATTGAATGTTACATATATTTACTGCATAATTGTTCATTAAATAGTACGTGTTATATTGTAGTTAATTTATTGATACCAGATCACAGAAGATTAAATTAACAGTCCCTTGTAACTAAAAGTACACCATTCACGACCTAGATGGAAATGTACAATCCATCATGAAAGGTTGAAGTGTAAGGATCAGATTGGCTTGTCTTGACCAAGAGATTACACTAGTGCATGACTGATGCACTGAATAGGACCTACAGGAGGATAAATTCTTTAGAACTGAACAAGGAAGAATTAGACCTCAGTGGTTCGTTGTTTCTTAATCTTCGTTCCTTAAATAGGATCATGTGTGGTTGGTAACTATTGCTTTGACTTATCATGGGTAGAGAATCAACGAGATTCAATACTTTTTATCTTGGGCAATATTATTGGTCACATGTGATTGCTAAGATTTAATACGGAGAATCGTGTGCAAGTACGCTTGTTCGATTTGCCCCCTTGGGAGGTTCATAAGCTTTATCATACCAAATCTTGCAAGTGGAATTAGTTTCCGGTATGGATAATAATGTTGAACCGTTCCTTGATCAAGGACAAAAGATATTAATTAATTGAAATCTATTTCAGTGGCTTGAATTAATTAATGGGCTAGATAATCTTAAACACGGGAAATAATAATCGGGAGCCATATGTTGGGGAATGATTTGCACAGATCTATTCGGGGTGAATATTTAAATACAAATTTAATTTTTATAATTATTACTAGCATGAATTAATCCTATATTAATTCAAATAATAATTCAACAACATATCATGCATATAATCAATTCACGTAAATCCTACGCATGCGGAATTCTACGAGTTTACGTGAACGTACCTCTTGGGATGACAGTGATCTGGCTGATTAGACTAACCAAAAGAACTTCCCAAGTATTCCCTTAATCCTTGTTCGACTATCCGGTGGTAGGACACTTGTGAACAATTAACAAAAGGAAAATAAATTATGTTGCACCACCTTTGTGGATTTACTAATTTTTCCAGCACATGGAATTGTACTTGGGAATGAAAGAGTCATCCCCTATTTATAGAGCATAGGTGGTCGAAAATTGTGGCAAAAAACAATGTGGGAAAATCTTTTCTTGATCTCCAAGAAATCTTGAATATATCTCTTATATTCTTTTTCCCATAATTATAATATTCCACAAAATCCCACCTACTCTTTGTTATGGGATATTTTTGAAAATAATAGGCAAGAATTCAAGATTTGGATCTTCTTGAATTTATGAGATATTCTTGTATTTCAAGAAAATCAAGAAAATCTTTCTTGCCCTTAATTTATCAAAATTTTTGAAATTCTCTTATAGATAACCAAGTGGGAGATTTCTTGAATTTAATGAGATAATCTTGTATTCCAAGAATACATATCTTCATTCCATAACAAAATTCAAAGAAAATCTTTCTCCCCTTTTATCCATAAATTTTGAAATAAATGAGGAAAAATAAGCAACAATATTTATTTTATTTTAAACACCTTTTTCAGTTATTGGACTATATGTTGGGCTACTCAGGGGGCCTTTAGGAGAATTAAGATTGGACCTTCCAATGGATCTTGAATTATCAATATTAAGCAACAATATTATTCAAGCCCATAAATATTAATTAATCTCACTACATAATTAATATTGCACTATCCATCTTAACCCATATTACAGTCAATATGGCTCCCGATTATTATTTCACATGTTTAAGATTATCTAGCCCATTAATTAATTCAAGCCACTGAAATAGATTTCAATTAATTAATATCTTTTGTCCTTGATCAAGGAACGGTTCAACATTATTATCCATACCGGAAACTAATTCCACTTGCAAGATTTGGTATGATAAAGCTTATGAACCTCCCAAGGGGGCAAATCGAACAAGCGTACTTGCACACGATTCTTCGTAATAAATCTTAGCAATCACATGTGACCAATAATATTGCCCAAGATAAAAAGTATTGAATCTCGTTGATTCTCTACCCATGATAAGTCAAAGCAATAGTTACCAACCACACATGATCCTATTTAAGGAACGAAGATTAAGAAACAACGAACCACTGAGGTCTAATTCTTCCTTGTTCAGTTCTAAAGAATTTATCCTCCTGTAGGTCCTATTCAGTGCATGAGTCATGCACTAGTGTAATCTCTTGGTCAAGACAAGCCAATCCAAGCCTTACACTTCAACCTTTCACGATGGATTGTTCATTTCCATCTAGGTCGTGAATGGCGTACTTTTAGTTACAATGGACTGTTAATTTAATCTTTTGTGATCTGGTATCACTAAATTAACTACAATGTAACACGAGTTCTTTTCAGATACTTCAGAATGTTTTTAACTGCTGTCCAATGCTCTTTCCCGGGGTTACTTTGATATCTTGCCACCATGCCAACGGCAGCGTATATCCGGTCTCGCATCTGTGACATTGCATACATAAGGCTTCCGACTGCCCAAATTATAAGGAATGTCTTTCATGTCATCTATCTCCTTTTTTTGCGTCTTAGGGCACATTTTCTTGGATAGATGGATTCCATGTCTGAAAGGTACGAAGCCTTTCTTGGAATCTTGCATGCTGAATCGTTTCAAGACAGTGTCTATGTATGAAGCTTGCGATAAGCCTATCATCCTTTTCTTGCGATCTCGAGTGATTTTTGATCCCAAGGATGTGTCCGGCTTCCCCTAAGTCCTTCATATCAAACTGTTTTGAAAGCCATGCCCTTACGTTTGATAACACCTTCACATCGTTTCTGATGATCAGAATGTCGCTCACGATAGTACTAAGAATACCAATGCGCCCCGACACGCTTTTTGTACACACAACTTTTGAACTCGTTTTGATCAAACCCATATGACTTTATAACATGATCAAAACATTGGTTCCAAGCTCTGGATGCCTGTTTGAGTCCGAAAATGGACTTCATGAGCTTACAAACTAGGTGTTCTTGGCCTTTTTCAATGAAGCTTTGGGGTTGTTGCATATATATCTCTTCATCAAGACTTCCGCAAGGATAGTCGTCTTGACATCCATTTGCCGATTTCAAAGTCGAGATGCAATAATCGATAAGAGAATAGGGATGGACTTAAGATATGCTCTGGCTAAAAAGTTTCCTCATAATCGATCCCTTCTTTCTGAGTATAACCTTTCGCCACTAGTCTTGCTTTGAAGGTTTCCACCTTCTCGTCCGGTCCTCTTTTTCTCTTATACACCCACTTGCAACCAATGGGTTTGACCCCATTAAGTGGTTCGACTAGCTCCCACACTCTGTTATGAAACATAGAATCCATTTCGCTTTCATTCTTTGCTTGCCAAGAATCTGATCCTTGTCTTGGATTGCCTCGTCATATGTCCATGGGTCTCGATTCGTCTTGTCCGGGAATCAAGTCCGAGGACTCTCCTATTCTCATGAATCTCTCGGGCTGTTTCACAACCCTCCCACTACGACGAGGTTCCGGTTGCGTAAGTGTGTCGTTTGGTATATCATCTTGTACAGTTGGCATTGTGGTTAGCCCCCTTAGCTCATTTAAGGTAATCTCACTTTTGGGTCTTCTTTCGTTCATATAGTCTTCTTCCAAAAATCTAAAGTGGGTGCTTATGACCACCTTTTGATCTTCGGGACCATAGAACATACACCCTTTTGTTCCCTCGGGGTATCCTACAAACAACCTTAATTCTGATCGAGGATCCAATTTTTTGACTTCCTTGTCCAACACGTAGGCCGGACACTCCCAAATTCTCATGTGTCTCATACTAGGCTTGCGCCCGGTCCACAATTCTTTGGGAGTTTTGGGAACCGATTTGGATGGCACCAAGTTCAGAATGTAAGTTGTTGTTTCCAAGGCATGACCCCAGAACGACTTGGGAAGATCCGCATAACTCATCATAGATCTAACCATTTCCAAAAGAGTTTTGTTTCTTTGCTCTGCAACCCCATTTTGTTGAGGGGTTCCGGGGGCGGTGAGCTGGGATGCAATCCCTTCATCAGATAAGTAGTTCAAAAACTCATCGCTGAGGTATTCGCCTCCACGATCGGATCGTAGAGATTTGATACATTTTTCCCTATGATTCTCTTCTTGAGCCTTAAATTCTTTGAATTTCTCAAAGGTCTCAGATTTATGCTTCATAAGGAAAATGTAACCGTACCTTGAGTAATCATCAATAAAAGTGACAAAATACTCATAACCTCCTCTTGCTTTGGTTGATATTGGACCACATACATCTGTGTGAACGATCTCTAACACTTTTTGCCCTATTCCCTTGGCTCCAAATGCCCTCTTGGTCATTTTACCCTCCAAACATGATTCGCAGTTGGAATTGCTTCAACTTGGAGAAACTCCAACAACCGCCTTTCACCAACCTTTGGATCCTCTTTTTGATTTATATGACCCAATCTTAGATGCCAAAGAAGTGTCTCATTCACGTTTTCTTTTGTCGGAAATAGTTGATGTGTTATAGGATGCATTTCGTGAGTGGTGTGCACAGTTAATTGTATAGAGATTTTCCATCAATGTCCTGTAACAGATACACTCATCATTTCAAGAAATGATGTCATTCTTATTAGAAGAAACTTAGTGTCCTTTAATCGAATTTTAGAAACTGAAAGTGAATTCTTTCTAAAACTGGGAACATAAAGATAATCTCAAAAAATACTTTATCTTCAAAAGATAGGTGCACTTCTCCCACTGCTTCAGCTGCCACTCTCGTAGCATCGCCCAGTGTGATGAGGATCTCACTCCCACTAAGTTGTCGGGTCCGTTTGAACTCCTGAAGCCAACATGATTAGTGGATCTCGTATCAACCACCCACGAATGAGAAGTATACGCCGCTAAACAAGTTTCAACAACTAGTGCGTGATGCCAAAGAAGTGTCTCGTTCACGTCTGATGAACGTTTTTCTTTTTCTCAAATTGATTGATGTGTTATAGGATGCATTTAAGTGAGAGTGGTGTGCACAAGAAATTATATAGAGATTTTCCATCAATGTCCCGTAACAGATACACTCATCATTTTAAGAAATGATGTCATTCTTATTAGAAGAAACTTAGTGTCCTTTAATCAAATTTTAGAAACTGAAAGTGAATTCTTTCCAAAACTGGGAACATAAAGATAATCTCAAAAAAAAACTCCATCTTTAAAAGATATGTGCACTTCTCCCACTGCTTTAACCACTACTCATGTAGTATTTCAATATCTGCTACTTACGTAGTATTGCAATAACCGTTACTTTCGTAGCATTGCAATATCTTCCACTTACGTAGCATTGCAATAATTGCTACTTTCGTAACATCGCCCAGTGTGATGAGGATCTCACTCCCACTAAGTTGCCGGATAAGTTTGAACCCATGAAGCAAACATGATTAGTGGATCTCGTATCAACCACCCACGAATGAGAAGTATACGCCGCTAAATAAGTTTCAACAACTAGTGCGTGAGAATTACCTTTCTTTCCGTCCCTTGTGGGGTTGGAACAGGCAAACCTCCATTGTCCTCTTTCACCGCAGTTTAAGCACTTCCACTTTGGTTTTTCCTTGACACCACCAGCATTCGTCATCTTATCATTGCCCTTGGCATTATTTAAGTCTGATTGCTTATGGCCTTTGGTCACCTTCTTCTTCTTGCCATCCCTTGGCCTAGAAGATAAAGACGGACCACTTGTCGTCAAAGCTTGAGTTTGGTACCCTATCAACATCTCTGCCGAGACCAAAGCTTGCAACAAATTAGCTTGCGAGGCAAAATTGTTTAGAAACTTTTGGGCAGAGAATGAAGTATCAAATTCATCTGAGTCTCCAGATTATAATCTGTACTCAGAACTTCAAGTTTGTTCAGATGGGCCATCAATTTTGAGGACGTAATCCCTTACGGGTTTGCCCTCCACCAATTTCAAATGACGACATCTCTCAAGAAGGTGATCCGACGAGTCTCGCGATTTTTGACTCGTCGATTGGCTCTTCCGATTTTGGTGTGTTAAGAATCCACTTGTGCTTTTTTGCGATTAGAACAATTATAATTTTCCGTTTCAATCAATATAGTTTCCATACTTATTCTATTGACTTTAAGTATAATAGCGAAGGATTAAAAGGTTACGACATCTTTGAATCGAAATAAATAATAATATGCATAAACATAAATATATCACAAGGTTCGATCACATGCATCATATTAAAATCTCAAAAAAATATGAACATGCATCGACCAACATCTCAAAAAAATTTTAAATAATGATTACAAACCTTTAATATCAGTTAATAGTTGACTCCCATTGACCAATATAAAATTGACAGGACTTCGGGGAAGTATATGCATATCAATTTTATACCTAAGTAATAACCATGATTAAATACGAGATTATTATTTAAGTATTGAACGAGCCTCGTGGGGAGGGCCATCGTAGCCACTAATAATAACCCACAATCATCCATTTGGAATTCATTCATGTGAAAGCTATCTTTTGACCGTCTCGTGGGGGGAATTTCTCCAAAAGAATTCACAAATAAATAAATCATGGAGGTCAAAATTAATTCAATTTTATTATCCTGAATAAAATTGTCAATTAATTATTTAAACATACTTAGTAATTTTTGAAGGTGAGATTTTTCATTGGGCAACTCTTATGCAAACACATTTAAACAAATTAAATAAAGCATAAGATAACACAATAATAAATCAAGCAAAACAGAAAAATAAACATATTGGGCACAAATTATCCAATTGTCATGGTTTGATTTTTCTGGTTGACGATTTTTCTTGCAAACACATTTAAACAGCCCAGAAATAGTCTTGAATTTCTCCCCATCGTCTCGAAAAAAATAAAACATCCGTCTCGAAATTATCCAATTGTCTCGGTTTGCCAGCGTCCGACTAAGAACACCGCCTTGAATTTTGACCCTCGATTCGCCTCGCTCCTTAAACGGGCACGCCAGAAGTTCGCGAAATGCTAGCCCTCCCGCTAGGCTTCTTTAGAAGAGGAGAATTGTACTTGGAATATCAATCTTGAGTCATCTCTATATATTGAGGTCTAGATTCGGTCCGACCATCCGAAATTAATCTCCGATCTACATAATATCCTATTTGAGCCTTTTTCCATCTTAACCCAGATATCTCGATCGATATATCGATCCGATTATTATTTCAAAATTATCTAGCCCGGGCTAATTAATTGTTCCAACGAAATAGATTTCCAATATAATTAATATCTTTTGTCCTTTCAATTACAACTTGTATCCATTTATGAAATATTCCAACCCGGTTCAAATACATATATTTAAAGCATCAACAAACCGGGTCCTATTACACGTTTAAGAACTTTTCTTCAAAACTATAAATTTAGCAATCACGTACGACAAATTTTCAAATTTAAACCGATTCCACGTGATAAGTCCGAGAATATTTACCAAAACAAACTTTTTGAAAATTTTATCCAATTCTTTAGCTGAAATAAAAAGAAAAATATGTATCCGCGTGATCCACGTCCGGCGTGCCTCCTTGGCACATTTTTGCGACGATGCCACCTACGCCGGTTACGATTTTATCCTTTAATTCTTAACGTCTCGCCTCGTTTTTCGATCCGGTTACAATTTATTTATAAAAATAAATAAACCTAGATCTAGAACTAGTCTATTACATTGATCAAATCAAACAAATCCTAATCTACTGGTGGATTTTCTCCGAAAGGGCAAAACGAATCCGAATCGAATCGAATTAAAACCACAATTTATATGCATGCATAAATAAACACATTAAATTCCATGACAATTGGATACCTACAAAATAGATCTAACAATTCTACTATCCAATTTCAAATTTAATGTCAACGAATTAAATTACAATTTAAAAATTGAGAGTCTAAACCGTGGCTCGATACGATTGTTGGGGAATGATTTGCCCAGATCTATCTATTCTAATTGACTATTTAAATACAAATTTAATTCTTATAATTATTACTAGCATGAATTAATCCTATATTAATTCAAATAATAATTCAACAACATATCATGCATATAATCAATTCACGTAAATCGTAAGCATGCGAATTCTACGAGTTTACGTGAACGTACCTCTGTCAAAGTAATCCCAACACCATATTGACTGTAATATGGGTTAAGATGGATAGTGCAATATTAATTATGTAGTGGGATTAATTAATATTTATGGGCTTGAATAATATTGTGGCTCAATATTGATAATTCAAGATCCATTGGAAGGTCCAATCTTAATTCTCCTAAAGGCCCCCGAGTAGCCCAACATATAGTCCAATAACCTGAAAAAGGTGTTTAAAATAAAATAAATATTGTTGCTTATTTTTCCTCAATATTTTCGAAATTTATGGATAAAAGGGGAGAAAGATTTTTTTTGAATTTTGTTATGGAATGAAGATATGTATTCTTGGAATACAAGATTATCTCATTAAATTCAAGAAATCTCCCACTTGGTTATTCATGAAGATAATTTCGAAATTTTTGAAATATAAAGGGCAAGAAAGATTTTCTTGATTTTCTTGAAAATATATTATGGAAGATATGTATTTCTTGAAATACAAGAATATCTCATAAATTCAAGAAGATCCAAATCTTGGAATCTTGCCTATTATTTTCGAAAATATCCCATAGCAAAGAGTAGGTGGAATTTTGTGGAATATTATAATTATGGGAAAAAGAATATAGGAGATATATTCAAGATTTCTTGGAGATCAAGAAAAGATTTTCCCACATTATTTTCTACCCAAAATTTCGACCACCTATGCTCTATAAATAGGGGATGACTCTTTCATTCCCAAGTACAATTCCATGTGCTGGAAAAATTAATAAATCCACAAAGGTGGTGCAACATAATTTATTTTTCTTTTGTTAATTGTTCACAAGTGTCCTACCACCGGATAGTCGAACAAGGATTAAGGGAATACTTGAGAAGTTCTTTTGGTTAGTCTAATCAGCCAGACCATTGTCGTCCCAAGAGGTACGTTCACGTAAACTCATAGAATTCCGCATGCGTAGGATTTACGTGAATCAATTATATGCATAATTTGTTATTGGATTATTATTTGAATTAATATAGGATTAATTCATGCTAGTAATAATTATAAGAATTAAATTTGTATTTAAATATTCACCCCGAATAGATCTGTGCAAATCATTCCCCAACAACTGGTATCAGAGCCACGGTTTCGGGCTCTGAATTTTTTAAATTGTAATTTAATTCGTTGACATTAAATTTGAAATTGGATAGTAGAATTGTTAGATCTATTTTGCAGGTATCCAATTGTCATGGAATTTAATGTGTTTATTTATGCATGCATATAAATTGTGGTTTTTAATTCGATTCGTTCGGATTCGTTTTGCCTCGTGAGAAAATCCACGAGTAGATTAGGATTTGTTTGATTTGATCAATGTAATAGACTAGTCTAGATCTAGGTTTATTTATTTTTGGTAAATAAATTGTAACCCTTTAAGATCGGAAATGGAGACGAAGAATTAAAGGATAAAATCCGTGAATCAAATCTCAGAAGGGCGGCGTGTGTCGTCGAAATGTGCTGAAGGAGGCACGCGTCTTTTGAGACCTTTACCTTTTAAGGGCGTAAAGGCGTAAATCGAGGGCCGAGCGTCACGAGATCGTGGGTCGACCAATGGTGTTAAATTTTGCCGGATAAAATTGCATAATTTTTAAAAAGCAATCTGCAGGAGCTTATTCAACTCTCTTTTCTCACGACGGAATAATAACAGGCTTTGGGGAACGGAATAAATCATGCCAGAAAAATAAACATATTGGGCGGCCGCCTTGTCTGGTCTTGGAACCTCGCCGATCTTGTACCGCTACGAGGCATGAGGCACAAACAAAGCTTCTTAGGTAATGCTTGGCCACGCCGATCAATTCGAGGTGGTGGACGGACGGCATGCATCCCGGCTGTGAGCTACTTGGCGTGGCGTTTCGAGACGGAGTTCTTTTCGAGACGATCGAGTGGGAGAAATTCAAGACGGCGTTTCTTGAAGATCAAGCCAAGAAAAATCAAACCATGACAATTGGATAATTTGTGCCCAATATGTTTATTTTTCTGCTTTGCTTGATTTACTATTGAGTTATCTTATGCTTTATTTAATTTGTTTAAATGTGTTTGCATGAGAGTTGCCCAATGAAAAATCTCACCTTCAAAAAAAAAAAAAATACTATGTATGTTTAAATAATTAATTGAATATTTTATTCCGGATAATAAAATTGAATTAATTTTGACCTCCATGGTTTATTTATTTGTGAATTCTTTTGGAGAAATTCCCCCCACAGGACTGTCAAAAGTTAGCTTTCACATGAATAAATTCCAAATGGATGATTGTGGATTATTACTTGTGGCGATGATGACCCTCCCCACGAAGCTCGTTCAATACGAAATAATAATCCTATATTTAATCATGGTTATTACTTAGGTATAAAATTGATATGCATATACTTCCCAAGTCCCCGCAATTTTATATATTGGTCAAGTCAGCCAACTATTAATCCGGATATTAAAGGTTTGTAATCGTTTTCTTGTTTGTAACCTGCTTGAATGTGTTTAAATAATGACCCACCCCACGTGGCTTATTTAAACTGTTTTGAGATGTTGGTTGATGCATGTTCATATTTTAAGATTTTAATATGATGCACGTGATCAAACCTTGTGATGTATTTGTGCTTATGCATATTATTATTTATTTCAGTTCATCATGTCGCAACCTTTTAATCCACTGTTATATACACTCAAAGAACACCAATTAACTGGCAAAAACTATAATGTTTGGAAACGAAATATGAGTTTTGTCCTACCTGCACAAGAACATCATTGGATTCTTGATGTACCCAATCCACGTAAGCCTACTGATGAATCACCTAATGCGGAAAGACACGAGTATAATATTTGGGAGCAGGCCAATTAACCCATGAAACGTGTAATCTTGACTTCACTGTCTGATGATTTGAGACACATTCATGAAGGTGTTGAGTCTGCTGCAGAAATTATGCAAAGTCTTGAAGAAATGTTTTTAACAAAAGACTGCATGATCAATCAGTTTAAAAATGACGACGTGGCCAGGCTAAAGATGGCTGAGGGAACACCCGTAAGGGAGCATGTTTTCAGAATTAAACACCATTTTGAAAAACTGGCTTATCTCGGAACTAAGTATTGTGATGAGGCCCAAATCGAATTTCTTTTGCTAACTCTTCCAAGATGCTTCGATGGGTTTTACTGTAGTTTTGTGATGAGTGATTACATGTTTACTATGGACACCCTACAAGAAGCCTTGGAGAAGATAGAGAAGCATTTAGGAAAGAAAGACGAAGCATTGGTGACCAAAAGTCTTTTCTCGAGATCTAGGCCAGTGGAAGGCAAGTCTCAGGAAAAGGAAACTGGTCAGAACCAAAGCAAACTCATCACTAAGAAAAGTGAGAAAAACACAGTTAGTTGTTTGGGTGTCAAGAAAGGACCAAAAGGAAAATGTTTTAATTGCGGTAAGAAAGGACATTGGAGGTCAGCCTGTTCCAAACCCAAAAGGAATAGAAAGAAAAGTAATTCTCACGCACTAGTTGTTGAAATTTGTTTAGCGGCGTATGCCTCCCATTTATGGGTGGTGGATACGGGATCCACTGATCATGTTTGTTTCACATTACAGGGGTTCAAGCGGACCCGGCAACTTAGTGGGAGTGAGATCCTCATCACACTGGGCGATGCTACGAGAGTGGCAGCTGAAGCAGTGGGAGAAGTGCACATGTCTTTTGAAGATAGAGTTTTAATTTTAAGAGATGTTCTTTACGTTCCAAGTTTTAGAAAGAATTTGATTTCAGTTTCTAAACTTTTACTTGATGGATATTCGGTTACTTTTAATAAAGTTGTTACCATTTCTCTTTTTGATAAATTTATCTATCATGGAACGTTGTCGAATAATCTCTATACAATTAACTGTGCACACCACTCACGAAATGCATCCTATAACACATCAATCAAGTTTCCAGAAAAGAAAACATTCATCAGACGTGAATGAAACACTTCTATGGCATCTGAGATTAGGTCATATAAATCCAAAGAGGATCCAAAGGTTGGTGAAAGACGGTTCACTGGAGTTTCTCCAAGTTGAACCAATTCCAACCTGCGAATCATGTTTGGAGGGTAAAATGACCAAGAGGGCATTTGGAGCCAAGGGGAATAGAGCCAAAGAAGTGTTAGAGATCGCTCACACCTGATGTATGTGGTCCAATGTCAACCAAAAACGAGAGGAGGTTATGAGTATTTTGTCACTTTTATTGATGATTACTCAAGGTACGGTTATATTTTCCTTATGAAGCAAAAATCTGAGGCCTTTGAGAAATTCAAAGAGTTTAAGGCTTATCTGATGAAGGGATTGTATCTCAGCTCACTGCACCCGGAAATCCTCAACAAAACGGGGTTGCAGAGCGAAGAAACAGAACTCTTTTGGAAATGGTTAGATCTATGATGAGTTATCTTGGATCTACCCAAGTCGTTATGGGGTCATGCCTTGAAAACAAAGAAATTTCAAATTCTCGAACTTGGTGCCATCCAAATCGGTTCCCAAAACTCCCAAAGAATTGTGGACCCAAGCAGTTTTAGTTTGAGACACATGAGGATTTGGGGGTGTCCGCCCTCGTGTTGGACAAGGAAGCGAAAAATTGGATCCTCGATCAGAATTAAGGTTGTTTGTGGGATACCCCGAGGGAACAAAAGGGTGTATGTTCTATGGTCCAGAAGATCAAAAAGTGGTAATAAGCACCCACTTTAGATTTTTGGAAGAAGACTATATAAACGAAAGAAGACCCAGAAGTGAGATTGCCTTAAATGAGCTAAGGGGGTTAACCTCAATGCCAACTATACTAGATGATATACCAAACGACACACTTACACAACCGTAACCTCATCGTAGTGGGAGGGTTGTGAAACAGCCCGAGAGATTCATGGGAATAGGAGAGTCCTCGGACTTGATTCCCGGACAAGATGAATCATACCCATGGACATATGACGAGGCAATCCAAGATAAGGATGCAGATTCTTGGCAAACAGCAATGAAAGCCAAAATGGGTTCTATGTTTCATAACAGAGTGTGGGAGCTAGTCGAACCACTTAATGAGGTCAAACCCATTGGTTGTAAGTGGGTGTATAAGAGAAAAAGAGGACCGGACGGGAAGGTGGAAACCTTCAAAGCAAGACTAGTGGCGAAAGGTTATACTCGAAAAAGAAGGATCGATTATGAGGAAACTTTTTTCGCCAAGAGCCATGCTTAAGTCCATCCGAATTCTCTTATAGATTGTTAAGATCTCGACTTTGAAATCTGGCGGATGGATGTCAAGACCGCTTTCCTTAACTAAGTCTTGATGAAGAAGAGATCTATATGCAACAACCCCAAGGCTTCATTGAAAAAGGCCAAGAACACCTAGTTTGTAAGCTCATGAAGTCCATTTACGGACTCAAACAGGCATCCAGAGCTTGGAACCAATGTTTTGATCATGTTATAAAGTCTTATGGGTTCGATCAAAACGAGTTCGAAAAGTTGTGTGTACAAAAAGCGTGTCGGAATCGCATTGGTATTCTTAGTACTATCGTGAGATCGACATTCGATCATCGAGAATGATGTAAAGGTGTTATCAGACGTAAGGGCATGGCTTTCAAAATAGTTTGATATGAAGGACTTAGGGGAAGCCGCTCACATCCTTGGGATCAAGATCACTCGAGATCGTAAGAAAAGGATGATAGGCTTATCGCAAGCTTCATACATAGACATTGTCTTGAAACGATTCAACATGCAAGATTCCAAGAAAGACTTCGTACCTTTCAGACATGGAATCCATCTATCCAAGAAAATGTGCCCTAAGACGCCTTGAGGAGATAGATGACATGAGAGGCATTCCTTATGCTTCTACCGTCGGAAGCCTTATGTATGCAATCTTTGTATGCGAGACCGGATATCCGCTTTCTTAGTTGGCATGGTGGCAAGATATCAAAGTAACCCGGGGAAAGAACATTGGACGGCAGTTAAAAACATTCTGAAGTATTTGAAAAGAACTCGGGATAGAATGTTGATTTATCAGTCAGATAGTCAAATCCCCATCGGCTACACGGACTCGGATTTCCAATCAGACATAGACTCCAGAAAATCTACCTCCGGTAGTGTGTTTTGCATGGGGGGAGGAGTCGTGACATGGAGAAGCGTCAAGCATAAATGCGTCGCAGATTCTACCATGGAAGCCGAATATGTTGCTGCTTGCGAGGCAGCGAAAGAAGCGGTTTGGATCAAGAACTTCCTAGTGGACTTGGATGTGGTTCCGAATTTACCCAAAGAGAATCATCATTTTATTGTGACAATGCAGAGGCGATTGCAAATTCAAGGAACCACGAGTCCACAAAGCCAAAGAAACACATTGAAAGGAAATACCATCTTATACGAGATATCGTTAAGAGATGAGATATAGATGTGGCAAAGATAAATACGAAGATAACCTAGCGAGATCCATTCACAAATGGTCTCTCTGAATACATTCGAGAGACATGTGGAAGGAATGGGTGTCAAGACCGTTGTCAATCTGCTTTGAGTATAAGTGGGAGAAATTATTAGGTTAGTGTAGGTGACATTAGATGTCACGAATTAGAACTACACGAGACATGTTGTAGTATACTTAAAAGCGTACTTTTGAGTATAAGTGGGAGATTGTTGGGATTATCTTTGAAAGTATGTTTTTTACTTTGTATAATCAAAACCCAATTTCGGACTTATTTATTTGAAAATAAATTGTTTATCACCGATGCTTTAAATATCATTGAATGTTACATATATTTCTTTGCATAACCTGTTCATTAAATAAGACGTGTTACATTGTAGTTAATTTAGTGATACCGCATCACGAAAGATTAAATTAATAAATCCCTTGTAACTAAAAAAGTACACCATTCACGACCTAGATGGAAATGAACAATCCATCGTGAAAGGTTGAAGTGTAAGGCTCGGATTGGCTTATCTTGACCAAGAGATTACACTAGTGCATGACCGATGCCTTTGAATAGGACCTCTGAGGAGGACAAATTCTTGAAATCGAACAAGGAAGAATTAGACCTCGATCGGTTCGTTATTTCTTAATCTTCGCTCCTTAAATAGGATCACGTGTGGTTGGTAATTATTGCTTTGACTTATCATGGGTAGAGAATCAACGAGATTCAATACTTTTTATCTTGGGCAATATTATTGGTCACATGTGATTGCTAAGATTTAATACGGAGAATCGTGTGTGCAAGCTTTGTTCGATTTGCCCCCTTGGGAGGTTCATAAGATTTATCATGCAAAATCTTGCAAGTGGAATTAGTTTCCTATGGATAATAATGTTGAACCGTTCCTTGACCAAGAACAAAAGATATTAATTAATGTAAAGCTATTTCAAATGGCTTGAATTAATTAATGGGCTAGATAATCTTAAACACGGAAATAATAACCGGAGCCATATTGATCGTAATATGGGTTAAGATGGATAGTGCAATATTAATTATGTAGTGGGATTAATTAATATTTATGGGCTTGAATAATATTGTGGCTCAATATTGATAATTCAAGATCCATTGGAAGGTCCAATCTTAATTCTCCTAAAGGCCCCCTGAGTAGCCCAACATATAGTCCAATAACTGAAAAAAGGTGTTTAAAATAAAATAAATATTGTTGCTTATTTTTCCTCAATATTTTCAAATTTATGGATAAAAGGGAGAAAGATTTTCTTTGAATTTTGTTATGGAATGAAGATATGTATTCTTGGAATACAAGATTATCTCATTAAATTCAAGAAATCTCCCACTTGGTTATTCATGAAGATAATTTCAAATTTTTTGAAATATAAAGGCAAGAAAGATTTTCTTGATTTTCTTGAAAAGATATTATGGAAGATATGTATTTCTTGAAATACAAGAATATCTCATAAATTCAAGAAGATCCAAATCTTGGAATCTTGCCTATTATTTTCGAAAATATCTCATAGCAAAGAGTAGGTGGAATTTTGTGGAATATTATAATTATGGGAAAAAGAATATAGGAGATATATTCAAGATTTCTTGGAGATCAAGAAAAGATTTTCCCACATTATTTTCTACCCAAAATTTCGACCACCTATGCTCTATAAATAGGGGATGACTCTTTCATTCCCAAGTACAATTCCATGTGCTGGAAAAATTAATAAATCTACAAAGGTGGTGCAACATAATTTATTTTTCTTTTGTTAATTGTTCACAAGTGTCCTACCACCGGATAGTCGAACAAGGATTAAGGGAATACTTGGGAAGTTCTTTTGGTTAGTCTAATCAGCCAGACCATTGCCGTCCCAAGAGGTACGTTCACATAAACAAGTAGAATTCTTCATGCGTAGGATTTACGTGAATTAATTATATGCATAATTTGTTGTTGGATTATTATTTGAATTAATATAGGATTAATTCATGCTAGTAATAATTATAAGAATTAAATTTGTATTTAAATATTCACCCCGAATAGATCTGTGCAAATTATTCCCCAACAGGCAGGTTGCCTGATCATAGTGCGAGTGAATCAGTTTGGACTGATATCCAACTTACTGATCGCCTGATGGCAGATCAGTTAGGTGTCTATCAGTTTAACTGATGTGTGGAAGCTAGTTTTAACCCGTGTGGAAAACCAGTTTTAAGAAATCAGATTCTGAAGTCTGTTTTCAATCAGATGACTAAAGTGTCAAACTGATCAGATCAGTTGCTTGATGCAGACTGATCCTAACTCAGAACATGTATGCAGTTTAAACTCCAGTTGTGTGCAATCGTGTAAAGTAGTTAGGAGCAAATAAATACACACAAGATTTTTATAGTGGTTCGGACAACCAGTCCTACGTCCACTCTTCCCTATCACAAGGGGCACCAACTAACCAACTTGACTTAGTTTATTGTGTTAGTCCAACACAGTATAACCAACAGATGTTTATAGAGTTCTCACTCGATCCGATCCCAGAAATCAAAACTAGAAACCCTAGTTTGAAATCTTGCAAAACAAATTTAACCTAACTTTTGGGTTTGGGTAAAGATTTGTTGTTTGTTCCAACTGGAATTTTATCCTAGTTTTGAGGTAGCCTTAAGCTAGAGGATAAGAATTCTATGATAAGAACTAATGGGATGAACACTTATAAAATAAACTTGACTTTGTGTTCTTCGTGCGGAAATTTTGCTATAGCTTGAGCTTGATGATAATTTCTGTGCCTTCACTTTGAAGAGCAATCCCATATTTATAGACCTCGAAATCAAAGAGCCGTTGGAGAGCAATTTGAATTTCAGGCTATTTTTGGTAGGTTGCAGGATTGATTTAACGTGCTTCAGGAACGGCATGGCCGAAAGCGTGTGTAGTTGTCCTTTATAGCCGTTTGACTTGATACGCCATATCCTGCAATGTCAGCTTTGTGCATACGTGTCGATACCTGATTGGCTAACAAGGACACTTATTCGGCGTCATTGTAAGTCCAACTATGTTGACATTCTTCCGTCCGGTTTACACCTTTGTATGTTTCGATAAGTAGTTGCTTATCATTTTGGTCGACTTAGGTAAACCGATCAACACTTCTTCTTATCGATTAAGCTTGAGTCTCATCGATATGGTTGCCTTAGCTTCAACCAATTCGACTCTTCTAATGTCTTCATAGAATAGGTCTTCTGGTCTTCAAGTAAAGTCTTCTAAATTTTGCTATCGATCTTCGGCCCGATCTTCGCATCGATCTTCATCACGATCTTCAAGATCGATCTTCGCCATCGATCTTCCGGCTGTGATCTTCACTTGACTTGTGCAACTTGAGTTCTTCTTTAAGAATGACCTAGTCTAATACATCAGTTGTCTAACATGTTCAGCTGGTTTCCTATCATATCATCAGTCAACTAACTGGTTCGACTGGTCCTATTACAACTGTTTTGAAACTTCCATCAAAACTATAAATTTCCCAACAGGAAGAGATGGGTTTTGTCGCAATCTGGGAAGATAACACTGGTGAGGTCGGTGGTTCAATCGATCCCGACCTACTTGATGACTTGTTTCAAAATTTCGGACAATATTCTTCATAAAATTGAGGGGGAGATTGGACGATTTCTATGGGGACAATGGGGGAGGAGAATATGATTCATTGGTTGAGGAGAGAGCTATTATGCAAACCGAGGAGTGAGGGGGGTCTTGGGATTCACGACCTTACAACGTTTAACAAGGCCCTTCTTTGCCAAGCAGGGATGGAGATTGACTCAAGATGATCAGTCGTTGCTGGCCCAAGTGCTTAAGGCCCGATATTATCCACGAGGCTCTTTTTTTACAGGACCGATGGGTTTTGCACCAAGCTACACATGGAGAAGCATCTTGGAGGGGGAGGGAGGTGTTGCGGGAAGGTATGATGTGGATTGTGGGGGATGGCCGAGATATATATAAGGGTGTGGACGGATCCTTGGTTGGCGGATGGAGCAGTATCGGGGGTAATTTCAGAGATGGTAACCCTTGATGATGACATGCGGGTCTGTGAACTATTCGTTGAGAATGAGAGGAGGTGGGATAGGTCGAAGGTGGCTGGTTTGTTCACGGAAGAGGACGCAACACGAATTTGCAACATTCCGCTTAGCGTGACGGAGAGAAGGGATTTGAGGGCATGGCGATTCACTAGGGATGGAGTTTACACTGCGAATTCCGGGTACTTTGATGTGCAGCGAAGGAGCAGGGCGGTTGGTAAAGTTGCTGGTAAAAAATCTGGAGATTGAAGGTAATTCCGAAAATCCAGTACTTCATGTGGAGGATTATGCATGGCATCCTACCGACATGCATCAACCTTGTCAGTAGGTTTGTCGATGTTACTTCTTTTTGTAAGCGGTGTGGGACGGAACTTGAAACAACCGAACACACCCTCCGAGATTGCCCGTGGGTTCGAGATTTCTAGGAGACTGTTTCAATAGTGAGGCCGCAAGTTGTAGAAGAGTTGATAGAGGAGTGGGTGGCCAGCGTGTGGAATCAGGTGGATGAGGAGGGTGCGACTTTTTTTGCGACATCTCTGTGGTGTGTTTTGTATTGGAGGAATCAGTTCCAGTTCTCGGAATAGAGTGACGCCGGAAAAGCTGGGAACCATGGTGGAGGTACAATGGTTTGACTATAAGTGAGTCATGCTGTTACAGCCCGGAAGAGAGAGAGATCGGGTCGATAGTGTGGGGTGGTTGCCGCCGCCCGGGGGAGTACTAAAGTTGAATTGTGACGCCGCGGTTCGTGGCGTGGTGGGTGCAGCGATAGCTAGTGTTGCTCGGGATTCTACCGGACATGTACACTGGTGTTTTGCTGAGCGGGGAGGTTAGGTACTGGAGGTGAGGGCGGTGGAAGCATTGGCGGTGTTACGGGGTCTGCGGTGGGCGAAAGAGAGGGGGGTAACGAGCCTGGTAGTTGAAACAGACGCTCAATTGGTAGTTCATGCACTAAAGTCGCCGAGGCCAAGCTTGAAACTTACGTATTTTGGCACTTTGATTGAGGAGATCTTGAGACTTGTTGATTCTTTTTCTAGTATTTTGTTTTTGTGGACTAGACGTACGGACAATTTGCTGGCCCATAGATTAGCCTTATTTGGTCTGTCGTATGATTTACCATTTTTCTCTACGGTTGTTCCTGTTGCTCTTGCTAACATTGTTTTGGCCGATTCTAACTCATTTGTTGATCTATAAGATCCTTTTTGTTTCAAAAAAAATTAAAAATTAAAACAAAAAGCAGCTATTGTTATTTAAACTAATAAATTCCAAAACAATATAATTAGAAATTAATTTTGTATAGAAAACATAAGTATTATTTTTAATTGGAAAAATACTACTTTTTTCACCTACAATCCATTCTTATTTTTGGATTAACTTATAGCCAAGCATCCCTGGACCATCTAAATTATCACTATATATGCTATTTCTTGCTTAATTAAATAAAGGTACTTAACAAAAGTAAGGTTCATTATTATTTATTAGATGATCCAAAACTTCTTTACTTCCGTCAAAAATATTATATTCCATCATATTATCCAAAACTACTATCAGATTCAGACGCCACATGTATATGACTAAATGATAAATTCTCACTCGATGATCTACAAGATTAGAACATAATTTAATTGGATTGGGACGTCATTTGCAAATTGCTTGAAAATGACGAATATTTTTACTTTGGGTCGGCTGTTAAATCCAAAACCAAAATAATACATTTATGAGAATTCCACGCTATGGACCTCACAGAATGGTGCAAATGGTCATACATGCGTAAACGTCCAAATTAACTCCAAAAATGATATCATGATATCATTCAACAAAATGTGTTCCACACAATAAAGAAAGTAAATATTTAATTTTCAAGTAAACGTAATACTCTTTAGTTGAACATAGATACTTATATTTTTCTCAAAAATATTATTTTGAAAAGTATCATATTTGATTTATTTTCAAAATATTACTTTTAACATTAACGAAAAATTGTGTATCATTTCATCTCTAAAAAACATTCTACGGAATTGTGTCATGCATACAAGATTTATCGAAGTCACATAAATCGAGTCCAACTTAGGACATGTTTTGAAACACTAAAAAATACTTCTAGAAAACTTATTTTCAAAGCTATTTTTCACATCTTTTTTCATCTTTTGAAAAAAGATGATTTTAGAAGTTGTTTTCTAAAGTTTTAAAACAAATACTTAATTCTGTCAAAATAATTTTCAGAATAAACAGATTCCATCAGCACACATGCTCCTGCAAATATATAATTTGACAAATTCGTGTTGGAACTATTAATTTTACACATCACATGTACTTAATTTATTTTTAATTTTCTTTTAATTGGTTAGCCGCCTCGACAGGAGGGTATATATATATCTATATTAATTTATAGTAATATTATGTCACCTTCTTATTATAATTAGAAAAAAATTGTTGTTTTATCTTTATAATAAACTTTTTATAGCTGACTTGACCGTTCAAAATAAATTTTACCGGAGCTTCCAATATGTATATCTATTGCAATCACTACAACTTTAATAACATGGGCGGAATCCAAATATTTTCTTCTTTAGCAATTTATTTATGTACTTGTATTGTATTTATAAAAAAAAAAAAAAATTGAACTTTATGGCGGAATTCTGGCGTTCTTTGAAAATTCAATTAATTATACCCCAAAAGATAATTTCGTCGGGATGAAATTTCTTTGTATTATACATGTCGAAAATTTTATATTTATACTTTAAAATCGTAAAATTTTATCATTTCGCCTCGCCCTTCTTAAGACGAAATCCTAAATCTGTCCCTGTTAAAAACTAGTATACTAGTAATAAATAGTACTCCATTTGTCCTCATTTTGCTTGACCACTTTCCGTAAATAGTCGTCTTTATTTTGTTTGGTCATTTCCTAAAAAGGAAATAAAACAATTTTCAATACTATTTAGTACTATTATTTCCCCCCACCAAATCCACTTTACATCATTTAATACTATTATTCTCCTCTACCAAATCCACTTTACCCACTTTACACTATTAATATTATTATTTTCTATTTTTTTTATTTTTGTGTCTATATTATTTGATCAATAAAAAATTAGGAGGAAGTGAATAACAGGTAGGGTTGTCCTCAAATTAGCCCACTCTCATTATATGGACTCTAGCTGTCATTTTAAGAAAGCCCAATGATTGTTGGCAAATTAACAATACGTAAATCTAAAGATTGAGGTTATTTGCACCCCTTTTTTAATTAGTACATTCACCAATTACTTTTTCTTACCTTATTAATATTGTTTTTTTCAATTTAAACATATACTCTCTCCGTCATGTTTTAAATTACTCATTCAATGTTTGACTCATGTTTTAATGAGCGAGTTTTTTATTGTATTTGAAATGATAAAAATATTTTTAAAGTCGTGTATGATAGTCCTACCTCTCATTTATCTTATACTTTCTTAAAGTTCGACTTTATCATTTCATATATTAATAAACAACTCGTTCGCTAAAACAGAATGGAGGGAGTACAATTCGAGATCAATCTCCCGTGCCTCCTTAGTGTATTTAGAAATTGTTACACTGAAACTTGTGATTTATTACACTAAAATATCCAACTTGTGTTTGTAAAACATAATTGCACGTCGTAGATATAAGTGCAACAAATTGCATATTTCTAAAATTCATTGTGAAGCGCACGATGCATCTGGTGCATACAAGACCTATCCATATAATTCATTTACACTCTAATTTACACACTCACAAATTGCCGTCAAGCCATCGCCAAATCACCGCAACAATTTTTTTCTAAATATTTTTTTTTTAAATTAATAAAAACCAAAAAAATCTTTAAATAAAAAGAAAAAAAATTATTTCCAGACCACATTTCGATTTAAAAAAAAAGATTTCGAAAAAAATTCACGAAAATCTATTGACAAAAACTTGTATAGACCTGGTTCATGCTATGAACTCGGTTATATAAGTATCACTGTTACATACAAAAACTCTCACTGTTAATTATGTATAAAAATTATCACTGTTATGAACAAAAACAATCACTGTTTAGAAAATGCTTTATATTTTTAAACAGTGAAAGTTTTTATGAATAACAGTGATAGTTTTTACAAATAATAGTAATAGAGTTCATGTGTGAATCTGGTTCACATGAGTGTTACGCAAATCTATTACAGATTTATTCGGTAAAAGAAGAGAATGAGAGAAGAAGAAAATAAAAACAAACATAAGTTTGGCGTGAGGGGTAAGGAGCAGGGGCTAGGGGCGGCATCAGGTGTGGATTGGAAGAGGAAGGGAAGGGGAAGAAGAGGAAGAGGGACGCGAAAAGGACCAAAGAAGAATGAGACATGACGTGAATGGAAATGTGGATATGTTGTAGCAAATATTTTCTCCATGGTGATTATATTATTAGTGATATGCTGTAAATTTGAAAAAAAAAAATAGAATAAAAAATAGTTATTGGTTCCAGAACATAAGAATGATTGAAGAAAAATGACTTTAATATTAATTGGAGGTGGTTAATCAAAATAGGTAATGATTAACTTATTTAGGAGAGAAAGTGGTATCACTGATCATTTTTGAACAAGAATCTCCTCTTGTAGAGCACGGTGTTGTACAGACTGTGACCTTTGGATCACACACACTCGCACATGTGTATGTAGGGGTGACATATTGTACCCAGTGGCGAACCCAGGATTTTAGATTTGGGGGTACGAAAAACTAATAAAATATTATTTAATACTATAAAATTCATTCAACCTGATTCAAACTAAATATAAAAATATGTATATATTACAATTACAATGAGTTAATGGCATGAAACCCCAACGTGATTTGAAAATGTTGCCCGAAAACACTATGTGCTTTGGAAAATGCATGAAATTCTCATGTGGTTGGTTAAATCAAACAAATTCTCTTTTCTCATAAACGAGTTAATATTTTATTTATTCTCTTTATTTCTAGTATTATATCCTCATAGTATTGTCTCAAACTTTTAATATTTGGAAAAAAGATAAAATATGAGCATAGTTTTTTTGACATAATAAATAAGTAAAAGATATCGTGCAATTTTCAAATCATTAAGAGGGAATTTTGTACAACATTTTCAAATCAATGGGGGTTTCATTTGAATAACCCCAATTGCAATTGAGTCCATATACTCTTATTATTTCGAAGCTACCCATGGGGCTATGACATTATCATAGATTTTCTTTTAGAAATAAATCATTCTCAATAAATTGATAAGACAACTCATAATAATTATGGCTAAGTCTTATATGCATTTAGGTGTACCGTGCACTTATAGTGTATTTTAGAATCATATAATTTATCATACTGAAAGATGCAATTTATTTACACTGAACCGTGCAATTATTTAAAATGAGTGCACAGTGCACTTGGATGCACATGAGACATACTCAATAATAATTATATACACCAATTCAATTAATTTGAAAAGAAAAGAACAAAAAACTGAAAAAGAAAGGGGAGCCTTCTAAGTTCTATGTTTTAAGCCGTCAATTTAATTGTTAATAAGGTAATGAGGAAAAGTGTATGAATAATATGATGTAAAAGCGACAATTTAATTAATAGGGAAAGGAGAAAAAAATTATGGACTAAACATGACGAAACAATTACAACACCATTAGGCCAAACCAAATAGATGCTAAGTATATATGGTTCGACTATTTCAATTTTGGGGGTACAACTGTACCCCCTTGTACCAACACAGGTCCGCTACTGATTATACCGTACTAAAAATACCGAGTTATATCGTATACACAATATCGAAATTTTTGTTATTTAAAATTTCATATCAATACCGTACCGAAATTTTCGGTATACCTGTTTATCGAAATTTTCGATAAATGGAAAATACTTAGAATGAACCTTACCAAAATTTCGGTATACCAAATTTTCAAACGGTATCAGCAATATACTGTCCAATACTGAAATTTTGATATACTATTTCATATCGAAATTTCGGTGTACCAAAAGTTTAGAATATGCACATCGTTACCATACCAAAATTTTACAATACGGTACCACACTGTACCGAAGTTCACGGTATACCGAAAAAATTTACACTTTATATATTTTTCAATTTGATAAGTGCATTATACAAAATAATTAGGTATTTTTTCCACCCCTAAGTGCAATATGTGTGCGCGCGTGCGTGTGTGATCCAACGATCATTCTATACACTACCGTGCTATACATAAGGAGACCATCTTCCATAATTTCTTACTCTAATCAATTAAGTACTTTTAATTCATTTCATTCTCAATCCTATTGAGGAATTTCCAGTTAAGCGCCCCGAATTTTTTTTAGGAGGGATTTAAAAATGGTATTTTCGGGTGGATATACTCATCTTCAGATGGGTAGTCTAATCCAGTGGATATATTAATTAAGAGTAAGTTTTATATAGACCAAGTGCACTGTATAATTCAAGTGTATTTTTAAAACGTTCAACTTATTTTTATTGAAAAAGTTGAACGTTTCAGTATAAATAAATTGAATGCTTCAATAATGCGTGTTTAAAAAATGCATTTGAATTGCATCATGCACATACAAATTGAATGCTTCAATAATGTGTGTTTAAAAAATGCATTTGAATTGCATCATGCACACACGGTATACAAGGCATATCAATTAAAAAAGAGTGCAAATAAACAGGTCCAAATCTAAATTTCTTCATTACAAATTTATTTTTATGTTTATGTTGGGACGTGACTATTGAACCTATTAGTTGCCCGAAAAAGATTTCCACCCTTATCCAAAAATTTGTTCCCGAGTAATACATAAACCAGGTAAAATATAATGAAATAAAGACTCTCCACTGCATATTTTGAGTGAAAAGTACTATAAGGTATAAACAAAAAATCTAGTGACTCTAAGGTACAAAATGAGACATTTTTACCCCTAAAGTCAATTTTTTATTACACTTTTGTCATCACTCTCTATTAAATCATTTTCTCCTCTCTCTTCATTATAGATTTTTACTCTCTCTCTCTCACTCTATGAAAAAAACCCTCGTCCACATCTCGCTCGCCTCCCACCTCTCGCTCGCCGCCATCCCTCTCGCTCCCCACCCCCTCACCGACCTCTCGCTCGTCACGATTTTGGTCCATCCAAGGCGGATTGTGTGCGAGGGCCGAATAGGCGGTGGTTTCACCTGCAAATGGGCTCCCCCAATTTCAACTGTTGGGACTCGATTTGTGGGAGTGTTGGGCGGGGGCGATGTGGGAAACGGTGGTGGTGAGGCGGATCTGTAGAGAGGTGGTGGTGAGGGGTGTTGTGGGGATGAGGCGGATCTACTGAGTGGCGGTGGTGATGGGTGTTTGTGGGGGTGTTGGGAGGTGGCCATGGGTCGGTGGAGGCGTGGTGTTTGGGCGGAGGTTTGGGAAAGATGGCGGTGTTTGGTGTTTAGGGTTTCGGGGCGGCGGCCATGGCGGAAAATGATTGCGGCGGAGAAGACGGTGGTAAAAGGTGGCGGGCGACTTGGTAAACGGAGAAGACAAGAGGTATTTCTATGTGCTTTAATTGTTTGACACCAAGTATTAATTTCTTGATTCTTATTGAATACCTTATGTGGGGGGGGCGATAGTGTGGGGGGTGCTCCTTTGCAAATAACAAGTGGTGGTGTTTGTTGGCCATGGAAGGTAAGCATTTTTTTTTGCTGTTTATTTGTTTTAGATCTTGCGTTGATATAGATTGAAGACGACTGCAAATTGGTGAAGGAATTTGTGAATTTGGTACATAAATTATGTGTTGTGGTTTGTTGCAGTTTGAAGATGACTGCAAATTGATGAAGGAATTATGTGTTGTGTGTTGGTACATAAATTATGATGTTGTTGCAATTAGTGTAAACAGGGCATGAAATTTTGTGTAATTTTTGGGATGTAATTTTTTGGTATGTAAGTTTGTTTAATTTTGCAGATTTTGGGATGTAATTTTTGGGGATTTTTTATAGGGGAAGTACAATTTTTTTTAGGGGGAATCACATTTTTGAAGATGTATTTTTGCTTAATTTTATTTATTTTTGCAGATTAATTTTTTTCTAGGATATTATGAGTTCTTAATTATATTTTTAATAGTGAAAGTACAATTTTTATAGAAAAAGTAAATATTTTTTTAGTTTCTGTATTTTTTAGTTTTTATATTTTAAAAAATGCATTCCAAAAATCGTCTACAAGTACAAAATTGGCTCAAAATACAATTACTGTAATTAATGTATGATTATTTATGTAATTACTGTATTTGTAATCTCTAGAACTTTGAAAAATGCACTCCAAAATTGGCTCAAAATACAATTTTGTTTGAAAAATGCACTCCAAAATTGGCCCAAAATATATATTTTTTTAAAAAAATGCACTCTAAAATTGGCTCAAATTACAATTTTGTTTGAAAAATTGACTCCAAAATGGGCCCATAATATAATTTTTTCTGAAAAATGCACTCCAAAATTGACCCACAAGTGCACAACATATAAAAAAATGCACTCAAAAATTGACTCACAAAGGCATAAAATTAAAAAAAACTAGTATTTACACCCGTGCGATGCACGATTTTAAAATTATATGAATGTATATCTACTGATCTTATTACTAAGATAATTTTCTATATGTGTATACACATTAATGTAATATTTATATTATCGAAATTGTAATATAAATTATAAAATTGTATCTATCTATATTTTAATATGTGTATCGTTTACCAATATCAATAATAGTACAAAAGCAAAATATGAACTACTTAAACAAATATACATTACTTTAATTTGTTAGTTTTCAAAAAAAAAATATATATACATTACAAATTTAAACAATTTTCTTACATTCAACATTTTTTGTTAGACCTGCTCTATATATACCGCTAACAGTGAAAATAGGTCAAATTACCTTACAAAGATCTACTTTTAACCCATTTAATAAATGAACTGGGCTAAGACTCTTTTAAGTAGGTTATGCTTAGGCATTTTACAAAATCTTAAAAAGCATACAATGCCAACCTATTTAAACATATAATATTTGATAAAGAATTTATTTTAATAGACCTTTAAAAGGCTTCTAGATTTGACTTGTTTGTTTTAAAGTTCAGGTCAAACCTATAAAAAAACCTATCATAAATATTAAATCAGATTTTGACCCAATTTTCATAAATTAGGGGCAGAGTTTTAAGTGTAAGATTTGATACGATTTGACTTATTCCAAACCCCTATTCACCATCTTCATTACAAATTTAAATTTTGAGTCATTTACTCATTTATGATTGTTCACTTTTAAAATTGCAACATACAAATGTGCGTGATTAAACAGTTTTCTCAACAATAGATCAACATAATAGAGTGACTGTCTTGACTTTTATCTATTGTCACAACATGAGATAAGACAAAGAAGAATTGTCTTTTTTAAATCTTAAAAAATTATAATATAGATATTAAAAAAATGATTGTATACAACAATCAAATAATTAAAAATCTATACACGGAACAAACAAAAATTAAAATGAAAAAAAACACTTAATTTGAACTTAATTTTGTCGCGAAAAATGCAATACATTCCCTAATAAAAAAAAACATTTGGATGCATTGATTGTGTTCTCGTTGCTCTAAATTATTTCCCTTGATTATTTTGTAAAGTACTTAAATTTGTAGTGTTTGTGTATAGAATATAGATGTAATACCAATACAATGCAAAAATATTAATGGATATAGGAAAATCACAGTATGTAATAATTAAGTATTAACATTTAAAATTATTTAATCAATATCAAAACAAATATGAAACTAATTAATTGAATGATTTCAGAAGACAAAAACTCATAAGAGACGGTCTCATGCATTAAAATGAGGTACAACTTAGCACAAATCAACACTTTTTTTTTTGATCGGACAAAGTTAGATGTTAGTAGTTAGTACACCAAGCACCCAAACACTCCACAAATTCACCAAGCCATCTTATAATTCTCATATACTCCAATTAGCTTCTGTGGAATCGAACCCCAGTCTTCCCACTCAATTGAGGAGTTCAAATTGTGGCGGTGGGCTAAAAAATGCTGGTTAGCACAAATCAACACTTACCTCTATCAAAGTGTTAAAATGTTCATGTTCAAATTATATTGTGTCTCACTGTGAAACCGTCTTACGCGAATGTGTCTCAATTTAGAGTACCACACAATCATTATAAGGAAAATTAAAACGGGCCGAAGCATAGATAGGTAAATGACCCAAATATAGATTAGTAGATTTGGAAAAAATTGTTATGGGCTCAGTTGTTGGGGTGTTTTTTTTTTTTACAGCCAATTATGACGCTCAAATCTGATATAGTATAAATCATATTATGAGAATTAAATAAAATACTCCACCACTACCAAGTACCAACTCAAACTCTACTTGTACCCACGTGTATAGATATGACAGCCACACGTATAGCCCCTTATAACCACATATTTCATTTCTTTCTAGCTCAGATTTTTATCTCCGAGAATGCTGTCTGCGGTTTGTATCTCTGTTAATTCTTTTCCCATGTTGAACTCTTTAGAAGAGAAGATTTCCCCGACCGACTAAAAGTTTAATATACCTTTTTTGTGTAACGAACAATTTTTCGTCACATTCTTGTGATGTTTGGGGCAGATTTATAGTTTTTCCTAGTAATCTGAAGACCGGGTTTCTGGTTCTTGGATTTTTCTTCTAGTAAATTCTAATACAATACATATGTGTGACATTCCGATCGAATTTGCGATGCGATTTTTTCTCTCTATCAGAATCTAGGTTTTCTTAATGTTCAGAGTTACTGACTTTATTTTGATCAGGAAATTAACAAAAAAAAAAAAGAGTTACTGACTTTTTTTGGTGGTCAATTTTTCAGATCTAATGGTGGTTTACACCATGCGTACGGCGCTTCAAATGATAGTATATTTGTTATGACCCCTTATAAAATTAATTGAAATCGACAATTTGAGTATCGTCAAAGGTAAGTGCACGCATCTGGAGTATTTTTATTTTTGTATTGTTTAGATCCAAAAAAATTATATATCTGACTAAGTATTTTTATAAAATATTGTGATGCTTGTGTAGCAATAAGTATTCTGAGTATGCTAAAAATATCATAAATATATAATAGGAGCTCCCTTGCCTTTTTTAGTTTTGGCGTCAATCGTCCTCGGCTGTTGATCGTTTTTAGTGGATTAATCTTGATCGTCATCCACCTTTATTAATAAACTTTAATACGGCTTTAATGACGGGCTGAATTCAAGGCCCACTAATTTGTTGTCACGCCTATTTAAAGAGAAGTTCCATCATCAAAAGTTTCATCCATTATTCGTTACTTGAATCTTATGCTTAACAAACAAAACAATTCCGATTCTTAGTAACTTTGTTTTCGTTAGGAATTTTAGTTTCAAGTTGTATAAGAGTTATATACAAATTTGAAATGGTGAATTTGTTTTCTGATGATACAATATTTGTACCTATTTTCAAGTCAATTGTTTGTCTCAACGACATTGACGATGTGCATGTTGTATATGGTGAACTGTTTGGATCCTCTGAAGGAGCTATAAATGATGTGGCTTATTGGAGAATCAAATACTTGAAGGAAATCTATAATATTAGGATTATAGATTTTAATTCTTATTAATTGTATTACGCAACATTCGTTCTAATAAAAATAATGTATGATAGAAGGTAGTTTTCGGTTTATACTGAAAGAAGCTGATGACGATGCTTCTTAATTTACATTTATTCATATTAACAATTAATATTTATTGCATAAATAAATATATAATACACCTATAGATTTCTTTATTGAGTTTTCTCGCTCTTTTGTCTACACCGTTGATCTGTTTTTTTATCTTTAATTTTAATCTCAGCAATTCATTGTATTTGAGGAAAGATGGAAATTTATTCTAACATATTAAATGTTATTACTCTAATTTTGACCATTGATTCATGTATATTATCTCTTGGCCATACATTTCTCCATCATAAATTATGTAGACTTTTTTTGCTCCGTTTTCTCCTTCGATTTAGTCCTTCTTCTGTTTATGTTCATCGATTTCTTCAGTATATATAGTCCATGGAGATTTTGATGTTAGTCTTAATCCAACTTATTTTGCGTATTTGTTTTTTGTAATTTTAAATTTTATCGTGTATTTGTTTTTTCTGATTTGTTCTAATTCATTGTTCGATTCATGATTTGTTATAGTTTGTACAGAGAACACTTTTAAATGTAAATTTAGATTTTGGCATGTATTTGTTTTTTCCAGTTTGTTCTAATTTATCGTTCAGTTTATTGTTTTCAGGGCGGTGATTTTGTTAATCAAGAACACTCCGGTGATTTATTTAATCTATCAGATTTCACGACGTTGAAAGTTTGATGAGGTCTCATGGTGAAGAGTTTCTGGTGTATTATGAATCATTGTTTGGTCATTTAAAAATTCTACAATACGTCTTACAAAATATTGAAGTCATTTTGTTTTAGAAAGATAGGAATAAATCGAACGGATAAAATAATATTTCAAAGGTAAAGCAATGACGTTGTTAGACTTGATTCATTGATTGTATTTGTATCAAGGTTGAACAATTGTTGTATTTAAAAATTAGGTATTGGAACTGGAAAACTAAATTTTATTTATTTTGATTTTTTTTTTGACTGACTTTATTTTAATTTTTTTATGTTTACATTTAGAAACATATCAAGACTTCGCGTTTATGTTTTGTTGGTTTGTACTAGTGTTTTCAAAAAAATCGGTAACCGGCATTCACAAACGCTTTTATACAATTACTTAAAAATTATCCTTTTTCTATTATTTTTATTATTTTTATTATTTATTAAATCACTTATTTTTTTTCATTATTTTTTTATTTTTTCTAAATATTATATCATTTTCTCCAATTTATTCACGTTACAATTATCTAAATTTAATTGTTTGGAATTAATCCACTACGATTTAAATGTTTATTTTTTTATTTAAAATTAATATAATTTTAATTTTTATGAATAAATATTTAATTTTTAAATAACATTAAATATACATAAATCTTTAACGGATTCCATTTTTTTTTTTTGAGTCATGGGATTATTATGCTCTTTTATATTCAAATTGTGCATTATCTCATTTACAACTATTGATATTATGATTTAAATTTAACGTTACAATTATCTAATTTAATTTTTGGTGATTTAAATGTTTATTTTTGTTTAATTATTTTCATTTTTTGTTATTATAAGTTATCTGGATTCCATTTTTTTTTTGCTCTTTATATTCAAATTAATACATAGCATTGATCAATAAATTGTAATTCAACTCATTTTTTAAATATTAAATATCATCCATGTTTATCAAATTGTACTCTTATATATTCATTGTATTATTATTTTTATATATATGTTAATTATCAAATTTTGTTGTCTCATTTGTATACACAATATAACATTAATTCCCAAATTTTTGTATATGCTCAGATATGTGTTTTCAAAAATTTTATTTTGATGTCATACGGTGGAGACAATTTCTATTTTTATTTGTCTTTTTACTCTTTATCACATCATTTAATAATACTAAATACATATATATATACACATATATCTTATATTATTATTTATATATTATAATTGTTATTTTTTAACTCATTCATAGATTTACAGATAATTAATAATATTATTAGAATATTGAAAATAAAAAAATATTCAAGGTTGTTATTATATTTTTTCATTATTTTGTATATTATGTATATGTTATAGCATACATTAATGTGTAAAAGTGTTTATCAATTTTGATTGCTTCGTTATGTATACAAAATGTAATGATAAATTCAATTAATTATTTGACAAGTTTAATAAATTTGCCATCTATTGTGGTAAAAAGTTCGACTACATCAATGGAATTATTGGTCAATGTATTGAATTTTATAATTTTAATAGTCCATACACATATTGTTCAAGTCTGGTCATAAATATTTCATATTTTTATTTTTGTAAAGTGCATAATTATAGTCATTTGATATTATTGAGGATTATTAATCAACATAATACCATCGTTTTGGTTCAATACAGTTACTAAAAATTAAGACAAAAACTCATATGAGACGGTCTCATGCATAAGACGAGCTACAATCTAGCACAAATCACATCGTCCCCTCCCAAAGTGTTAAAGCGACAATGCCCAAATTATATCCCGTCTCACCGTGAGACCGTCTCATACAAGTGTGCCTCAAAAACTAATTAACACAATTTAATTTTGTGCTTAATAAATGAAAATTATGTTCAATTTGTGTCTTTTATCACAAAATGGTGTCCTTTTAATTGATTGTGTTTGACTATGAATCAATTCGTTATCAATTTAAATCGTACATTAACCCAATTTACTTCATTTTTAATAACAAAATTGCTTCTTAAATTAAATTAGATATCCTAGAAATAAGTTTATTAATATTTTAAAACAAATTGGAATGTTGTTTATATTTTGAGACTTTTTTTCCAACTTCACTATATCATGTAAGTTAATTTTTTTATTCCCCACTATACCATCAATGTTAATTTTGTGGTGCTATATTTTGGTTTGATGAACGGTTGAAATCTCCAAAAAATTATTTAGCTCCAAAATTTTATTTGTGTTGTATGCAAGGAAAAATTCAGTTGCCTTTAATGCCTCGGCCTCCATTATTTTTTCAAGATTTGATATGGGGTCATAGTGATAGAAGCAAACATTTTTTGTATAACATTCGTTCATTCAACAATATATTTTCTTTTACATCTTTAGGCGGAACAATTGATAGAAATTTAAATAGAGGTAATTCTCCTCCGGTATTTTGAATCATAGCCAGAATTATCATAGATTGGGTAGTTTGCTTCCAAGTGGTCGTGTTGCACCAATATATGCCAATCTCTACATATACAACACTAATAATGAAATTTATAATAGGATTCAATCTGTGAGGTAAGATGTTTTAATTTTTTTGAATGTTACCTACGTATTATTTGATCTTCTATAAAATTGTAAACATATATTGTTTGTAATATATATTTTCAGGTCAGGGGATAATAGAAATGCAATCCAAGCTGAAATTGTTGTTGACTTGAAGGAGATGTTGGACAACAACAATGTGTTGGTGTAGAGGTTTAGAACTGCTAGATATAGACTCAACACTGGTCATAGAAGCGTAACTATGCAATTAATTGGTAGTAGAGGCTATGATCTAAAGACGCACAATTTACATACAGTTTCAGAAGGTGTTGTTGTGATTACTGGTGATCTTGATAGTAGTATTGGAATTCGTGACATTATCATTCAAACCTATTCTGGTATATTGCAACGTATAACTGAGTTGAACCCATCTTATCTTGCTTTGCAGTATCCTCTTTTTTTCCTTATAGTGAGGATGGATACAAGGACGACATACCATTTTCTCCATCTGCATTGGGAAGGGTTGGACAAATGACTTATATTAATATCAGAGAGTTCTTTTAGCATTTTGTCTTTAGGAGAGAAATTGAGAGATGCCTACACTATTATCTTGCAAGAGGTTGACGCAACAATTCATTGTAGATGCATATACAATGGTTGAATCTGCATGGCTTTTGTATATAAAAATCATCAAAATGAACTTCGTTGTGATATATATATTGGTCTTGAAGATACTTATTTGAATAGAGAGGGGTAAGAAAGAGTTATTGGCAAACGTATTGTGTTGCCTCCTTCATTTACTAGAGGTCCACGGTACATGATGCCGAATTATCAAGATGTTATGGCTATTTTTCGTTGGACTGGTTATCCACATTTGTTCATAACATTTTGCAATTCAAAATGGCCAGAAATTGTTTGTTATATGTCGCATAAAGGTCAAATTTCCGAAGATCATGCTAATATTGTATGTCGCATTTTTAAGGTTAAATTGGATGCACTGATTCGTGATATTCGTCAAAATAAAATATTTAAAAACGTTAAGGTAGATACACAATTTTTTTTTCTAACGTTATTCTATTCTAAGAATAATATATTATCATACAATAAATGTAAAATTTTGTAATAAATTTTATATATTATTTTACAATTTTTGTATACCGTGGAGTTTCAGAAACGTGGGTTGCTTCATGCACATATCTTGATTTTTCTTGAAAATTATAATGATGCTCCTTCAGGTGATGATATTGATCGTATAATTTTAGATGAATTACCATATGAGGTGAATGATAAACTGTATTTTAAAGTTGTTCGTGATTTTATGATGCATGGTCCTTGTGGTCCAACTGTTAAGTACTCTCTTTGTTATTCTGACGAAGATGAATGTTCAAAGAAATTTCCAAAGAAATTCTCGTCTGAGAGTTCATTTGATGATGATGGATATCCTATTTATAGGCAAAGAGACGATGGAAAAACCGTGAAGAAAAAAATGTTGTTTTGGACAATAGATACGTTGTTCCTCATAACAGATACCTTCTCTTAAAATATAATGCGCATATTAATGTAGAATGATGCAATCAATCTAGAGTCATTAAATACTTATTCAAGTATATCAATCAGGGTCATGATCATGAGACTGCTACTTTTTTTGAAAATAATAGAAGGTATATATTGCCGTGTGAAGCTGCTTGGAGATTATTTGGTTTTGAAATTAACCAAGTATCCATATTTTGAACGTTTGACATTTCATCTTCCAGAAAACAGAATGTTGTGTTCAGGGATACAAATTCATTAGATTCTATTTTGGACAGACCAAGTGTGAAGACTAGCATGTTTTTAGCTTGGTTTGAATTGAATAAGAATTCTGATGAAGCCATTGAATTGACATAAGCTCAAATTCTTTAGTTTTTGTTTTTAAAAGAAAAACAAGGACGTGGGAACCCAGACAGAGGGGGTTTGTTGTTGGTCGTATTTGTTATGTACCATCTGGTACTGGTGAGGCATATTATCTGAGGAATTTGTTGAACGTTGTAACTAGATCTAAGTGTTTTGATGATATAAATTTTTTTAGAGGAATAGTTTGTCATATTTCGTGATGCGTGCTCTGCTAGGGGGTTGTTGGATGATGATAGAGAATATGTTGATAGACTTGAACAGACTAACGTTTGGGTCTTTGAATCTTCAATGAGATCTCTTTTTGTTACTCCTCCCACTTCCGGATCTTTAAATAATCCATGTGAGATATGGGATAAATGTTGAAAATATATGTCTGATGATATTTTGTACAAGAGAAGAAAAATAATGCGGTATCCAGGTATTTGTTTATTTTTTATATTATACATTCATTAAGTTATACTCCTCCACCACCCCATTATTATTCACACATTTTTCTTATTCTTCCGTACCAAAGTTATTTGCACACTTTGCTTATTTAGGCGTTTTGTTATAATTAATCATAATTATATAATTATATTATTTTAGTGTTTCAAATAATATATTTTTATATTACTGGTGTATATATTGTCATTATATATATTATTTTTAATTGTTTAATGTCTTATTAAAAAAATCGTTTATTACTTTATGTATATTTTTTTAATGATGTTTTTCTTCTTATGTTTATATAGTTGAGAATAACGGATGATTAGATCAAGAATTGTTGTCTTTTAAAAATCGATAATATGTTGCGCTCTTTTGGTAAGAGTTTGAATGATTTTGATGGGATGTTTGTGGCAGTTGATGATAATAGTGTAACATCCCGTAATAGGATGATTTTAACTGAGTTATCGTATAATTGAGTTGAACTAAGGATGGAGTATGAAGTTTTGCTAAGGAGATTGAATGATGAACAACATGTTATTTTTTATAAAATAATTAGATCAATATTATCAAATTTTGGTGGAGTGCTTTTTGTATATGGTTATGGAGGTACTGGGAAAACTTTTTTATGGAAGACACTATCTGCTAGACTGTGATATGAAGGTGAGATAATATTAAATATAGCATCCAGTGGCATAGCATCACTTTTACTTCCTGGTGGACGTACAACACATTCTAGGTTTTGCATTCAAATCAATTGCCTGGAGGATTCTACGTGCAACATTAAGCAAGATAATCACCTCAATTAACTTTTGATTAAGTGTTAACTCATAGTATGAGGATGAAGCTCCAATGGTTCACAGACATTGTATTGAAGCATTAGATACATCATTAAGAGATATCATGTTGTTGTCGGCCCATCACGCTCTGAAATACCGTTTGGTGAAAAGACAATTATTTTGAGGGGATATTTTCGACAAATCTTGCATGTCACCCCAAAGGAAAGAGACAGAACATTGTACATGCCACTATCAATTCATCTGATTTGTGGAATTCATGCACTGTTTTGAAGTTGAAAAGAAACATGAGGTTGATGCAATTTGATTTTGTTCAAAGGATGAATGAAATGAAATCGTTTTCGAAATAAATTAAATCAGTTGGTGATGGAAGTATAGGGACAAGAACTGATTATGGTTCTGATATTATTATCCCAGATGATATTTTCTTGAAAGGTGGTGATGATCCAATTGCTTTTATTGATGATTGTATTTATCCTGATTTTAAATCTAGGATGTACAATCACGAATTTTTATAGGACAGAGTTATCCTTGCCTCGACACTTAATTCTGTTAAATTTATAAATGATTACATGGCTCGGTTAAATCAGTCTCGCAAGTATCTCAGTTCCGATAGTATTTGCAGGTCTGGTTCCAATTTTGATTCTCTAGTTGATGTTAATACTCCTGAGTTCCTCAATAGTTTGAAATTTTTCGGTGTGCCCGACCATGAACTTAATCTCAAAGTTGAAACGCCTGTAATGTTGTTGAGAAATATAGATCATTCAAGGAGATTGTGTAATGGGACCAGGTTACTTTATTATTTTTATTTATCTTGAATTTTACTCCCTCCCTCCTAATTTAGATTGACCACTTTCCGTAAATAGGCGTCCTAATTTAGATTGGTCATTTCCTAAAACGGAAATAAATCAACTTTTTTTACAAAACAATACACCTTACAAACAACACTTATTTACACCACATGCCACTTTACTACTCACACTAAATTTACTGTACACCATTTAATACTAATAAACAACACTTTTCTTAAAGTTGAATTTACATACATACTCCTCCACCAAACCCACTTTACACCATTTAATACTAATATTTCTCATTTTTCTTAAAACCCGGATCTATAGTAAGTGGCCAAACAAAATAAGGACATAGGTAGTATTATTTAGTGATATTTACCATTTCTTATAAGATTAATTTTACAATTTTTTTTCTATATGTATAGGTTGGTAATCACTAGGTTGAGTGATAGTGTAATAGAAGCTAAAGTTCTTACTGGTAGCAACACTATTGAATTAGCATTGATACTTAGATTGTCACCGACTCCTTCTGATCCTAGGTTACTGTTCAAGTTTACACGTAGATAGTTTTCATTGATTGTTTCGTATGCTATGTCTATGAATAAAAGTCAATGACAATATTTTTCCCATGTTGGAGTATTTCTTAAGAAGCCGGTGTTTAGCCATGGTCAACTTTATATTGCAGTTTCGAGGGTTACCAGTCGACGTGGTTTGAAGATTATGTTGTGTAATAATGATAGTTTTGAACATAATACAACAAAAAATATTGTATTTCAAGAAGTGTTAAAAAATATTTAGAAATTTTGAATTATATTATGATGTTTTGTTTTTAGGTTGTTTTTTTTATGTACATTGTTGTTATAATATAATTAATGCTATATGCATGTTTATTAATTTATTTTTGATATATTGTATCTATTTTTTTATATTAAGAGTTAGAGAATGAGAATCACTTATCCTTAAAATTACCGTTTTTAAAATCAAATTGTCAAGTGGTAAAGGAAAGTTCTACGTTTTTGGATTTTATTCAGCTGAAACTTTGTGAATCACAATAATTATTAAAATTCATTTTAACTAATATATATTTTAGTAAAAAATAAATACATGACTCAATTTTAGTAAGATTCATGATTAAATTACCAATTAATATGTTATTTATATCTATAACTTGAAGTGATATTGAGAAATAAACAATAATAAAATAACAAAAATGAGAAAATATTTTTCTACAAAATATAACAAAACTAATGACTTCCGTGCAACGCACGGGCTGACAAAAAACTAGTAAAGTGTAAATTGAATGTGTTAACATATGCTAATACCTGTTAGATGTATGTTAACAATAACCTAATGCGATTTCAACATAAGCATATATACCACACTGTGAGGATTATTATAATAATTTCTCATATAAATGTAATGTATCTAACTAACATGTTTACTCTGGTTTCAGAAACGTGAAAGTATAAAAGAAGTACGACTATGTGAAAGTATAAAAGAAGAAAAATAAAATCATCTTATAGTTTACATATATTACAGTAAATGGAGAATTTATAAATATTCATACCAGATTTTGATCATCAATTCACACTTGGTTTTCTTGAAAGTCTATTAGAACATGATACTTCTCTATTTTCAGGTTTGTTCTTCAGCCAGTTATAATAGTGTCTTCAGTATTTGAAAACTGGATTCCTCGATCTTACTCATCTTTTGAAGAATTTGGTGCGACAGAGATTTACTGAAAATAAAATTTGACAATAAAATATGTTAGGGTCCATTTAGCTAAGCTTATTTTAAACATCTTATAATCTATAACAACTTATAAGTTGTTTTAAGAGCTTATAAGATGTAATTTTTAAGTAGCTTATAAGTTATTAAAGTGTTTGACTAATACAACTTATAAGTTATTTAATAACTTTTTAATTTTTTTTAATATAATTTTTTATTTATAAAATTTTTTTGAAAATATTTTTTTTCTGAAAATATTTTTTTTCCTGAAATTTTTTTTTTACGAAAATAATTTTTTTACTGAAATTTTTTTTGTCGAAAATAACTTTTTTTCAAAAAATATATTTTTCCAGAAAATTAATTTTTGTCAAATTTTTTTTCAAAAATAATATTTTTTTCCAGAAAATAAATTTTTAAATTTTTTTTTCAAGAAAATCTTTTTTTTATTATTTTTTTCCAGAAAAATAAAAAGAAAAATTAAAATATTTTTTTTTTCAAAAATATACTTTTCCAGAAAATAATTTTTTTATCCGGAAATTTTTTTCCAGAAAATAAATTATTATTTTTTAAATACTTTTTTTTTTCAAAAATATATTTTCCTAGAATTTTTTTTTTGAAATTATTTTCCAGAAAATAATTTATTTTTTTCTCAAATTTTTTTTTTTGCTAAAATAGAAAACCGGGCCGGGTTGGATTGAATTCGGACTGAGTTTGGGTCGGGATGAGTTGAAATAGAATAGAACTTATATAAGTTTTGTAAAATAAGTTGGGATATCCCAACTTATTTTTTTGGAGCTCTAAAGAGCTTATTTTAAGATCGTATAAGATGTTAAACATTTTATTTTACCAAACAAAATTAATGAACTTATAAGCTCCTAAACAACTTATAAGCTGTTTTAATAAGCTGGGTCAAACACCCCCTTGGTCTTAACCATAAGCTAAAACAGATTTCTGTATTAAAGTTCTTGTTCGCATAATCTGCTGAAGAACGAAACATAATGATGTCACGCAAAGTTCTTGATTGCATACAACCATCCGTAATTAATAGTGTGGAAAACCGGTTAAAAACGTAGTCTTCGTTGATATGTGATGTGCTCTTTCTCCCTACACCAAATGCAACTCTTTAAAACAGATTAATGAATGAATTTATGAATAATATTGTATAAATAAGACGCAACATTCTAACATATATATATATATATATATGCATTTTAGACTATAATTGATACCTTTATTTGTGAATGCAGGTACTCAGTAAGCTTGGATCAAACTCATGAAATAGCCCGTTTGATGATCTCTGCCATAAGATATTAGAAATGTTAGATGAAATAGCCCATTTGATTAATTTGGGTAAAATGTCATTGAAGAAGATGTTGAGTTGTTTCGAGTGAACTGATCGAGTAGACAAAGAATGGTGGGGTGGTGGCTCACAAAAATTTTAAATATTTATAGTAGACCGATGTAAATTGAAACGTCATGAATGAATTTAGGGCTTAGGTTGTATTCAAATTTGAAATTAAGCCTGACTTAATTTTCGTCTTTTGAGAAGAACTTTTTTTTCAAATCTGACAAATGTTTCGGTCTTTACCTGCTTTGTTAAATAAACTATTCAAAATAACTTACTATTGAGTGACGTACTCATCCGTAATATCTTCCTAAAAATTAATACTTTAATGTGATTGTCTGTGAGTTCCAATAAAAGCTTGCTGGAATGGGTCTTTATTGTCAATATAATATTTATTACGTGAAGTTGGTTTGGGCTTCAATTTTTAAGAATAAAAAAATATACCATATGCAGAAATTGGTACTGTTCACGCGAGATAGAGCACGTGTACTATACAGTTTCATCAGAGGGCGTGTTACTGTACACGCGCGTTGTGGGGTTCTTGCAATTTTGACGGCTACTGCTGTTTTTATATATTTATAGATGTACTCTAAAAATTGAAAAAAAAAATGCACTCTAAAAATTGCCTAGAAGTACACAAAATAAAAAAACATACACTCCAAAATTAACTCACAAGTTCATAAATTTTAAAATATGCACTCTAAAATTTGCCTAGAAGTACATAAAAAAAAATGCACTTTCAAATTAGCCCAGAAATGCATAAATTTAAAAAAAATATTTTCTGAAAATTGCATATTTTTTGGACTTCAAAATACAATTTTTTTAAATTGATCCAAAATACAATTTTTTAAAAAATAATGCACCATAAAATTGATCGAAAAGTGCATAAATTTAAAAATTCTAAATCACTAAAATTATTATGGTGTTGAAATTTAAAATTTTGTATTAATTAATAATTTAATTAATTCAGTAAATTAAAAATTTTGGACTTTTAAATTTTAAAATACAAAAAGTTAAAATGAGTAAGAAGTGCAGAAACATCTCAGAAGTGCAGAAAATTGGGCAAAATGGCAACTTAGATTTTTTGACCACTTTTTTATACCTTAGAGTCACTTTTTTTTTTATGTACCTTAGAGTTATTTTGTTAGTGACTTTGTAGTGGAGAGACACTCCCCCTAAAATAATTGACATGTTCAAACGATAAAACTAGAATTTATATCTTCAAAATATTAACGCGCGCCAAACTCCCTTCATTTGGGGGTCTTGTTTTTCAATTTATTTTATTTTGAGTTCAACATATGTATCAACCTGAAATCATTTTTAAATTTCTAAAACGATGCTAAAATAGTAAAGAAATATGCACACATTTTTTTTATTGGTTTTTAGTCTTCAATTTTTTTCATTTTAGTGGGAAATACTTTGTTGTAGATTAATTAATTAATTAAATAATTCTGTTTTTATATAATATAAATCCAAGGTAAACCTTAAACTGTCAATGTATCGTTATTCACTAGGAGTTGCAATGTTGATTGTTGAGCTTTTGATTTAAGAAAATCAACACGTGTAGTGGATTATTTCAAGGGCTAAGTCTTGTATAGGGGTGGACGGTACGGCATACCGAAAATTTTCTCGTCATACTGCTATCAGATCTTCAAATTTTCGACAATTTTCATACCGAAATCGTATGCGAAAATTCGTATATCAATTTTTTCGGTATGCCGATATTACATACCGATATCGTATGCGAAATTTCAATATATACCGGTATAATCGAATATTTTCGATATGCGAAAATATTTTCGGGATATATCGGTTATTTTTCCGGTATATGGGGAATTTTTCCTAAGATAATCCGAAAATATTTAGGTATACCGAAATTTTCTATATTTTCATACCGTTATCGCATTCTAAAATTTTTCTATATTTTCTATATTTTTCGGTATATAAAAAAAATTTCGATAAAATCGATATTTTTTCGGTGCTGTAAGTAAATTTTTTCGGTATTTCCTCCACCCATAGTCTTGTATATATTTAAGTGTACTATCATGGTTGCAGAACTCGGCCTAGGCGGGCGCCTTGCGCTAATCGGGCCCGTTTATTTTGCCAAAATTTAAAAAAAAAAATCGGTTTAAAATAGGCGGCCTGAGAGAATTTAGGCTGCCGCCTAGGCGGATTAGGAAGGACCTAGGCGTATTTATGTTAATTTATTTTGTATTTTAAAAAAAAAATGGGACCGCCTAATCCGTCGACTAGCGATATTTCGTCCCTTTTATATATACAACGTTGTTTTAGAATCATACAACTTGTTAAACTGAAAAGTTCAACTTATTTACACTGAATCTTGTAACTATTAATATGAAAAAATAGTTGCACGATTTAGTATAAACAAATTATATTTTTATAGCATTTTTCAATATAACAAGTTGCACGATTTTAAAATGTATTATGTACATGAGACCCACCCTTCATCGAGAGTTCCTATATCAGCCATGTGACATGTCCACGGATGTTCAATTTTGTTGGATTAATAACCGCATCTTGGACAGTTGGGCCTCAATTTTAATTGGACTCAGAATTTCAACAATTGGGCTTAGGATATTCTAAAGCTTGTGAAAAGTCAATTGGGTTAGTTCTCATTCGATGCGCCGATTATAAGAAGATTTTATGAAGACGTCTCCTAAGCTTTTAAATTTTCATTTCATGAAATGTTTCACTATCATACAGATTATTTCAGATCTTAGGTATATTTAAAGATAATATTTATGTTAAGTAAAATATTCCCGTCAAAAAAAAAAAAGTTAAGTAAAATACACTATAATAAGATGTTCATTATTTATCACATTTATAAACTACTTTAAAATTATCATTATTTATCACATTTATAAACTACTTTCAAATTACTCAATTTTATTAATTTTGGAGACTTTGAATTTAGAAAGTTGAAGCTTTGATTGATGTTACTCTTTAAATTTTTGACTTGTGGTATATCGTTCTGTATCAATAGAAATGAGAAGATCGATGAGCTAGCACATGACGAATTAAACTATGTACTAATTAAAAACGATTGATATTTTTTAATAAAACAATTAATTCTAATAATTATAAATACATTTTTATTAAACAAGTAATACTATTAAATATAAATATTAAATGCAAACGAGTTCCATGGTAAAACTCATTTATGTAAGTCTTTGATTATATCTTTATTCTACAACTAATAATAGACAAAACGAAAACAATTTTTGCCATCGTAATTTCAGTGTTATTTTAATCACAAATCATTACGTAAGAAATCCTAGAATTTGATTTTTTGACTCTTGAATTCAATCTGAACTTGGCCTACCTACCCCTAGACAAATGGCAACCTCAATACTTAATGTCACAATTAATTTGGTGAAATTGCATTCTCATCCCCACAATCAATTGCGGAGCCAGAAATTTGAGTTGGGGGCCAACTTAATAGATAAAATAATTTTTTTAAGTATATTTAAAAGATATATTACGTATTAGAATCAATTATTTATGAATTTAAATATATATTTGTACTACATTAGAATTCTTAATATACTTACATAATAACATTCAACATGTGCATAAAATTGATCTCAGTATAAATTTCCATATACATAAGTTGAATCATCAAATAAAAGTATGCAAATTTAGTATATATATATTAATTATGAAATGCATCTAAAATCAATAAGCAAATTATATAACCAAGTAATTAATAATGACATAACGAAATTAAAATAAACAGTTGTAGTAGGGTATAAAAAAAAGAGGAGAAATTGAGCTACATATATTTAGAAGTGTTAAAAGATATTAAAAAGAGAAGAGATGAACTAATTGAGCACTACGTATTTAAAGTGATGAAGAAAAAATAAGCTTAAACAAGATTGAACCTTGGTTGCTAAAGGGGCCGAGACAATCCCAACACACTAAAACCACTAAAGTACCATAATAAAATTAATAATATTATTAAAAATAAATACATATATACTACACACTTTAAAAGAGCCAGGGGCCCCAGCGCATCAGACATTTAGAAAGTAACAGAGCATCAGATGGTCCTCTAAGTCATATGTTTTTATGAGAAAAGGCTCTACTAGGGCTGGAAAAAATACCAAAAATACCGGTATACCGCACTTATCGTACCGAAAAATATCAAAATTTTCGGTGTACCAATATTTTCAGTACGGTAACGGTATATGAATATTAGAATTTTTGTTTACCGCGATATACCGAAATTTCTTTCAATTTTTTTTTAAAATAAATAAGTTTATATTTCTTTTTGTGCACAAACCTTAAATGGGCTAAAGATAGAAATTCACAAACCGCATTCACACCACATCTCAGTCTCACAATCTCCTTTTTTTCTGCCCTGCGATCGTTGTCGCCACACCTCCCATTCGCCGTCGTCGCCCCGCCTCCCTGTTGCCGTCGTCTCCCACCGTCTACACCCCCACCCACTCGACCCACATACATATCCCCGCCTCCCCCTCACCGCGCTCGTCGCCGTCATTACGCCTCCCCCTCCCGCCGTCTCCCACCACACTCTCTGGTAACATATCATTTCTTTCTCTGTATAATGTATTACCAACTACTGAAATGGATAATGTTTTAACAACTATTGAAATGGATAATGTTTGTGAGGTTGATTTCTTTAGGCTGAAGCTATTAAATCATAGTTTTGACGAATTATTGATGCGTCATTTAAAAACTCTGTAGGTTAATTGTTTGATTCCAATTGTGGTTCATAGAGTCACTATCTAGGTTAATGAGATTTGTAATTTTTAGGTGCTTGGCTGTTTTTCTATCTCATGATTGGCAGCATAGGAAATGGATAAAAAGAAATTGTTGTGAACTATAAATACCAATAATCAGATTTTTTTCAAAAGTACTAATAAATGTATTGCTTTTTCTCATAAAAACGTATGACTTAGAAGACCATCTGAGGCTCTGTTACTTTCTAAATGTCTTAATTTATAATGTTTCTTATTTTGGAGCATTCAACTTCCATCCATTTTGAATTTTTATAATGTACCATAGTAGACAGTAATAGTTATTAATGAAGTAACTTGGCGGCTAAACTACTGTAATTTTTATAACGTTTATTAATGAAGTAACTTTTTAATTAATTATAATGTTGTTGTCATATATATACAGTTGACAATATTGAATTTGAGAACTTTGAATTCGTTGTCATATATTATACATTTATACTCATGTGCTCTTTTTTTTTTAGAATGGAATCCGAATATTCTCATTCAATGCCAAATCCATCCAACACATCAAACACAATTGATGGTGAAACACATGATGATGAAACACATGATACGGGTCCAAGTCGCAAACGAGCAAGAAAAAATTCGCCAAAGCCTCCCAAAGTTCCCAAAAAGAGGAGTATATATTGGCAGCATTGTACAGAGGGGACTCGGACAATGAAGGGGGTCCTACAATCAATCGGAATTTGCAACCATTGTGACTTAGAGATCCCAGTGACCGGTGGAAGTACTAGTGGGTTAAAAAACCACTTAAAGAACAGGTGCATCAAATGTCCACTATACTAAGGGAGCACGAGAGACAAAAGTCAGCCTACGTTGACAAATGAGACTATGGGACACGGAGGTGCTTTAATTCCTCACACTTTCAATCAAAAACGGTGTGAACTAAAAGTTGTTGAATATGTGATTAAGGATGAAGTGTCCTTTCGGGCCGTTGAAGGGGATGGGTTTGTAAGTCTTTTGCATGAATTACAACCGAGATTCAATATCCCCGGTCGAAAGAAAGTTGCAGGTATGATTTACGATCTATTCTTAGAGGAGAAAACTAGGATACAACTTGCAATTAGTGGCCAAAGAGTGAGCATCACCACTGATACTTGGACTTCAATTCAAAATATAAATTACATGGTGATCACAACCCACTTTTTAAATAATGAGTGGAAATTGCATAAAAGGATCATAAATTTCACAAAAAATTGATAGTCATGTTGGGGAAGAAATTGGTAAGTTGGTTGGGATTTGTTTGAGAGGGTGGGGGATAGAAATTCTTTTTTCAATAGTAGTCGATAATGCTTCTTCTAATACTACTGCTATTGATTACTTGAAGAAAAGAATGAGAAGTGAAAACATGTTGATGTTTGATGGGAAATACTTGCACTTGAGGTGTTCATGCCATATTCTTAACTTAATTGTTAAGAATGGTTTGAAAGAGCTTAGTGCATCTATTAAATCCATAAGCAATGCAATTAATTTTCTTCATTCTTCCCCTGCAAGATTGAATAAATTTAGGAAGTTTGTTGTGCTTGCCAAGTTTCCTAGCACGTCAATAGTGCCTATGGACGTCAAGACTAGATGGAATTCAACATATGAAATGTTTGATATTGTAATGAAGTACAGAAGGGTGTTTGAAAGGATGGTTGAAGAATGGGTACCTTACTTGAACTATTTTCATGAAAAGAATGAAAAGGGCAAAGAAAGGAAAGGGCCTCCAAGCAAGGAGATTGGGAGAGTACATACGTTTTTATACACTTTTTGAAGAAGTTTTATGATGCCACTTTAGAGCTAAGTGCATCAAAAACTCTTACTTCTCAGTTGATGTATCAAACAATGATTGCATTAAAACTTGAGATTGATAAAAAGTGCGATGATCTTTCCGATCCAATTCTTCATAAGGTTGAAAGTGCAATGAAGGTTAAATTTGATAAGTACTGGGGGAATTGGGAGAGTATGAATCCTTTGATTTTTATTGCCAAAGTTTTGGACCCAAGAAACAAACTTCAGGTGGTCAAAGTCAGCATCAAAAAATTGGGAGGTACTTCTGAGAAGATCCAAGAAGTCATTGGTATGACTAAAAAGAATTTGGTAACTTTGTGGACAGAGTATAAGGGGATAAATGATACTTTGAATGTTGAGAGACAAAGTACGGATATGGAGTGTGATAGTAGTGATGTTACTAGTGGCGATGGTGGTCTTTGCGACTATGATGACCTTTTATAGGGATCCAACCGATGATGACCTTGAATTCTACTAGGAAATTGAAGAAATTGAAAAGGGTAAGACTTTTTTTAATGTTTAATTAAGTTTAAATTTTAAAATCATTTTTTTTTGTTAATCTATGAAGTCTATTAATAATTTTTAATTCCTCTTTTACAGCTCCAAAAGTCGTTCATGATTTTCTCTAGCTCTCACCTCATCCACGGATAACTCACATCCCTAACAAACCTCAAAGTCTTGTAAGCGATTACTTTCAATTTTTTATTGTTGATGACTTATTGATTCTCATTTAGTTGCTTAAATTCTTGTCTTTTGCAGGTTTCTTGAGATTTCGGACTTCAAAAGTGATGAGTATATTTATCTTCAATCATGATTTGTATTATTTTAGTACTAAAACAGATTGGGTTTCTTTTAATGTGTGTTGTGTTGAATTGTTGAAATTTATTTTGTTGTGTTGGACTGTTGAAACTTATGTTTTGTGTTGGATTGATGAATACTTGAATCTTATTATGTGGTCAAATATTTTTTTTCATAAAAAATACAGATTATTTCAAAAATAATTTTGATGCAGTATGGTACGGTATGCTAAAATATCGATACGGTATCGGTATCAATAGACATGTCGAAAATTTCGGTATACCAAAAATACCGAAATTTTTGGTATACCAATTTCGGTATAATAAAAATTTTCGATATGATTTTTCATTATGACTTTTTTCGATTTTTTAGATATCCAAAATTTTTGGTATGACAACGGTATGAAATTTTTGTATACCGGAAATTTTGGTATGACAACGGTATGGCGTGAAAAATTTTTGGTATGCCGTACTGTTCACCCCTAGGCTCTACATTTATTAGTACTTTTTGGAAAAAATCTGATTATTGGTATTTATAGTTCACATCAATTTCTTTTTATCCATTTCCTATGCTGCCAATCATGAGATAGAAAAACAGCCAAGCACCTAAAAATTGCAAATCCCATTAACCTAGATAATGACTCTATGAACCACAATTGAATCAAACACTTAACCTCTGAGTTTTTTAAATGATGCATCAATAATTAAAAAACTATGATTTAATAGCTTCAAATTAAAAGAAATCAACCTCACAAACACTATCCATTTCAATATTTGTTAAAACATTATCCATTTCAAAGAGTTGTTAATACATTATACAGAGAAAGAAATAATATGTTACCAGAGAGAGTGTGGTGGGAGGCAGGGGGAGGGAGGGGTGACGTGGTGGCCCAAGTGAGGGGGGAGGCGGGGATATGTATGTGAGTCGAGTGGGTGGAGGTGTAGACGGTGGGAGACGACGGCAACAAGGATAGGGGGCGGGCTGTGGTGGGGAGGCAGGGCGACGACGGCGAATGGTAGGCGTGGCGAAGGCGGTCGCAGGGTAGAAAAGAAGGAGATTGTGAGACTGAGATGTGGTGTGAATGTTGTTTGTGAATTTCTATCTTTAGCCCATTTAGGGTTTGTGCACAAAAAGAAATATAAACTTATTTATTTAAAAAAAATATTGAAAGAAATTTCTAGATATCTTATGATATCACAAAAATATTTCTATATATAAATAAAAATATTTTTGCAGATATCGCGGTATACCGAAATTTCTATATTCATATACCGTTATCGTACCTAAATTTTCGGTACAGTACCATACCGTACTAAAAATTTCGATAAATTCTATATTTTTCGGTACGATAAATACGATATACCGTTATTTTCGGTATTTCCTCCAGCCCTACATGAGATAGAGTAACTTGAAGTGAAGAAGGCAAAACTAACATAATAGTAAACATTCAAGGAGGGGTCGGGTTTCTTTTTTATTTGATAACAATATTTATGAATTCAGTTTTCTTTCCCCAAAAAAATAAAATAAAATTATGAATTCAATTTGAATATTCAAACATACAAAAATAAAATGATCTCCCAATTATTAAATTGAGTAAAACTTTTTTGAATTAAATCTATACATAAAGTATTTTTTAAACAATGATAATTTTGATGCATAACAGTGATAATCTTTATACATATCAATAATATTTTTTTACATAATATCGATAATTAAAAATTAGAGTTTACTGTAAACTCCGGTTCATACGATTTTTTGTCTAAATTCGATCTCTCTTTCTCATGTTAATGAATTCATAGTATATACATATATGGTGTTGGTATGTACGCTAATTATTACATGCAATCTCAATATTACTCCTATTCACATTCTCATAACTCTTGTGACGTGTCAGTTCATACAGAACTTAAGTAATGTGGATTGATGATTTCATGGTGTATTTGAGTGATTGATGTACTAACTACTAATTATTAACAACTATCTTTGTCCGATTAAAAAAAAAAAACTTAAGTAAGATTTAACGGACGGTGAGTTCTGATCCCCGAATTAATCGGTATTTGGACCGGATATCGCATTATAAAAAAAAAAAAAACATAAATCCTTAAACATGTCTCTTGTTATATTCATTCATTTTGTTTCTTAAAATACATTTAGAACCCTTTTGGTTGGAAATAATGAAAGGGGTAATAAAAAGTGTTCCATTTAATACTATTTGGTAGAGTTGATGTGTCCGTAATAAAAAAAATAAAAATTAATTACTTAACCTTTATCATTCCCTCAACCCTGCTCTCGTGATATTCATACCAATTAAGCATTTATTTTATGTGAATTTGGCTTTATTACAAACTACAAATGGATAGTTTTACTTGGCCCAGACGTCACTGCAACTTGCCAATAGAAGACGAAGGTCGTACCGCCGCCACCCTTATTATAAAAGCAATTCATCCACGTGGCAGTCGCAAAATGAAACCCGACCTTTTTACTTGGAAAATCGATGACCAGATATTATTGAAAAATCATGCTTCTATCATTATCAACAAGACAATAATGAAAGATCTCACTTTATATTTTATCTTTTTGTAAGGATTAGGCTATGTTTTAGAATCGGGTGGAATTCTATAATCACTTATTTTTAAAAAAAATTGTCTCTCAGCTAATTTAAAAATAAGTGATTTTTTCTATTGAAATTAAGTTTAAAAACAGGTATTTAGTATCTAACTTACACTCAATTCTAGAAAGAATTATACTTGAAATTTGATTAAAGACTAATCGAGAAGAACTTGATCTAGCTATATATGCTCAATTTTGTTGCATGTATAAAATAAATATTTGACATATGAATTTTCCTTACAAGTATATAACAACTTACTATTAATTTTGGCCTTAATTACACAAGTTAAAATTTGCAATATAATCATGCATGTGTATCTTTCAATTCATAGCCGTCGACATTGAAATTCACTACAAAAAAAGACGCATTTTAGAGACGGAAAATTTGAGACGGAAATTGTTCCGTCGCAATTTGCGACGGTTTTTATTTCCGTCTCAAATTGCGACGGTTTTGAGACGGATTTGAGACGGAAATTTGACCAAGCGTAAAACGACGTCGTTTCGATTCTTAATTGAGCCGGAAAAAAACCGTCTCAAACTTGCCGGGTCAATTTGAGACGGAAAAAACCGTCTCAAACTTGCCGGGTCAAATTTGAAACGGATTTGAGACGGTTTTTCCGTCTCAAATTTAAAATCGATTTAGAGACGGTAAAATCGTCTCAAATTTTTTAAATAAAGAAATTTTTAATTTAAATTGAAAATTAATTTAAAATTTTGAGGTAAGATAATTAGAAATACAAATTTAAAATAATATAACAAAATTTAATTAAAATTTATAAATAATAAAAATAATTATAATTTTAATATTTATTTAAGGTTATATAAATAAAAAAGATTAATTTAAATTAAAAGATAATTTAAAATTTTGAGGTAACGTAATTAGAAATACAAATTTTAAAATAATATAACATAATTTAATTAGAATTTATAAATAATAAAAAAATAATTATAATTTTTAAAAGTTAAATAAATAAAAAAATTTAATTTAAATTGGAATATAATTTAAAATTTTGAGGTAAAATAATTAGAAATACAAATTTTAAAATAATATAACATAATTTAATTATAATTTATAAATAATAAAAAATTAATTATAATTTTAGACTATAATATTTAAAGGTTATATAAAAAAATAGTTTAAATTGGAAGATAATTTGAAATTTTGAGGTAACTTAATTAGAAATACAAATTTTAAAATAATATAACATAATTTAATTAGAATTTATAAATAATAAAAAAATTATAATTTTAAAAGGTTTGAAATTAATCAATTAAATTACGTATATGGAAAAAATTGATTCATTTTTTTATTTTTTAAGAATGATTTAATTTGTATACATATACAATTAATGTAGTAAAATAAATTAATAAAGTCAAGTGTCCAAGTGGTTGAGCATCTTTCCTGGCGCCCAACCGATGCGGGTTCGATCCCTCTCGGGAGTGAAATTCGCTATATATTATGTGAGCCTTCACAAGGCTTATGTATAAAGGGGTTCAGTGTTAATGATGGTTTGTTGCTCGTGTGGTTCGACGCCCGCTTAGGCGCTCTAGTGGTGCGGGTTTGAACCCACTCAAGCCATTTTTTTTTCCAGAAATTCAGGTATTGAGACGGAAAATTTGACCTTTTTTTTTTCTTCAGAAATTCAGGTTTTAAGACGGAAATTCAAATTTGACCCGAATTGGACTGGATCCGGGTCAATTTTCGACGGTTTAAACCGTCTCAAATTTGAGACGGAATTTCAAAAAACCGTCTCTAAATTTGAGACGCCTGATTTAGGGACGGAAAAAAACCGTCGCAAAACCGTCTCAACAAGGATTTTGAGACGGTTTTTTCTTCTCTAAAACGCATTTTTTTTGTAGTGATTTGAGGAAAAAAATAAGTTACAATTACATGAGAAAAGTCACAAGTTTATGTGTTTTTTAGGAATGAATTTATGTTTAATTGCAAATAAATCTTAAATGTATATAACTTAAAATCATAAATAATAAAACAATATTACTATAGAACTGAAAACAAGATGGGTCTATATGGTTTTGATCGAAAATGAATCTCTACATTCCTAATTACTGATTTTGCACTTCTCAAAATCCTGTATAACCCGACTGATTTTGCGAGAGATTGTGGAAAAGCTATGCCTAAAGAGAAATCAACCCATTATTTTGATGATTTTGAGAGAAAGATTGTCTGCTCTTGGCAAACTCAAGATAAGATCAATCATTCCGAATCATGGTGATGTTTTCTTTGTAAATGTGAACAAGATAATTTATTTCATCTTCTTTTCAATTGCACATTTGCCAAAGGTATTTGTTGAATTTTTGGGTGGTTTGAGATACCTTTGGTAATGCATTACCGCGCGATGGATCGTAAACTTCCTTCAATTTGGTGATATTTTGGGCTCATGTATAATTATAACTACTTCAAATTGGAGTTGCTTGGACTATTTGCCGATGCAAAATCCCGATTTGGATACATGTTGTTGATGAAGTCAAAATAATAATATGATCATGGTTATCAGTAAAAGTGTCGAGTATTAGTAATTTCTCTTTTCGTGATTGAATGTTAAGACTCATATTATGCTGTGGAGTTTTAGATTGATTTGTGAAATGAATTTATAATACAGAGAGATACTAGGAGTGAGATTCTTTTTGAATTATTTGTAACATTTTTTTTTATGTTGGTTGGAGTATCCCTTGTCCTGCAAAATTTATTAGAATTTTCTATGATAGAATAAAAAAAATGCATTGATTAATTTGACTAGCTATCAACCAAAACTCGAGCACAATTTCATGTTAATAGGAACTTATAAATAAACCACACAATCTATTTACCCAGTCATGTGTTTGATGTGAAAAAACAATGTAACACTATATTATAAAATGGTTGTACGTCGACTCTCGTGCAGGTACAATTTAAAAAATATTATTAATAATTATTTTTATTAAAAAAATATTAATTTATCAATTGTTACATTTTAATAAAAGTGGTCTTCACTCTAAGGTACAAAGTTGATGGAAATCTTACTCTAAAGTACATTAAAGTGCAAACTTATTTTTGCACAATGTACCTTAGGAGTAAGATTCTCATGAATTGTGTACCTTAGAGTAATTTTTCCTTAATAAAAATAACTATAACTATATATATATATCTATACAATTAAAATATAATTTAAAAATACACTTAAATTGTACTACCTCTGTCCCAAACTCGATTGCCACATTACTGTACTCGGGTTTTAAGAAAAAATGATAAGGTGTTGAGTAAAAATAGTTGTTTATTAGTATTTTATGTGATAAAGTGATGGGAAATTGTAGTTAAAAAGAGTTGTTTATTAGTATTTTATATGATAAAGTGAGTATTTCCATTTAAGGAAAGTGGTAATCAAGTATGGGACGCCCAAAACAAAAATGTGACAATCGAGTTTGGGACGGAGGGAGTACTAGGTATGAGTGCATATGATACTGGCTTCCCTATAACTTGACAGAAAACTGATATATGATGCCCCTGGCGGCTGGTTGTCCAGAAACCATTATCTCCCCAACTTATTTCGCTATTTAGTTGCATATAAATGCTTACATTTTGTGGCAAAAATTAAACTTGATAATAACGATTTAGTATAAAAAAAATAAAAAAAATTAAAGATGATCAAAGCCTGACCAACTTGTAATTCGGACCTCATTACCACCTGCTAATTAATGAAAAATCTCTAAAAACACAAAAAAAATAATAAAAATAATAATATAATGATGTGTATACAATACAAACATACGTGTTAACAGTCTAGATCGTAGAACACGTGATAAATTAATATTTAATCCAAACTAGAAAACGACATTTTCAAGACGACCCCGCGGATCATGTATTAATGAGGCAAATAATGGAGGCAATATTTAAATTTTGGTCTATCTATTTTATTTTATTTTTTGGTCAAATTTGCGCAGCAACGATGTCACATTCAGCTTGCCCCCAGCCCCGCCGACGCTCACGACAACACACATTATTACATTTTTTTGCACTCCAATAATCCTTTCAAAGTCTCTTTCTATTTCTCTCTTCCCTTGAATGACATTATTAATTTCTTCATTATCTTTTTAATTAAATTAAATATATACTATCAATTATTTATTACACTCTATAAATTCATCGCTACAATGCATCCATATGCATAATTCAAGAACCATCCAACATATAAATTAAGCACATACTTACACACACATCACACACATAAATATTGTATTTTTTTTTAATAATAATGAATACATACACATATAACTCAACTAGTAACTCTGCCTCTTCATCATCTTCTTCGTACGAAGAAAGAAGTTTCCGGCCGCCGCAAGGCTACCGCGCCGCCCTCCACGCCATCCGGAAGAACGTAATTACGAAAAAGTCCATCGCGCCGATGCCTCCGGTCCCACCAAAGATCTACAAGGTGGACCCCGTCGATTTCAGGGATGTCGTTCAGAAGCTCACAGCGGGGCCGGATTTCCAACGCCGCCGGCTGCAGGAGGTGGCGCCGCCCTCGCTCAGCCTCTCGCCGGCGCCGTTGACGGCGAAAGCAGCGGTGATGAGCCCCCTAGGGTTTTCTTTGTCGCCTTCGTCGGTTGCATGGTGTTCGTCCATGCTTTTTAGCCCGCAAACCCTTTCCTCTTTTGAGCAAAGTACAGTTCCTTATTAAGATGTGAAACTTGAAATAATGTAATTGGAGAGACGACTAATTATTTTTTTATATCTATATATGATAATAATGCATTATGCAATGAATTAAGTTATAGGTTTTTTTACGTACGTACTAGACCAATTTAGTTGTATTATTGGTTAACATCCTTTGGAAGTTGGAAATGTTTTTCTTAATGCATGTAAATTATTTCGTGTTTTATCTCCACTTTAGTCCGGGCTGATTGTAGTAATATTTGGGTCTCAATCAAACTTTTTAAAATAGGTCACTCTTTCCCCTATTTTTTATTTGACAAAAAATTCATATATGAGATACGTACTACGCAAAGAGACGCATGACACTTAAAAGACAAATTAACATTCACCCCTCTTAAAATGTTAAAGAGTCAATGTCCAAATTATATTCCGTCTCATTGTAAGACCGTCGACTCACGCAAGTGTGTCTCTTCTTATTTTATGTGAACTAAAATATAACATAATTATTAATTTATCTATAAATTATATTTCTGTAGATAATTTGAGAAAATGAAGATGCGTAAATGATTTTTATAACATGCAAAAAACTAATCATAGGCAATTCTCATTATTTAATAACAAAATTATTTTTGTTAAAAAATTCGTCATTCAGTTCTTTATTTTCTATTAGTGTAACCATGAGTAGAGGTAAAAAAAAAAAAAAAAAAAACAAGATCAGAATTTTGGGTGGCAAAAGTTGGACTGTAACTTTTCGGGTTGACAAAAATAGAATCGTAACTTTTAAAAGTAGCAAAACTAGGCTCGTAACTTTTTAATATAGCAATTTAGGCCAAATTAGCCCGGGTTGCCCTCTCTCAGGCTCAAATCAGTGAATCACACACGTGAAAATTCTTACTAATAAATATATTTTTTAAATTCCACATTGCTTTTATTTAGAACTAATTCCAATTCATTTTATTTTTAAGTAAAAATTCAACTTCTTTATATTGTCAAGTGTGGATAGCTTAAGTGGTTAGAGCTCCACTACCTGAGACCTTGAGGTCCCGGGTTTGAGACACGGAGGTTCCCTGTTGTGGGGTGGTGGTCCCCCTGTTGTGGGGTTCTGTTTCCGATTGTGAATGCGATTGCGATTTCGAGTTCTGCGGTTTGGGTGGTCCTCTTGTGGTGATTGTGGTTCCGGTCTACAACAAGATGAAATGATGCAGCCATGTGCTCGATGGTAGAAGGAATTATTGTAATTGATTATGTTAGGAAACTATCACTACAAAAAATGCGCGTTTTACCGATGGAAATTAGCGACGGTTACAAAAACCGTCGCAAAGTCAACAATTTTAGCGACGGTCTAGAGAACCGTCGCAAATAGCTACGGTTTTAGAGATGTTTTGGACTAATCCCTTTAGCGATGGTATTTGCGACGGATTTAGTGACGGTTTTTTTTTTTAGCGGTTTTTTGCTGAGATGTGCTTTCGTCATATACACACACACACGGTGTTTGACACATCATTATTTTGTTTGTTAAGTCGTAACACACATCGCCACATCAGTTTTCCACGCTAACACGACTTCTACAAATAATCGACGCCAGAAGGAGGGTAGAAAAAATCAATCCATACACAATCCTAAAAAACCGAAAGGAAAAAAGAAATATAATGTCTCAATCTAGAATACTTTCAGATTCGGAGGTCGGACAGAGCCGACCTCAAGTTCGAAAAGAGGCTCAACCTCAAATCGGAAGAATCGGACCGTGGAGACCATCGGGCCTAGAAGATATCGCCAACTAATTCGACGGCCGCCACAAAGGCTATTACTTTCTTCTTGAGAGCACAAAAAGAGAGGCGAAAAGGTTGGCCAAGTTAAAAGTTCAAGATGATGATGATCGACGTCAGATACGCTTGATAAATGAAAGGCGGGGTTATGTTGGAGAATAAGTTGCACAGATCTATTCGGGATGAATATTTAAATACAAATTTAATTCTTTAATTATTACTAGCATGAATTAATCCTATATTAATTCAAATAATAATCCAACAACATATCATGCATATAATAATTCACGAAAACCTACGATGTGGAATTCTACGAAGTTTACGTGAACGCATTCCTCTTGGGATGGCAACGGTGTGGTTGTTTAGACTAACCGAAAGGACTTCCCAAGTATTCCCTTAGCCCTCGTTCGACTATCCGGTGGAAGGACTCTTGTGAACGATTTAACAAAAGGAAAATAAAATATGTTGCACCACCACCTTTGGATTTACTAATTTTTCCAGCACATGGAATTGTACTTGGGAATGAAGTAATCATCCCCTATTTATAGAGGCCAGGTGGTCGAAAATTTAGGTTTAAAATAATGTGGAAAAATATTTTCTTGATCTTCATGAAATCTTGAATATATTTCCTATATTCTTTTTCCCATAATTATAATATTCCACAAAATCCCACCTTCTCTATTTGCTATGGAATTTTTTAAAATATTGGGGTCAAGAATCCAAGATTTGGATCTTCTTGAATTTATGAGATATTCTTGTATTTCAAGAAATACATATCTTCCATAATATCTTTTCAAGAAAATCAAGAAAATCTTTCTTGCCCACTATATTTTCTATTTTTTCGAAAATCACATCATAGATAACCTAGTGGGAGATTTCTTGAATTTAATGAGATAATCTTGTATTTCAAGAATACATATCTTCATTCCATAACAAAATTCAAAGAAAATCTTTCTCCCAACATATCTACGATTTTCGAAATTTAGTTGGAAAATTAAGCAACAATATTTATTTTATTTTAATCACCTTTTCAATTATTGGACTATATGTTGGGCTACTTAGGGGGCCTTTAGGAGAATTAAGATTGGACCTTCTAATGAACCTTGAATATCTAATATTGAGCCACAATATTATTCAAGCCCATAGATATTAATTAATCCCACTACATAATTAATGTTGCACTATCCATCTTAACCCATATTACAGTCAATATGGCTCCCGGTCATTATTTCCCGTGTTTAAGATTATCTAGCCCATTAATTAATTCAAGCCACTGAAATAGCTTTCCATTAATTAATATCTTTTATCCTTGGTCAATGAACGATTCAACATTATTATCCATACCGGAAACTAATTCCACTTGCAAGATTTGGTATGATAAAGCTTATGAACCTCCCAAGGGGGCAAATCGAACAACAGTACTTGCACACGATTCTTCGTATTAAATCTTAACAATCACATGTGACTAATAATATTGCCCAAGATAAAAAGTATTGAATCTCACTGATTCGCTACCCATGATAAGTCAAAGCAATAGTTACTAATCCCACGTGATCCTATTTAAGGGACGAAGGTTAAGAAATAACGAACCACTGAGGTCTAATTCTTCCTTGTTCAGTTCTGAAGAATTTATCCTCCTGTAGGTCCTATTCAGTGCATCAGTCATGCACTAGTGTAATCTCTTGGTCAAGACAAGCCAATCTGAGCCTTACACTTCAACCTTTCACGATGGGTTGTTCATTTCCATCTAGGTCGTGAATGGCGTACTTTTAGTTACAAGGGACTGTTAATTTAATCTTCTGTGATCTGGTATCACTAAATTAACTACAATGTAACACGTACGACTTATTGAACAATTATGCAGTAAATATATGTAACATTCGATAATATTTAAAGCATCAGTGATAAACAATTTATTTCAGTAAATAAGTCTGAAAATCCAGTTTCGAATATACAAAAGTAAAAAGCATACTTTCTAGTATAATCCCAACAGGTTAAGAAGAAAGTTGCGCGGAAGCAGGTTAATAAAAAGGCCGACGATGGGTCGAACGACGAGCAGCCTCAAGGGTCCAGACAATCGGCGTTTGGACGTTTGAGGCTCTCTATTAAAGACCGACTCGGCGATCACAGGCGTCAGGATCCCGGGAGGGAACAACTGGTGAACATGTCAGCCCCTTCAGCTCATCATGATCGCCCTATCATGAAAGACGATTGGAACCAGAAAAATCGGCTGGAACTAAATTGTCTATCCATCATCGACTGGGTAGTCAAGGATGGACGAGGAAAGGGGGATTGCCCCATCATGACCAAGACCCACCGGGTCCTCATGATGGAACACAACCCCGATCCAAGTCTGTCAATTCCACGAAATTTGCAGAAATGCAGATAGCGATCGAGGGTTTACAGGCCAACCTGGCCGCCATGAAAGGACTCCCGCGGGATGGCACGATGTCGTGCTCGCCACTAACAACGGCGATCATGGCAGCCAAAGTACAAGAAAAGGTGGCAAAGAACTTACCACCAATCCCTATGTTTGAAGCTGAGTCCGACCCATATGTTCACCTCAGCAAGTATTCGGATTTTATGATCGCCATTGGTGCCACCGATGCTCTGCAAAGGCCGACGTTCTCTATGACCCAAGCGACGGGCACACAGGTGGTTTTCAACTCTGCCCGCCGTGTCCATCACATCCTTCGCCCAATTGGGACATAAATTCTTGTCCCATTTCTCATGTATGTGTGCTCGCCAGGCACCAAAGCAACGGCTAGCACATTTTTCCCAGTTCAAGGGCGAATCGGACAGGGTGTATGTGGAAAGGTTTGATAAATGTCTGTATGATGGGGCTCAAAAATCGAGGGCGTTGAAGATCCTCACGGTGGTCGGAGGTCGACCTTGAATACGGACATGTGGAAAGCCATGCATCAGGAATGGCCAAATACATATGCCGAATTCCTGAGCGAGTAGCCAAGATTATAACGATCTGAAGACACCTTTCGCCCGATCGCGAAGTAGGCGAAAAAGCGACCATCAGAAGGTGGTCATGGGAAGAAACCAAACCAATTGAAGGGGGTACAAACCTCCGTGTTCTTTCAAACCATTTGAAACAGGGGCCAAAGTACAAGCACTTCAAAGTATTCTCGGGGTCTCAAATTTGAGACAAGTGTATAACCAGATCAAGGATGGAGACATGTTGGAAAAACCCCAGCGCATTTTCAGGGATAAAACTCATCTCAATCCTTCTAAGTTTTGCTCGTTCCATGAGTTTATTGGGCACAATCTGAGGAGCGAGTGTCGCGACCTCATCATGCGACTCCGGAAGTTGTATGAGGAAAATCACCTTACCCAATATATAAAGAAGCCCGTAAAAAAAAAACTTCGGGGAAAGGTCCCATGATCGAAAAAGAAAATGCAAGGTGGAGGAAGTATCGACAACGATCTAGAGGATTTCCAATGATAGTTGGATTGCCAAAGAAAGGAGCTCCGACTACGGACAAAGCCCGGGAGGGGCAAGAAATCAGTATAATCCGCCAAGATTATGGGCCGATGGGAGGAAGCAACCAGATGCCAATTCTATTCAGCAGTGATAAGGAGATGGACATGCGGTGAACATGGTGGAACAAGTGTTAGAAGTCAAGGAATCAAGCCAGTAAGGGGCCGGGGCGAACATAAATTCCTAATAAATGGGGTTAGCCCCCGACCCCATGAATGAAGGTTCACCCGATGGGCATCTAGACCAACAACCTGATCATGAAGTTCCAGACTTAAAACCTCGCATAGGTTTTGACCTAATGGAGATTGAAGACGAGCACCGGGGGTCAATCATATCTCCTCGGTGGAAACAAAAAAAAAGAGATGAACACCTACTGAGGAATTTTATCTCCAAGTAATGACGAGCAGGGCCAAAAAAATAAAAAAATTGGGACGATCACGAGCTCGTGTTCGCTCACCAGCAAACCCGTAACCGCAAGGGCATAAAGGATCAAATATCACTGAAGCCGTATGGTCGCCAGATGATCAGAGCAAAGGTAAGTTATCTTGTAAATAGTGTATAGTTTAGTTTACCGAGTTTATAACCATTGTAAAGAAATGTAATAGATTAGAATGTCCTGTTTATGACGTTAGTTTATTTAAACTAGCCAAGCCGCATTGCGTTTGTTTATCCAAGCCACACCTCGGATGGTCGCACCGCAATAAGACGACCATAGTCCAATAAGAAATCGAACAGAGCCGAGTTTGTGTTTGCCTGGCGAAAGAATGTGTGCTCACAATGACCGCAACAACGTGACCATGGGGCACATAGGTCGCACATAAATAAGACGACCAGAGCAGAAGTGATCGTCGTTAAGTAAGCCGATCGCGAACGATTAACGGGTTGCACTCAGATAAGCCAACCATCATGATTGCACCTACGTAAGTCAATCATAAAACGAAGTCAAGATTAAACACAAACATATCAGATGGTTCGATTCATATTGTAAAAATAAGGGGCACTAATGGCCAAGAAGACAGAGGTACATAAACAACACCCGGAAGTTCAAAACACAACAACAACCATCCCGGTCAAGCAAAAAGGGTTGTCTTAGTCAAATACAAAAGTATTACTAAAGAAAACAAAGAAAAGATTGATTATCCGGAGCCTTCTGCTCACCACCAACCAGAGCCCTCTGCTCGCCATCACCATTTTGAGCCCTCTGCTCACCATCACCATCCGGAGCCTTCTGCTCACCACCAACCAGAGCCCTCTCGCCATCACCATTTTGAGTCCTCTGCTCGCCATCACCATTTTGAGCCCTCTGCTCACCATCGCCATCCGAAGCCTTCTGCTCACCACCAACTAGAGCCCTCTGCTCGCCATCACCATTTTGAGTCCTCTGCTCACAATCGCCATCCGGAGCCTTCTGCTCACCACCAACCAGAGCCCTCTACTCGCCATCACCATTTTGAGTCCTCTACTCGCCATCACCATTTTGAGCTCTCTGCTCACCATCACCATCCGGAGCCTTCTGCTCGCCACCAACTGGAGCAGTCTGCTCGCCACCATCCTGGCAGCCTTGCTCGTTTTTTCTACCATGATCCTCCTGTTCGCCTTTCCGGCCCTGATCCACAGGATCACCCTTGACTCCAACATCCTGATCATCATCCTCTTCATCGGTAAAAGGGTCCCCGATTCTTACTCTTTCAAGGAGATGGGAGAAATCACACAAGTCCTGAAGATCGCCAAAAGGCGGCCTTTCGGTCGAGGGTAAAGTTGGTTCTTACCAAATATTTCTCGAGGTCCCGGATGAAAGGCCCCAACTTATCGGCCGAGAGTGTCCGCCTCGCCATACAGATGGCATCTGTGAAAGCACAAATATAGGAATAATTGGACATCGAATCCACATACTCCTCCGTACACATTTTTAAGTTTTGAAGGCCCAGTAGGTTGTTGGTCTCCTCGGCGATAAAAAGTTGTTGGGCAAGCAAGACTATTTTACGGGTCGATTTCCTTTCGACATTAGTTCCACAAGACACCGCCAGTAAAGAATTCTCTAAAATCACCATTGATCGACCTTGATGAACTAGGCCCAAGCGTATCCGCTCTAGCAACGATGGACTATCGAGCGACTCCTCGAGGTCAGTTGTTCATGCCCGAATTGGGGTCTCGCAGGCTCGCTGGACATGGTCGAGCAGTTCAGGAATGTCACACACCGAGGGAGAACACAAGTAGTTCATCAGGTCTAGCATCAGAGGCGGTCTTTTGGCCGAAAATCTGCAAAAATAAGTTATCAACCAAGCGAGCGGATGATTAAAGACAAGCATAAAGTAAAAAGAGAATGGACGAACGGACTTGCTTGCTTGTCCGTTGGGGGTCCCACCCCAAGAAAAACTTCTTATCCGGAGAGCGAATTCAGGAACTGGACGAAGCCTGAAGGTTTGGAGTGACCGGTGGGGGTACAGGTATGTACGCCTCCACGGTTGGGTTTTCTCCTCGGCTGGAGGTGTGCTCGTCTGATACACTAGGCTCTCCTCTTGAGCATGCCTTCTGTTTCTCTTAGGCAGAAGGGCCTGCTCGCTCGTTCCCCGATCAACCGAACGAGTTGGAGTTTTCTTAGACCTGTTCACATCACCACGGAAGACCCGATGTACCTTCCGTTCAGCCTAGATCCATGCCATCTTGCTCGTTTTATTCTTACATGCCATCTTAGTATGTTCGACGGTGCTCACGACAAGGGTAACAGCAGGCCAGACTGTAAGAAAAAAGTTGTGTTAAAACGATACGTAGCAAGATTGTGCGTAAGAAAGCACAATATGAGTAAATGTACCGGTATGGTTGAGGGCGACCAAATGATGCGGAGACACGTACAACTGTCATTTCTTCCTTTCGTCCGCAGTGTTCAAAATTTCCCACCGAGCGTTGTACTTAGTATAAATCGAACTATGGAGCCGATCAAACGGGGGTTCACGAACTTGATCGCCTCCGGTTGCCGTATCACCTCCATGCTCGCCCACGATCATGTCTTTGTCATCAGATGGGAGGTCGACCATCTCGACTCCCTCTAGCAAGAATAAGAAATCAAGGCTGATTTTCTGAAGATCGGTAGATAGGAGATGGTGACCAACGACTCACACTAGTTCGGACGAACATATACCTCCCCAATTTGGACGAGCACGTGCCACAGACCTCCCCATTTTGGGCAAACACGATCACCATCAAGAAAGCTCTCAACACTACTTGCTTTATAGTTACTTTTCTAGCCGACACAAGGGGTTTGTTCCTCTGAGATTGGCCAAGCTGGGGGTGGCTAGCATGCTTGCCCCCATTGTCCGCCTTCATTGGCGACAACCAGCCCGCCTTCCCGGCGATGAGATTATGTGCTCGTCCACCTGTGCTCGTCTGGACTGGTGTGACCCATGCTCATCCACTTGTGCTCGTCCAGACTGGTGTAACCCATGCTCGTCCACTTGTGCTCGTCTCAACCGGTGTGCTTTGAGCTCGTCCATTGTCTTTCGTCCAAACCGCGGTGTGGCCGTACTATCTCTACTGCGTCTTCGGACTTTTAGTGACGACCGCCGCCTTCGATTAGCTCCCCCCCTTTGCCTGCGGCAATGTTCATTCTGCCGATTTAGCAAAGTATTCTCCACCTTCTCGGCGATGAGATTGCCCGCCTTAATTGGCATTGTCACGTGCTCCCCGAAGTGTCGGATAAACAAGCATAGAAAAAGACTAAATAAAGAGGGCTCACTATCTCGAGTACGAAAGCACATAAAAAATGACGACGAGCGTAGGAAAGATCTTCAACCCGGAGACTCACAAGCGATTCAAAGAATCTACGGACAATCCTTTTTGCCCACCCCGCCAGCACCGAAATATGACGACCAGAACAAGGAGGTACAAGCAACAACAAGCTTTGTGTTCTCGATTTGGCATCAATTGAGTGATGGTAATGTCTCACTCAACGAGCAAATGGGAGATCGTTGATGAAGAAGGAATTGAGGCCCGCCTCCATGGTGTCAAGATTTATTGCCACACAACCTTCTTCGAGGCCGATTCACATGCTCATCAGTCCCGCACCCGAAAAAATACATCTTTCGAGTATCATAAACCCGCAGACAACCCCACCAAGCCAATCTGCATCGATTATGCTTGCAATTCTGCTCGCCGACAATTTATTCTCAACGGCAATCCGGTGAGACTGATTGGGCCAATCAAAATTATATTGAACACTATATTCGGCGTAACTCAAGATATGGGGCTCGTCCAAGCGCGATGTTCTACTCGCTATCGACCTCCACATTTTGCTCACCCACGCCCTCGACTCTATACTCGGCCCCAACATTATGCTCGCCAGTTTTTTTGGTTTCAGATTCACCAACAGTATAATCACCCACAACCCGAGCAACATCCCTCGGCGACAACCTATTCTCATCGGAATCATCCAGAAAAATAGAACGTGCTCCCGACCTAGCTCGTTTATCGCCTCCTTGAATCGGAGAGAGAGAAACGACAAATGGCTTCCGAACCCTCCGGTGAGGTCGTGGTCCAAAAGCATCCACCTTCGATGAACAAGCCATGCTGCGAGTAAATGGGCGGTGAGGTGAAGACACCAACCCCCGAGAAATCTTAGACCCCTCGGAGTTGGATAAAGAATCAAAAGAGATGGAATGAGATAGCATAATAAAAAAACGAAGAGAAGAAATTACTACCTGAAGAAATTTACTACCGGAGAAGACGAGGTTGCCGGAGTTCTAAGAAAGAAGAAGGAATGATTGCCTCGGGATACGCCCTACGGAGAACGAAACGATGCCTCGATCTCCCTCTCTAAGGCCTTCAACAGTTGGGGCCCCATGACGAACGCAATGCGGCCCGACTGGGGGGTATTGTTGTGCACATAAATAATCTTTCCTGCCACGTGCTTACACGACGAAACACGCGGACCAAAGAAAACAAAAGGTGCACGCTAAATTTCGGACAAGTGCTCACCAGTTGGATACACATCCGCTCATCCATTCATGTTTCACCATGAAAGCACGCCATTTTAGGCGACCAGAGGGTGCTGGGCGCCAGAAGCCATCATACTGCAAAAATTATGCTCTCCCGGCAACCCAATGACCACTCACCAAGATAAACAAACAAGGGTAGTGGTCGAATGGAAACCGCATTTAACAGAGAAGGAAAAATGAAGCCCAGATGAACGAGAGAAGGAAAGATGGAAACCGGGCGAACGAGAAAAGATGAAAGATGAAGAGATGACATGCTCATGCTCCCGGGCGAATATACGCTGGCAAGAATCAAGGCACACGGCCTACAAACAATGTTTTCTGTGCAAGCAAAAGTGACTTATCGGGGAGCGAGCACGCATACGTGGTTGACAGAGATCCAAGAGAGTGGAGAGCAGAAGAGTGTGCTCGCCCCATAGGACGAGCACATAATCAAGGCAATGGCGTTTGACTTACGACCAGACTTACTCAACGACCACAAGGGGTCGGGCCTCGTGAGTCGGACCACAACCAAGCGAGCACAAGAATCGGGTCACCCACCACGCCACCATTATCACCTGGATGACAAGGCGGAAACTTCTCGAGCAAGTAAAGACAAATGTCAACCAAAGAAGCACGAACAGAAAACGTGGCAACACCACATAGATTCGTGCATTTTAAGAAATCGCCAGCTCGTGCTAGCCAGGACACCACCAGCTCAAGTCAGGACACCACCAGCTTATCCAAATCCTATAAATAGGCCCAAAAAAGAACAAAAGAAGGGTTCATAAATTTTCCTAAGATAGCTCTTTGTATCAACTCTCCCTCCCACATAACCATTGTGCTCGTCCACTAACACATTGTGTTCGACGACTCCCAAACCATAAATAATATAATCCCGGCTTGGTATGCCCCAAACGTAGTCAACTTTGACGAACTGGGTCATCAAATCCTTGTTGTCATCCTACATACAGATGTGCTCATCATATACACACACACAGTGTTTGACACATCATTATTTTGTTTGTTAAGTCGTAACACACATCGCCACATCAGATTTTCCACGCAACACGACTTACAACACTTGTTTAAATAGAAAAGTAGTAGTTGTTTAAATAGAAAAGTAGTACTTGTTTAAATAGAAAAGTATTACTTGTTTAAATGAAAAAGTAGTACTTGTTTAAATAGAAAAGTATTACTTGTTTAAATGAAAAATAGTACTTGTTTAAATAGAAAGTAATACTTTTTTAAATAGAAAAGTAGTACTTGTTTAAATGAAAAGTATTACTTGTTAAATTAAAAGTATTACTTGTTTAAATAAAAAAGTAGTACTTGTTTAAATAGAAAAGTAGTACTTGTTTAAATGAAAAGTAATACTTGTTTAAATAGAAAAGTAGTTCTTGTTTAAATAAAAAGTATTACTTGTTTAAATGAAAAGTATTACTTATTAAATTAAAAGTATTACTTGTTTAAATATAAAGTAATACTTTTTTTAATAGAAAAGTAGTACTTGTTTAAATGAAAAGTAGTACTTGTTAAATTAAAAGTATTACTTGTTTAAATAAAAAAGTAGTACTTGTTTAAATAGAAAAGTAGTACTTGTTTAAATGAAAAGTAATACTTGTTTAAATAGAAAAGTAGTACTTGTTTAAATGAAAAACATTTCTTGTTAAATTAAAAGTATTGTTTAAATAAAAAAGTAGTACTTGTTTAAATAGAAAAATAGTACTTGTTTAAATGAAAAGTAATACTTGTTTAAATAGAAAAGTAGTACTTGTTTAAATGAAAAGTATTACTTGTTAAATTAAAAGTATTACTTGTTTAAATAGAAAAGTAGTACTTGTTTAAAAAAAAAAATATTACTTGTTTAAATAGAAAAGTAATACTTTTTAAATAGAAAAAGTAGTACTTGTTTAAATGAAAAGTATTACTTGTTAAATTAAAAGTATTTTTGTTTAAATAGAAAAGTAGTACTTGTTTAAATGAAAAGTAATACTTGTTTAGATGAAAGGTATTATATATTTAAATGAAATGTATTACTTGTTTAAATGAGAAGTAGTACTTGTTAAAATGAAAAGTAATACTTGTTTAAATGAAAAACAGTACTTGTTTAAATAGAAAGTGTCACTTGTTTAAATGAAAAGTAGTAGTTGTTTAAATAGAAAAGTAGTACTTGTTTAAATAGAAAAGTATTACTTGTTTAAATAGAAAAGTAGTACTTGTTTAAATAGAAAAGTAGTACTTGGTTAAATGAAAAACATTATTTGTTTAAATTAAAAGTATTACTTGTTTAAATAGAAAGTATTGCTTGTTTAAATGAAAAGTAGTACTTGTTTAAATAGAAAGTATTACTTGTTAAAATATAAAGTAGTACTTTTTTAAATAGATAGTAGTATTTGTTTAAAAAATGAATTTTTAGTACATATACAATTTAAAAAGAATATAATCATTTATTTATAATTTATAATATAAAAAATATATATAATTAGTATTTTGAAGATTATTAGATAGTTAAATTAAATAAATGAAATAAAAAAATTTAAAAAAAAAGTGTGAAAAAAACGAATTAAAAATAAATAAATAAAAATAAAAATTATTATATTAAAATGTGGTTAAATCATTAAATTAGATAATTGAAATAAATGATTTTAAAAAAAAATTGAAAAAAAAATGATTTTTAGGACATATTGAATTAATTTTATTAAGAAAACGAAAAAACAAAGTCACCTTTGTTTTGATCGCTGCCAGCGCCCACAGTCCCTGTGTTCGGTCCCTCTTGGGAGCGAAAATTTGTCTCATTTAATTGGGAGACTTGGTGGCTTATATATGATATGTTTAGTGGTTGGGTTCGACATGGTCCGTGGTTCGGGCGATTCGGTACCCACCCGGACGCCCCCTGGGCTCGAGTTCGAACCACCGTGAGCCATTTTTTTTTCATAAATTCACGCTGCGACGGTCACAAAAAACCGTCGCTACGGTTAGCGACCCTCGATTCAAAGTCGGATTGTTTTCCGTCGCCAAAACCGTCGCTAATGTCGTTAGCGACGGTTTTTTCCGTCGCTAAAACCGTCGTTAAACCCCCCTCTTTTTTGTAGTGTATTGTAATTGATTGCCTTAAAAAAAACGACTGACAGGTTCAAAGGCTGAAACCCTACCACCCCAATCGCAGAATTGCACGACGAAATCCCCAAATGTAAAATTTGAGTAATTAACGATGAAATTTCATAATAAATAGATAAAATCCCCAAATAGCCAAAAACCCAGGCATTACGATGTCTACGAAATCTCCAAATCGCAGATTCGACGAAATTGCTCCTGAAATTGTTGGCGACTATTCTCACTAAGAAACAGATGAATGATCCACCCCTAAATACAGTAAGTTCATCGAACCCTAGGGCAAATTAAGGTTGATAGAACTTGCATGTGGGACTAATTGCAGCAAGTGAGAAGAGTTAATGTTGGGACTTGGGGGGCATCTACGGAGCAAGGAAGAAAAGTTCATAAACTTGTCAACTTTGCAAAGTATGGCAAGGGGGAAGAAGTGAAGATTGGGATTGGGATTGGGATTGGGATTGGGATTGGGATGTGTGTCATGTTTTGGTTTTAATCTTTTTGGATGGAAGTAAACTATTTTAATGGAAGTGAATTTGGTATACGTAATTTTAGATATCCCATTAGATTGTGAACTTTTTGAATACTGGTTGATTGCTGATTAAATTGTGAACTTCTTTTTGGATGTATTTTGGATTCCATATTAGTTTTATATGAAGTTTTTGTTCAGCCGACTAGGTATTTATTGTGCCTATTTCAGAATAAATGGTAATAACTTAATCCATAATTTCTGTTAAAAAAAAGTTAATAATACAAAAGATTCATATTTTTACTTAAATTCATCCAAAATTTAACAGAGCCCTGCCTCACGAAATCACCCAACATTTTTCTTTATTATTTTTTTTAATATTCTTCATCCTTTGCTCGTAGTCTCTTTTTATTTTTTTGGTCAAAGCATCAAAAGTAGGTCAAACTATGTTATTTCCCACCCAATTTTATAGGAGTATTATTTTATGTTTGCTTTCACCTAATCTTATACTTTTGCACAATTTTATTTTGGCTTATTACAACTTCTTGTTGAAAGTCTGATCGAAAGGTACTTGTGTATATATTTGGAAACATGGAATTTATGCTTAAATTATAACAAAACAAAGATGGTCAAATGTCAAACTATCTCAGATGAATCCAGCTTACCTAAATTTAATAAATATTATTTTTATATTTTTGAAATAATCATAGTAAGGGACGTATTGATTTGATCCAAGTTATTTTAGATATATCCACCGACTCAATAGTTCATCACTGCTTCCACAAGAATCAAGAAACATCAAATGCAGCTTATGTCAGAATAAATGGTCATTCTGGCACTCAAATGAAATTAATCTTGGGTAAACGATTTTTTTTTAAGTCAGGTAAGTTGTTTTATGAATTAATGACTCTAAAAAGTTGAAAAAATAAAAAATATTTCTGAAATGAATGACTCTAGGTACAAAAAAAAATTGCATTTTGTTTGAAAAAAAAATTGTAATTTATCTTGAGAAATCACAAAAAATCAATTGCATTTATCTTAAAGTCACTGCTTCCTATTTTTTGTACCTTAAAACTTTTTCCCCTTGTTTTATTTGTTTTCCATAACATTCCATTTTTTCGAATTAAATTTCGTCCTATTAATTTTCAGAATTCAAAATTCTAGTTAGTTGACCCGCTATAGTAAATTAGTTGTCGGTTTTGAGTTAAAGTGCTATTTTTACCTTTAAAAAAAGTGCTATTTTTACCAATTCTATTAGTTACTATATTCAAATTTATCTTGTTAACTTTTAAAACTGAATATTAACTCGTTGTAGCTGGTTAAATAAGTAAAAGGTTGAATTTTACAAGTTAATTGGACGAAATTGAAATAATGCAATGTCCTGAATAAGTAAAAGGTTGAATTTTACAAGTTAATAGGACGAAACTGAAAAAATGCAATGTCCTAAAAATATAATCACACAAACTTGAGGACAAAAGTAAACATAATCGCACAAACTTAGAGGATTAAAATTGTATATTTAAAAAATACGCTTGAATTGCAAAACGTCTGAGATAAGCTCATTGACATATATTGCTCTGATTGTTCTGTACAAGCATGGGGAGTTGTATTTCACTCACTATAATATATATATAGAGAGAGAGAGAGATATGTTCTACTTTGCAGGTATTTGAAACTTTAAAGAACAAATTGATAACTTACTTGCTAGGGATTATAATTCGAAATGAGCCAATAAACGAACAAAATTAAAGTTTAGTTCAACAAAATCAATAGAGAAGAAATTTGAGACGAAGGGAAGGCGGCTATGTAGGCAATTTGCCCAACGGTTGCTATGAGGAAGCCATTTTCCTTTTGTATTCAATCAAATAATTCATCAGGGCCATTTCAGTGAAATTCTTCCATAAATCATCACCATGCATATGCTTTATTTGTATATACAAACTTATTATTATAAAACATTAATGCTTGAAAAGACACAACAATAAATCTATACACAACAACAATTAAACATCAGATACTCAAATACTTCAAGTTACAACAATGTCATCAACGTCAAGCCAGTCGTTCGATTCCTTAGTTTCGCTATCATACGCCTTGTCAGATTGTTTCACATCGATATTATCCTTGGACGAGCTTTTCCCCAGTTGAACCCAATCTCTCGAATCTTTATCAGAGCTGTCATTTGATTTTCTAAAACTAGTAGGGATGTCTCCACCATCATCCTCCTCGAGGTCACTAAACGAAACATCATCTTCGTTCTCAATGGGAATGGTTTTTCCAACACCAATTTCTGTAGTCTCTTCCTCCTTTAGCCAATCATCAGCATCATCATCTTCATCGTTCTCTCCAGTTACATTCAGAGAAGCAGGTTTTGAATTTTGATCTAGATTTTGGGAAACATCCTTCTCAATCACAGACTTGTCAACAATTTGGACATCATTTTTGGCAACCGAGGGATTCTCCCCTTCAGAAGTACTTGGTGTTGTTGTTGTCCCAATATTTAGGACAGATGCCTTCTCAGACTTGGTTTCAAAATGAACAGGAGAAGGCACGGAAAGGGGCTCTTCGTTCTGAGGAATAACATTATCCTCTGCCTCAGAATATTGTTTTGCAGACAAAGTTTCCAGCTTGGGCATATTTCGGTTCTTTGATTCTTGAGCCAGCATGGCCCTGGCTTCCATTATCTGCATGTAGGCAGTTTCACATATCAACAAATTTGGCAGTTATGGTCTTAAAAAGACCAGGTAAATGGCATGTACAGTTTAACTAATGCAGTGAACTGGGATACATGATAGTCCAGTTGGAGATCATACTATATCAATTTCTGAGACTCCAGATAGTTTTAGAGAAGAGAGATAAGGGGGTGTTTGCAAACTCTAAAAACAGCTTCCAGGAAAAACCACCTAAGACTACTTTCCCAGAGAAATTTAACTATTTGGGACTAAGCACAGACAAATAAATGCAATCAAAACAAATGGAACAATCATAGGGCTTCTATGTTATGCTTGCACAAACTTGAATCAGCATACACAGATATGTTTAATGAAGTGGGAGTGTGGGACGGCTGTGCAGGAAAGTGTGAGACCAGGTAAATTGGTCAAGGAATAAAACCTCACTAGCAAAAAATCACAGACAAAGAAGTTAATAACAACTAAGACCACAAAGTCGCAGTAAGAAAGACCAGTAAACTAGTAGGAGATGAATCTGGATTGCACTAATGGTGCATATGTGGTAGAATGACTAATAATCAACGTCTAATGTTTACTTTGAACTACAAACAGTCCTTGCCTCCTCACTCTCAGTAATACACATTAGCACACATTTTGCTCCAATGGCAGCAAATGACATAAGGAACAGATAAAATACACTTAGGTCGCATTTGGGTTGATGGGTTTAAATTCAATGGTAGGCAAATCCATCAGCACTTGTTTGCATTGGTACAGATTTGAAATCCATCACTCTCATTTTGACCTAGTTTTTTAGTTATTTTGGTGGACATAAAATCCATTGCAATTTGGGTGGACATGAAATTCATTCATTTCAGATCCCTATGCAAACCTTGGATAATAGGATTTCTACATTCCGCTCTTCCTATACAAATCTTAAGCTGTTTTAAAGCAATCATTGTATTTTTCAAGTGCATCTGCTTATGAGATCTCCAACATTAACATGCACAAAATTGCCATTGGCTTTGATGAAACTCGACGTTTTTTAATTCATCATATGAGGCTAAACTAGCTTAGACTGGTCCTCCCCATCCCTACACACTTCTTTCTCCGATACGCAAATACATGGTAACTAAATGAGATGTCAGGTGCATTGAAATGAAAAGGTAACACACAAAGCAAAATTGAGTGGCAGAGGTGGGACAACAAAGACAAAACAACTCAGCAAGTCAATTATAAACCTACGGCTACAAGAACATCCTTTAAGGAAACATTGGAAATGCTATAAACATATATACTTGTTAACGAAGTTTTAAGAGGAACACCTCAGGTGCAAAGGGAGGATCAGTGCACCTAATCTACAGAGAAGGTGTACATCGGGTACAAGCTGTTCTTTTCATTTTTCCCCTCCCAAAAACACAATCCTAAGGGTGCGCTTGTTTTGAGATTTAAGTGTGCGGAGCAAGTCAAGGTTTTAAAATCCAGGGATTTAGAATCCTTGATGAATAGTAAATATATGTGTTTGTTTTGGGATTTGAGTAAGGTGGGATTTAACTTTATGTCAAATCAATGTTGATATTGTATTATTATATTATATTGAGAAGAGTAATAAAATGTATAAAGTGTGATGTATTGGGAAGAGTAATAATAGATTTTATAGATATTTGTAGGTGTGGATTGAATGTGGGATTTGAAAACCAGATTCTAAATCTCAAACTCGTATGAGACGGGGAGCGCAAAGTCCTAAGTCCATCCGTGTGAGTCCCAAAACAAACGAGCCTAAGAGTTTTTACACAATATAACAAAAAAAAAAAATTAGGAAAGAAACTTTATAAATCTCCACCGATTCTTCACTACCGAGCAACACCATATATGAGTACCAACAGCCGCAGCCGCCCCTTGAAGACACACAGTATTGTTGCTTGTCCAGTTGGGCAGATGCATTTTCTACTTTCCCCATTTCTTCTATATGAGGGAGTTTGTCAATCTCCTTGCGTGTATTTTAAATCTTTAAAATATGGACAATTATACAATTCTTTAGCACATCCTAATTTTTTTGAAATGATGTTTAAGAGGCGCACCTTGGGAGCCAGCAGCCCCTTTGCGCCTCCTATAACTATATAGTATGCTAAATATGTGTTGATTATGATACAGAACCTATAAGGATATTGAACTATAACTTTCATGACCAACTGATTTTTAGATTTAATTACAGAACAAGTTCTGCATTGAGCTTTGACTGGTATATTTTACATTAAGTCAAGTAGAAAGAAAGCATAGTTAGCAGGGAAAAAAATTCTTTTTAAAATCCTGTGAGTTGTGAGTCATGCAGGATGAAATGTTTTATGCTGTGCATCCAACAATCATTAAAATCCACTCAGCTTTAATGATTAACTAAACTTATTGTGTATCTGTATCAACAGAACAACTTACTTCCAGCTCTTTCAGATTCCCTTTCCTTGTATTCCAAAATGTTATAGATTAAAGTACGAAGGGGAAGAATGAGAGAAGATGACAGCAATTATGAGAAAGAAGAACCTGTGGTGTTGACAGAAGCACAGCATCCTCTTTATCCAGCCTAGGGTGAAGTAGTACAAAATAAATCTTCCAGAAGCTGCTTTCACTCATATATCCAGGGCAAAGCTCAATCCGTAATGCAGCTAATCTTGGGGCAAGTCGCTCAACTGCTAAGGCGTGCTCTTGTTGGGCATCCGACATATTGAATTCTAGCAGTTAGAAAAATGAACTGTTCAAAACTGTCACATGCCCCTAAGGGCCTAAACTAAATACTTACTTAAGAGAAAGTATTAAAGATTCTAATAATACTTAAGTAAATGCCCAATTAAGAGAAAGCATATTTAGCTAGAAGTACATAACACTTACTCAAGTGATTTTGGCAATTGCTTTCATATTTCTATTTCACCTCACTGCTTCACTTCGGGGAGCATGGATTATATTTTAAAAATATATACATTTGCATAAGTATAAACTCTCTTGCATAATAGAATACATAGAGTGTGTAGTTACCTCCTACTCTAACAACCAATCATTGATTACCTAATACAAAAAGCTGCAGAATCTATTGGTAAATTAAAATTTGGATGTAAAAGGAGCAGCTAAAAGAAATGGGGGAAATAGGACGCTTCACCTTACCAACATCATCTTCATCACTCTCAGGTAACGGGAAATCCAACCAGGTCTCTGGATGCATAGCAACGTCACGTGCGAAAGCCACCACTTCCTCCGTCACACCAATTACTCCTTCACCCAACGAATTGACGCCTTCCTTCTTCTCCGTCTCCTCATTCTCGTCATCCGATTCCAGTTGCAAGAAATTCGACGCCAATTTAGTAATCTCAGAAACGTTGATGTTATTCGAGAACCGAGAAATCCCGCTCTTGAACTTCCCCCCGATCTCCGCAAAGTCGCCTCGGATCCCGGAAATCGGGTCCTGATCGGGTTTGGATGGATCCGGGTCGGATCTCTGATCGGCCTGCGGAGGAGGTGCTAAGAACGAAGCGACGCCCCAGAATTGACGAGTTAGGGTTTTACTGAGCTCTGATAGGTCTTCTTTTACGCCGCGCGACGGAGATGTCGGAGATGACACTCCGTCGTCGTCGGATTCAGCGTTTTCCGGCTGTTTGGATTCGAGCTTTTTAGCAGGATCGACGTCGTCGTCGTCATCGTCGTCGAATTTCAGAGAGTTTGCGATGGATCGGGCAAACCATGACATTCTGAATTGGTTGAATCGGGTACGGGTTTTCAAGTCGGGTCGCCGGCGATTGGTCTTGGAATATATAGATCACAGGCTGGACTCTGCTAAGGAGGTTTATCTGTTATTTTCACTCGAAAGCATTATTGCCTAATTTGCATTAAGCACCCTGAGGTTTCAGCTTCTCACGTTTAACTCCACACATTGTGAAGTTCGGTTATTTGTGATATGAGTAGGGACGACAATATCACCACGGCCCGAGCAGGACGAGCCGGTATGGATAGGGGTGAACATATGATGGTAATTTGGGTTCGGGTACTCAAAAATTTCATATAGAAAAAAGAGTAGCCGAAACTGATCCAAATAATTGAATACCTGAAATGTCAAAGAACCCGAAATACCAAATCTATTTGGAAATAAAATTAAAAAGATATCTATAACATAAAAAATAAAAAATAATATATTAAAAAATTGAGTACCAATCTCTCAAAATTTTGGATAGGATTCGGATACCTGATACCCAGAATTTTGAGAAATACTTGACCAGGTCTTTTATTCATATCAACATCTTAAAATATAAAACTAAATTCATTAACAAGTTTTTAAGTTTTAATATCATTTTTTAATTATTTTTTTTTAAATTGAGATTTTAATTTTATGTCCTAAAACACAAATATTTTTCAATAATAAAAACTCTCTATTTAAAATGAGTCGTCTTGCCCCGACGGGTCCAGATATCTAAGTACTTGCACACAATTCGATCCATTATCATACCTATTTGTAAGTCATTAATTCGTCACATATTTTTTAAAATATTTTTTTGAACCCACCAACAATGCAAAGATGGAGGTTGAATAAAATTTCAAGGCTTTGTATGTGGGTTGGCTTCTTTTGGTTTTATATATGGAGTTTTTTTTTTTTGCCAAAAGTTTTTATCGTTTTAGGTAATTCTGCCCCAAAGGTTTTGATGTACAAATTTTAGGTAAAAGGATGTTATTTTAAATAGAAAATAAATTGATGGATTAGTGTAATTAAAAATAAGTACTCATTTGGGGACTGTACGAGTTATATAGGATCATCCCCTTAACTAATTACTCATAGACTCTGTTTACTTTGAAAATAAGAATTATAGTATATTTGATAAGGTGCAATAAAATTGGGGATGTGAATTGAATTTTTTTATCTAATCTGTCATTTACTTGAATGAATGTAATAATACTCAGTCAATTAATTTACCGAAATATCCTCTTCTCATTGTAATTGGTTCTCCACAAATCCTACAATTCATTCTAAAACTGAAAATTCTGAAGCAATTCCCATCAAAATTCATGTATAAGGTATTGTCGCTATTCATTCCAAATCAAACAATATGTTGTATATTATATTTATATGTAGTGGCTTTATTCCTAGTACCACCTTTTGTCATAATATGGACTGGGGACGGCCAGATGCAGAGCCCCACTCGTCGGTGAATTGAAATAAATGCCGGTGAAGAAATATATCACATATCCGATGGACCGTGAAAGAACTCCCCACTCGTCTCTGCTGAAACTAAAAATCGCCGGATAAAAGCTGTCGAAATCTGGGCATCTGATGGTGTGTTTCTGAATTTTTTTCTATGGCTAATTTAGACATTGCAACCATATTCCCGTTGAAAATAACTTATCACACCTCTTATGGTTGGATTTAGTATCAAATATAATTCCAGATTTTGGGCCATATCCCGGAGCTCCGGGATTTAATTATTTTTTCCATCAAAGAAAGTAAATAACTGATAAGGTGAAATAATCAACTTATATCCAACACTATCCCCCAAAGTAAACGTTGCCTTAGAAGTTTTATAGATAAATAAATTTTATACCCCCTCTGTCCACTAATTTTATGCTTGATGTGGTGGACAGACATATTAAGAAAAATGTAGATAAAGTAAGAGTATTATAGGGTATTGTGAGGTTCATTTATCAATAAAGTGATTGTTTGTGAGTGAAGTACAATGACATTTGAAGTAATTAAGTGATGATTGGGGGATAAAGATAAACTAACTTTTTTCATAAAAGAAGTGTGCATAAAATTGATGGACGGACGAATAAGACAAGTGTGCATAAAATTGATGGCAGTAGAGAGTATAAGTTTTTAAGAACTTATGATCAAATCATTTGAGATTTCATTGAAGTGTAATCATCTCATGTCATATGTATACACACTGTACATGAATATTTGTTAAGATAATATATCATGCAAGGATTTCTTTGTCCAATGAGTATATGGGCATATGTCCCACCATAACTAATGATTGATGTATATAATACCTAGAAGAGTTCGAGTCACAAAGGAATTTTGTAATTTCCTTCGATTTACGTATGAATTATATATAATGAAAAGTGGAAATAAAAATAATCTTTCTTTCTTGCTTGTTTTGCTTGATTTTTATTATGGCAGGAGAGTGATGGCTTCGTGGCCATGCTATTTTCAGACTCTTCCCCATGTTCTTTACTTTTGATCCATGCTAGTAACACGCAAATTAAATACCATTAGACAAGTTAATCCAATATTATTTTTAGGAAAAAATTCAGAAGAACTAGTCTTGTGACTCAGGATAATTCTACTTTTAGTCCTATAACTTTTCATTTTTGATATAATTACATTCAAATGTAATATCTTAAGTCACTTTAGTTTTCACTACAAATTGATACCATCAAAAATACAAATTCACGCTTGGCGAGTGCTATGGGAACGTATTCCGACATCTACAAAGTTGCACAGCAAAAGAGCGCTCCCGAATCATGCCGATCGTAATTGTGCTTTCTGTGTATTCTTGAGGAATTTGTAAGTCATGTTCTATTCGAATGCTTCTTCTCTTATAGCTTTTGGATGGAATGTGTAAAGTGGCTTGGATTTGAAATGGTGTTACCATCTAATCCGGCGAGTAGTTTACCCCTCTTTAGTAAGTTACTCAAAGGAAAGTATGGGCGACACCTCACAATTTGCATTTGGGAATGTGCTGTATAGATATTATGGAAATCGAGAAGCTCAATCATTTTCCAAAACGAAAGAAAGTCGGTGAACCTTTTGTTGGACGAGCTTAAATCGCGAATATGGTGTTGGTTTTCTGCAAACCATAAAATTACCTCCTCTATTAACTACTCAGATTGGGAAAACGACCCAAAGGTGGTGCTGTAAAAACTAGGTGTATTTCCTCTGTCTAGGTATATGTCATTTGTCTCTATAGGTGGTATTTGGATTTAGTAATGGATTGTAAAGCTATTGTCTTCCATTTTTTACAGGAGCAAATATGTACTGTTTTTGGTATTACTTGTACCCCATTAATAAAAAAAAAATTCCTGATAAAAAAAAAAACTTTAGTCTCCACTACAATAAAAAAAAAAAAATCCCTAGTTACTCCACTACAAAAGCAGATCTAAAAATCTAAAATACCCTTCCATTAACATTCCTCAATTAAACATCCACCCCACCCCACCCCCACTCTCCCTCTCTTCAAAATTGTGGCGGCGAATACCACCATCACCAACCCAATGTCTCATACTCTCCGAATTCGTCGACGACCCCGAACCCGATGTAGAATCTTCGATTAAGAGGTATCGCTGTTGGATCTTTAAAAACCTCCACCACCACACCACTGCATAAATTCTTCAAGGGTTCTACCGCCGGCTCCGATGGCGATTAAGAGGTGTCGTTACTCACCCCTCTACATCCCTAAGATCAAGAGGCACCATTATAAATGTCATCTCCGATGGCGATATTCGGCGCTAAAAGTTATTTCAATTTGTTAGGTGTAGATCTATGAAATCAGTTCATCAACGGAGGTGACGGCGGTGTGCCTCCGCTTTCTGGGTTTTGAATTCGGCTTCTGGGTTCAGGATTCCGAATCTGCATCGCCACCATGCTACTCTTTCTCGGACTGCAAGATTTGGATGATGAGGCAGCACATCAACTGAAAAAACAGTCACCCACAAGTTTGTAATTATTCCCGTGTCGGATTTGGGCCAGGAATTATTTATTTTTCTGTGTTTGGTATCTTTGTTTCTTCTTCATTGAAATTATATTTTGAATTATTCGAATGTTGGTTGTTTGATTACCAGTTGAATAAGCAGTTTTGGATGATTTGAATGTTGGTTGTATTATTATTCATGTTGTTTGGGGCGGCGATGTTTTGATTTTTTACGATGAAGGCTTCTTGTGGGTTTGGAATTGCAGGAATAGACTACAATTATTTTATTTTATGTGAGTTTTGGTTCGTGTGGGTTTTGTTATTAGGTTTCTTGGTGCTTTGTGTGGGTTTTTGGTTCTCGCTTCTGGGTGGAATCAGAAAACCAGAATGTTTGGTAATGGATCTATGTTTAATTTGTGAACTAGTGCATAATTTTGCGAAACGGTCCACAATTTTTTGCATTGGAGCTTAATTTTTTGTGCACGGGTGCACAAATTTATGCATTCGTTCGTAATGAAAGATGAGAAGACGAAGATCCACAACATTTTTTGTGGAAGAAAGACGAAGAAAGAAATTTTTCAACTTCTGTTTAGTATTTTGAATTTAGATATGTAAATTTCAAAGTATCAATGAAAAAGTTGAATGTATATTTCCTATTTTTGTTTCTCATTAATTATGGGAAATATATAAAAAAAAAAAGTTGGGGTGGTATTAGGTGGGGATAGTGTAATGAGTCTTGTATGGAAAAGGGAGAAAGTAAGGGTATGAGAGTCATTTCACTATCATTTTTGTATCTAAGAGTAATGTGGGGAAATTTATGTACGTTGGAGGTATAATGAGTTCCAAATTTTATCTATATGTAATCCACTCTTCATATTTATTTATTTTAATTTTATTCCTTAAGGTATCAATTGTAGTAATTTTTCTCTAAAAAAATCGATTTTTCTTTAGAATCAGTGCAGTGCACGTGACCCCTTAAAAATTGAGAATTTCTAACTTTCCAATCAATTTACACACGTGCAGTGTCACCCAACCCAAAAAGGGACAGATCGTAATTAATTTGGAGTAAAATTGGAGATTTCTAATTTGCCAATCAATTTACACACGTGAAGTGTCACCCAACCCAAAAAGGGTTCGATCGTGTTTAATTTAGAGCGGGTTGACTAGTGGTGACATGGAACCCTTTTTGGATTGAGTGGTACTCCACATTTGCGAATTTATCAACAAATATAAAATTCCAAAATTTTTATAAGGTAACGTGCACCTAACATTCTAATTCTGACAAAATTTTGAATTTTCCTGATAAAAATGATTAAACTGGTGATTTAGAATTGCAGTTAAAAGGATCAATTAGCTAGGTTATCTTACTCCAATGATTCTTAATGTCTTTACAAGTTCAAATTGTACATGTGTAAATTAACTATGATCTCAAACATAACATAAAATATAGACCTTTCAAATCTATATCAACATACCTTATAAGATGAAATCTATTTAATATTTACATTAGAGGAGCTATAATAAGAAGATGCTATCATTTTTCAGAAGGGTAAATCAAGCTAATCAGGACTTTATAGATCCCAAATTACTCGAAAATCGCTCAAGTTGCGTCCGGAGCAAGTTACCGAGGGAAAACCTAGGTCTTTCTTCCTCTCCACTACTCGTCCTTGATAGAGTACCTTGTGGAGACGTACCTAAAGAAACATTTTCCACAACAATATGGCTTCCAATTTCTTGTCTCACCATCTCCAACGTTTCTGGACTCACATTCTGCCCTGTTGTATCTCTCACGTAGAATGTCCCAACGGCGTTTTCGCCACGAATCCCGACCTCGGCTAGGTTTATCGATAGCCCGTTCTCTCGAAAAACTCGTGTGACATCTGATAGAAGTCCGATTTTGTTTCGAGTGCAGATATCCAGTCTCAGTCCCTGTACGTACTATAAATTTTAATTAAAAGAAGATAAATACTTCTATACACTCATTGCACTGTGCAACTCAAATATATATTTAAATGATATTAGTTATTTTACTTGGTTGATAAGTTTTTAGTTCTTTTCAATTAACAATATTAATTATGCATCGATGCCCCAGTACAGTTTCTCCTAAACCAATGATGACCGCTCAGCTATTTTTGTTGGTTAATTAACTATTTGAATTACATACATGATATAATCTCCTTTCTGTGGCAGCAATCAGAAACTGAATCACCCTTTGCTGCTCTGTTTCAGAATCCAAAATGTATCCGTCTCTATGCTTTACAAAATACTCCTGGAAAAAAAAATCATATTTAGAAAAATTAATTTAAAATTTTGAATATAAAGATAGAAAATGTAAACTTAATTTAAATTACCTGAAAAGCAGTAGATCCTTGAGAGCTAATAGCTGCATGATGGACTTCATACTTTAAATCTGTCAAAGTACACAACGTGTCGAACAATAATTTCGGCCTATCTCGACTCCTAATTGTAACAATCGAGTAGCCATTTTCTTTGCACTTTTCTATATTTACATGTGTGCCACTGCATCCTCAGACGCTTTAGAACAACACTCGTAGTCTCCATTCGCCGCCATCAACTGGTGGAGCCGCCTCTCCGGGTGGGTCCCACCGGGAATCGGGGCAGCCAACCTCACGCTACGTAATTCGTCCTTCCGATGACGGGCTTCTACCACATTTTCTAATTGGGCTTGCACTTGGGAAACTCGTTTCGTCCATGTTGGGCCCACCATTATGTAAATTAAATAAACTAATTAATTCTACACCCTTTATAAAAATTTCAATTTTTATATGAAATGAAATTTTTCAAAGACTCGCCGCTATCTTCCCATGTAGATGATGCATGCTACTAGGCCTTTGTGGGTCCATGCAACGGCAGCCGACACGTGGCATCCGAGATCGGCAAGAACGGCCGACATCTCGGACATCAAACCGGGCCGGTCTATCCCGGTCATCTCAAACGCCATGTGTTCGGTCGACAAATATTTGGACCGGGCGGCTTGACGAGTACTCGGTCTAGCGTTCCTACTCGAGCAAATGGCCTATAAAATTACATCAAATCAATTCAAATAATAGAAAAAAAATACAATTGGGTACGTATTCAATTGTTAAAAATGGAAAAAGGTAATAACCTCCTGGATGTAAAGAATAAGGTTTTGGTCAGTGAGTTTGTTGCGATGTTGGTCCGTCACGTGAAACACTAGAAGCCGCGCAATCAAAACGAACCCACGTGAGTACAAACAACAAACAAAGTATGGTGTGTTGAAAAAGATACTTATTAAGATTTTTTAGTATAATAATGATAATTAAAAAAAACGACAATGAATATATAATGTTAATCGAACTGACCATTCATTAACCAACCACCGTCGGATGAGATGTATGATTTGGAAATGAGGAGATCAAGATCAGTGAGAACTTGTACCATCTCTAGCAACATGCCTTGCTTATTAGCACTATCAATCTGCCTCGAATCACAGTCACAGGTCATTTTCTCAATTTTCAAATCACATTTTAACAACTTATTGGAACCAGAAATTTTGTTAATTAATTATGTGATTTGATTTAAATTAACTGGTCCGGTGGTCCCCAAATCACTTCTTTATCTATGTACCAGAATTAATTATTAGCACTATCTACTTTATATACTTTATTTTAGCTCGATTCTTCTGAGTGTGTCTAGCTCTCCGAAATCCACACAATACTGAATCAATGGTTGATGAACATGGGCTTCATTTGATTAGGGAAGATTTAAAAAATAATAAATGTAAGAATGAATATATTTTTAAATCATCAATTGTTGTAAAGATGAGAGAGAAAGGAAGAGAGTGAAGGGGAGAGAAAGGAAAATGGTAGAGAATAAAGAAATTTGAAACGCGTTGTTTTGATGAAAATCAAATCCTTTAAACTTTAAAACTGATCTCAAATCTTTTCTAAATTCATTTTAATTCAAATGGAGAGAGTGGTAATTTAAGTGTGAAATCCACGGATTTCAAATCCATCCATCCAAATGGAGCCCAAGAGAATAGAGCAACGTTATGTATCCGAAATAAAGATAAAAAAAGTTTCAGAATTATTTACCAGCATTTAAAAATATATATATATAGTTTTCTTCGGACAATTGCTGCAAACCTACATATTCCTCATTCACATCTCTTATATATTTCCATAATTCAATAAATACAACTAATAGAGAGGACGTAAAAGATGATGTCAAATTGCTTTTTTTTTAACCGAATATGCAATATTGATTTACCTTGACAAGAGTGCAATCTGGGTAGGTTTCATTGTCAATGCAAACCCTGATAAGGGAAGAATAGATAATTAGCACTAATTAAAACTTAATTACAATTATATTAATGATGATAAGTGATATATATGTACAAACCTTGGAGGATGGAGTCTTTCAATCAGTACTTCAAATTCTGAATCAAAGCAAGGCCTGTAAGTAATATCCATCTTATTCCAAACTGCAGGAATAAATTTGAATTGGAAATAAATGACAAGACAACGAACTTGCTAAATGTTTGATTACCACAACGTGGTACCAATTAATAGACGCGTGGAGAAATATATTGCAAATACATATATATATATATATAGAAAGAAACCGTGTGCTCCTTGTTTTTTTGACGTCTATTATTCAAGAAAGCAATACAAACATCCTACTTGCAATCCTCATAAACTTCTCTAATCGTGATTGCGTCTAGGTTTCTTGAATATGAAGCAAAACGGAAAATTAAACCCGTTGAATTTTATTCGATTGATTAAATCTGAATAAGGATACACGGAGGTAGAATTATAGACTTACCAAAGACTTTAGAGACAATTATCCTTTCCAATTTAAGAAATTAATATCGTTTTCCACGACATAGTGACATCAAAAATCAAATCAGATTCCAGTAATGTGGGATTCGCATATAAGAAAAAAAAAGAAAAAAAAATAGTTTTGGAGGAAAAATTGCTAATTATTGACCATGAATTACCTGGGAAGAAATAGAGGTGCAGTCGGGGGAAAAATTGTAAGCTATAATTTCTGCGTGTGTGTGAGTGAGAGAGGGTTGGCCGGTTGGGGAGGAGAGAGGGGGTGTGTTTTGAAACACTTAAAATAATTTTCAGAAGCATTTATTTTTAAAGCTCCCTCTTACAGCTTTTGAAAATAAGTGCTTCTGGAAATTGTTTTAAGTGTTTCAAAATACGAAGTATTTGTATATGTATATAATAATTTGTAAATATGATTTGGATTTTAGTAATTAATAGGGATTTTAATTAGTCAAATGAGAGAGAAGAGTCATAGCCGGAAGGCGCCACGTAGAGAGCGGCGGATGATGACGTGGCGTGTGGATCTCGTACAGCAATTGCGGCGGCTCGAAGTTGCGCCAGCTAAACACGTCCTTGTTTTTTTTAAAGAGTAAGGTCGTGAAAATTTTCATGTATGAAAATCTATAAAATTATCCTAAATCAATCATTTACATCTTAAATATTAAATAATGAACCCTAAATTATGACCTATTCGGGTTGGGTGAACCATGAATCACTTGGGCCGAGTGAATCATGAACCACTCAATTTTATCTTACCTTCATCGATTATAAAATTTGATTGTAAATTAAAAAAAAAATTAATGTATGAAAATTTTAATAGACTTTGTATTTTTTAGATACTATTAATGGGCCTCGAATCAATCTCGAGTTGCAGCTTTTCCGGGAGGCTAAAATCGTCAATCCGCTCAGAGACTCGGTTGTGTTGCATTACGCTGGATGTGTCATGGTCCATGGACTCATGTGTGACTATCAATATTAATAATCTATATTTTAAATATATTAATTTTAACGATTTTTTTTAAGGTTATTAATTTTAACGATTTGGTCTAGCTAATTTCATGTAAAAGTTGTTAGATTTAGTTATATTATTAAAATTATATAAAATTCTGATTGGATGACTAATAATATCATTTTTCTTACGGGATGACTAATAATATCATTGAATTAAATAATTTATATAAATTTGCATATTTATAGAGAAATTTATAATTATTATTTTTTGTAATTATTTTTAGTTAATAACAAAACAGTATCATCAAAATAATATAGAAGATTGATTTAATCTTAAAAAACTCACCCGGATTCCAAGATTTATATTATTTAGTTTTTTCTTTTTCAAAATATATAAATCCCAGCGAATTATGATTCAAGATATTATCTTTTTTTTTAAAGATTCAAGATATTACCTATATTCTGTAATAGGTATATAATCTGCTGTGTAAAAACCATGATGGCTATTTCTTATAGCCAAGTCATTAGTAAAAAATATTTTTTGCTGATAAAAAAAAAGAAGACATTTAAGTAAGATTTTATGCGTAATTTAACAAAGTATAAGGTGAATAAGTTTTACAGTGAAATTGGTTAAAGAGTGATATTTTTTATTATAAAGGATGTGACATTTTTACTATAAAGGTTACTTCATATAATTGAAGCGTGTGATTTATATTACCTTTCAAATATGTTTATACAAAAAATCAATTTCCGCGTTGAACAAGTTTTCACAAAGATACCAACTCGCATAATTTTAGCATTGACGTTTTAACATTTTGATAAGGATGAGTGTTGATTTGTATTAAATTGTATTCAATCTCATTTATATCCTATACATAATAAATTTTTATCTACAATGATAAAATATATAATTATATTACAAAAATTAAGATAATACTATATATTTTTTTGGCATAATGTAATAACACGTGTTAAAAATTAATTCAATGAGATTACTCATCTTAAAATAAAGTCCCACTGTAGCTAGATAGAGTTTTGGACTGAGAACGTTTCAAAAAAAAAAAAGATACGGATTGAGAAAAATATAAAAATTAAATAAATTACAGCATTACACTTTTTGTTCAATATTTTGAAATTAAGATATACTCCTATATATATACACGCACTTCTGTTATCCAAAACAAAAACAAAAAAAATCCATGTAACTTTCACTATGAGGAAAAAAATTATAACAAATTCAATATAATAATTTATGAAGTTTTTTAGGAAAATAATTACGAAGCTTAAAATAATTTACCTTGAAATTATCAGATTATTTTTTGTGATGAGGATTTGATGATATGCTATAACGTAACTACTGGCGCCGCCATCAAAATCTTTTTGCAACGTACAATAAAACCTCTATAAATTAATAATTTTGGGATCGAAGGATTTTATTAATTTATAGAGATATTATTATATCGATAAATTAATAATTTATTAATTTAAAAAACGTTTTAACGCATTATATCTTGATTGACCTTCAAAGTTCCAAATTCTTTGAATAACTTTAATTATACATGCATAGTTATTGATGAAAATTAAGTTAAAATACAAATGTACTAGTAGAATTCCATGAATACAAACTCACGTGGAAGTTGGAATGACTTGTTTAAATTAATTGGTTTTGGAAAATACAAAAATATGGTTCATTGGACTAACATTTGTGCATTGAATCATGGATATAAATCAAAGATTATATATTTATCTATTGGAATCTTGGTAAATCACACACAAAAATAGCCACTCATCTAAAAGGAATTCAAAAATCAACAATGACCAACCAACAACGAAAAGATGTTATGTGAGATAAGATAGATCAACCTTGGATGCACTTTCGAGAATGATTTGGTGAAATGGGTTGAAAAATCTTTCAATTTGAAAGTTAGTCAAGAACAATTTCGAACACTCTTAAGAGATATCTTGCAGAATTTCTATCATCCGACTTTTTGAGAAATGGGTCGCCTAAGCATCGAAAATCAGCCAATATCCGGACCTTGAGAAGGTTGTTTTTATGAGTGGTTTCTCCAACATCAAGAGCGTGTGAATATAACCGGGAGCTAATCTTAGAAGGCGAATGAGGCGCTTAAGCTTTTTACATCCGGAGGATCCCAAGCAGATCATCACCTTTCACAAGGTTGTCTTGAGAAATTCAAATCAAGGCATGGTATCAAATCATATCGCCGTTTTATAGAGAGTGGATCGATCGACATGCATGATATGGAGACAAATTGGAGTCCATTAGGAAAAAAATTGATCAATTTCAAGGAAATATGTTTTTTAATATGGATGAAACCGGTTTGTTTTACAAAGTTTCTGGTGATCATTCACTTGCACAAAAAAGCAACTTGAAGGTAGAAAACAAGATAAGGAGAGGTTGACAATTGTTATTTGTTGCAATGAAGATGGCTCAAAAAAATTCCTCTATGGATTATTGGTAAGTATGCAAAGCCCCAATTATTTTAAGAATGTCAATATGAATAGCTTGAACTGTCAATACGTGTGTCAACAAAGAGAGCTTGGATGACCGAGTGCTTTTAGAAGAATATGTTAGATTGTTTGGATGAACAAATGCATGGAAGAAAAAAAAATTTTAGTAGTCGATAATTGTCCAAATCATTCAAACAATATTCAAGGTTTACTAAACATCGAGTTATTTTTCCTACCCCAAACATGACCTCAAAAAATTCAACCATGTGATGCTTAAGATAATAAGAGCCTTCAAAATGTATTACAAGAAAAGATTTTACCGTAAGATTTTGAAAGGCTATGAGTTAGACATACCATCTCCGAAAAAGATCAATGTTTTAGATCTTTCAATATGACAAAGGTCGACTTGGACCGAAAATGTTCATCAAGAAGCAATAGCAAATTGCTTTCGACATTACAAAATTCGCCTCCTAAAATCAAAAATCGACTCAAGTGAAAAATGATGCAACTCATGGAGAAGACATTCGTGAGCTTGAGAATTTGATCACCGGTGATGCAATATCACCACAAAATGGATGTGAATCAATTGCTCGACTTTTCCCAGTGAAAATAATCAATGTCACGAAGTTCAGTCTAGAAAGAGATAGTGGCGATGTCATTCATAATCCTAAGATGGTGAAGCGAGAGGATGATTCAATAGCTTTAGAATCGGTCACTCTAAAAAAAAGCATTGCAAAGATCAACAACTCTTCATAACTTTTTGTTGCGAAGAGACGAGAAGACAACGCCACAACTATTGGGTCGGGTAAGGAGATTTAAAAAGATGAGATCAACATAGATTTGAAGTTCAAAAAAAACAAATTCTGATGATTCTTATTTTACTAAGTTGTCTTAAGAATATTCAAGTGCATATCATATATGTATATGAATTATTTTTAATAATTATTAATTTATTGTTTAAATTTAACCAATATATATCTGTTATCTCAAAAAAATTATTATCTTATAATTTTATTGATTGGGTCTAAATTTATCTTGGTCCCAACTTGGGACCGGACAAATTATTAGTTTTAGCGAGGTTATTAATTTATCGAAAGATTAATTTAACGAGTTTTTCTTGTCGTAATTTTTTATTTTAATCAAAAGTAACATTTTATGAAATTTAAAAAAAATAAAATAATCTGAAACAAAGAAAAGCAATGTCATATCCGTAATTAATATAAACGGGTTAATTTCAAATATTTATACAAGTTTGAAATTTTAGATAAGATAGAATATTTTTTATGCTATTAAAATTTGCACTCGCCCACATCGTGATTGTTTTTATAAAGTTAATTACAATCTCACGTAGTCACGTAGTTGACACAAATTTTTTGATAAGTAAAATTTATGCACATGTTCCATTAAATTATATGGATAACTTATTATGTTATGTTGTCCAAATCATTTGGAAGTTTTTCCAAATCAACCTCAATACTCTTATCCTAAATTGAGGTTGAATAACAAGTGCATTAACAGAAGAAGGAAGAAAACTATGCTTTTCATGATGAGTGATGCTGATGCTTATGTGCACTAATTGTATACGGTGAAATTGAATTCAATTTTATAACCCTCATCCATATCCAAAATTCCATTCCAGCCTATCCAAAGTTTGAATTTCAACACCTGCCCTTTCCATATTTCAATTGTTCTTATCAAAATCAAACTGCAACGTTTCAACTCAACTTACTTCCCCTGTTTCTTGAATTTTACGTGCACATAACTCCTTCAATCTTGACTTAATTGATGGATTTAGATTATGCAAAGAGGAATAGAAAGTTGTGTATTGTTTTAGGAGCACTCGGGTTCACGTGTTATTGTGCGTACACCGTTTACAACTTGCCTTCTATTGTTAAGAAAAAGCAGAGATTTTTAAGCTTTTTTTCTGCATTATTTTCTGTAGCTGAAGTGGTTTCCGATTCTGCTGACGCGATCGGGATTCTTTCCAAAGATATAAAGCAGTTTCTGGGGTCTGATTCTGATCAGATTCCTCAGAGCCTGAAACAGCTTTCCAAAATTGCTAAATCGGATGAATTCTCAGAGTCGTTATCTCGGATTTCTCATGCTCTGGCTATTGGAATCTTGCGTGGGAGTAGGAATGGGAATGGTGATTCCGGTGGTTTAACGGGCCGGGTTTTGGATAAGCTGTTTTCGAATCCGGGTCAGGTTTTGCTTCTGCTGTTGTGGGAAGTTTTGCCAAGAACATGGTGATGGCTTTATTTTCGGAATGGGGACGAGTTAATCTGAAAACAGGGGACTCTGTTTCTAAATGGGTTGGAATTGTTTGTGATGATGATAAGTGTAAAGAGCTAATTGGGGACGTCGTTCGACTTTTCGTGAGCACGGCCGTGACTGTTTATCTTGACAAGACGACGAACATCAACACATACGATGAATTCTTCGATGGTTAACGAATCCCAAGCGTGAAACTTCGGGTGAGAGACATGCTAGTGTCTCTCTGCAATGGGGCGGTGGAGACTTGTGTCCAAACGTCTTCGAAGTTTGGACCATGAATTCGAAGGTTGGGTATGAAGATGGTTTCAGTGGCGGGAAGAAATGGAGGGAAAAGGATCAGGAGAGTGGTGGGTTGGTTAGAAAAATGCGATCTGGTTTGGGTGGGGCTAGGAATAAGAGATTTGTTCTTGATATGACGGGGGTGGTGACTTTTGAATCGGTTCGATCTTTTCTGGAGTTTTTACTGGAGAAGCTGTCGGAGTGCATCAAGAGAAGCGTCAACGTTGTTCATCAACGAGTCGTTGATAGAGGGGTCGAAACGATGAGATATGCGAGTGGTAAATCTTGTGCAGTTAGTAGTGTGTGTCTTACCTTGTGTTTGAACATATTGAATAGCCCTTGGATTTTGGCGCCTAATTACTAGTTTTCTCAAATGATTCTTTTGCAAGTGCAATGCTCAGAATTGAAATTTATGGCTTCAGATTTTATTGATTAAAACATACCGTGTTTCAGTTGATTGTACAGAAGTGATCAAATACATGTACTCTGTTTCAATTGATTGTAAAGAAGTGATCAAATGTTGATTTTGTGTTTCTTCTATACATACACGGTATCATGACTCAAGATTCTCAACCGAAAACTGGGGAGTTCTTTCAACTCTGGAGACTAAAATTCACAGGTAAATTAGCTGCAAACAACAATATATGTAAACTAAGAGGCATGAGTTTAACTGGTTAAATTAACTTGAATTACTTGAAAAACTTTGCTACCAGTAATTACACTTATTTAAGAATGTCATAAGCGATACTGAAAATATAAGTAGTACTCAAAAACGAAAACCGGAATACCTAAGGCATTCTTTTAGATGACAAACTCTCTTTTTTTTTCTGAAGGTTGGATTACAATTTCATCCAGCTGAGAAATAGAAGATAATAAAATGCAGACTGTGCTGTTCGATGCAGCATAATGGGCACCTGAAATGTTGGAGTTGCATTTCTCGCTGCAAATAATGTCTTTTTTTTTTCCTAGCCTTTCTTGTCATTGGAGAAGTTTAAAACCATCTAATTTGAGCTAGAATCATTCTCTTTGTTGCTGCTGCTGCTGCTTCTTGTTCAAGCTTCTTCTTCCAGTACTCGTCCAGAGGCTGCCCGAATATGGCTTTTCCAGACACTACTCCTATTCTGCAAAAAATAAATGAAAATGGGCATTTAACAGAAAGTAACTCCAGTAAATCTCAAAGATTCCAATTCTCTAGATATCTAATGCAAAATTGAGCTCAAGTGAGAGTCGATGCTTCACAACTAGCACTACATTTCTACAATTGAAAACAAGCATCTTTTCTTCACGGTAAATACCTATATCACAATTGCGATTCTTGCACTCTACAACTCAAATGTGTTGAATATATAACAAAGGATTCACATGTGAGTTGTCGACATCAAAATATTGGAAGAAATGAGACTAGCTTATAAAAATTAGTCGGGTTACTCCTCCTATCACCAATTGGTTTTTGGATGAAACCTCACCAGAGGGATGACTATTTCCTTCACTATTGTCTGCGTGTATGGGACCGCATTAGACGCCCCTTATTTCTACAAAATGCATTTTAGATGGTATTAGTTGATCATTATTAGTTGTTTATCAATTTGAGCTTAAGAATTGTCTGGCGACAATTGCAAACAACGAATGCACCCCAAGTGTTACTCGTCCTTTACATATTTCCACTATCTTATAACAACTGATCTAAAGATCTATACACAAGCCTCATAGAGATAATTAAATGAAACAGAAAGAAGAGTATAGTGACATTCGTGTTTTCTTTCTGTATCAAAAATTCTAGTCTCATTGTGTTCTGACATAAGGTAAATACTAGCAGCACACTGCAAAATATAATGGTTCCTCCGATGTAATGAGCAAGACCGTATGACATAATAACACCAATCTACATGCTCAAGAATACAAATTACGAGTATACAAAAGATAGACAGGGACACACACTATGAAAAACACCTTGGAAATTGGAATATTTTTTGGAAACTTAAAGACAACACATTCATTGACATCATCAACGAGTTTTTACAGTTTAAAAGACTGTGGTTGTCTCATAGTGAACAAAAAGACCATAACTTCAGATAGTTGATATTTTATACAAAACATAGCATAATGACCTCTCACAAATTGTTCTGAGATAGTCTAAATAGGATTTAACATGTGAACTACAATGGTTTTGTTATTCGCAGTCACAACATAAAAAGAAACTGCTACTATAGTAATCTATAATGATAATATCATATTTACGTTCCCAAGTTTATCTTTTTAAAGCTTATAGTCCCCATCTTTCACTGCTATTAAAGTTTTGATTGATTGAAAGATACTGCGTTTCTCGCAAATCAAATATTCAGGGGTACTAAATGTGATGTTTAAAACTTATTGATTTTTTTATAATTACATTTAAATAAAAAATACTTTTAAATAATTACATATAGCATCCACTCAAAGAGTTAATTCTGTCTAAATTTAGGGATAAAAAATGACATTAATCCATATTTAAAGACTAAC